>RPFO01001005.1:0-65958 GCA_009746045.1 Mesostigma viride | reverse complement strand
GGACCCAGTTCGTCAACGGTATCCGGAAGAGCAAGGGCGTGGACCTGGGCACGGCGATGACCATGGCCAAGGACGCCACCAACACGGAGCTGGCCCGGCGCCGCCTGCCCGCGACGCCCGAGAACAAGCGCACCATCTGGGCGGGGTTCCTGGGCCAGCAGCTGAGTGTCCCCGTGGGTCGCCGCGCCCCACGGCGCAGGCGGACCGGTCCGCTCCCGTGAGCGGATAAATGTGCGAACGGTTGAATCATGAAGACCTGGGTGTTCCTGGACCTGGACCAGTGCGCGAGGGACATGCAGGCGGTGGACGGCGCGTCCTGCCACGTGGTGGCGTACTGCGGGAAGGCGTACGCGGGTCCTGAGCCGCTGCAGGGGGAGGTGATGCGTTCCTGCGCCCTGTCCCGCGAGGCGGCGGACGCCCTCTTCCATTACGACCTGGGCCGGCGCGTGCGGTCGGGCGCGATGGACCGAGGCGACAGGGTCTGCGTGGTGTCGCGGGACGCCTCCTGGCACAACGCGCAGTACCACCTGGCCGCGGACGGGTTCACGAACGTGATCATGTGCACGGGGGCCAAGGACATGCCCCGGACGTCTGCAAGCGCCCCGCGGACTCGCTGTCCGCGTTCCTCGCGGCGACGGGCCTCCCAAAGAGCGAGAAGGCGCTGCTCAACTTCGTGCGCAATAACGTGGCTCCCGACAGGCGGGAGGAGTTCTATTCCAGGATGACGACCGCCAAATGAGTCCGGGGGGAAAAGAGTATCTTATCATATTGGATGAATAAAGCATGTACCAATTGTCTCTGCTAACCGCCTTGTTGGTATTCACCTACGCCCTCCTGTTCGACCGCGACCTGTACATCCCCGGGCTGGACGGGGGGGCTGACCACGGGCCCGAGGAGATGGGGCTGATGGTGCGCGACGTGCTGCCCCGCCCCGGGCCCTGCGTGCACGTCCCCCACGCGCTCCGGCCCGAGGAGTACGTGGTCTTCAGCGACCACAAATTCTAATCTAACCAATCAGCAATAGAAACATGCCGGCCATTTACATGATGTCCGAACAGGCCTCCGCGGAGGTCACGGGCAGGCAGATGGACAGCCTGCTCGACAACAACTACAACTTCCCCGCGACCGAGTCGCAGGCCTCCGCCATCGTCATGCTCGGTGGACGGATCGACCCGACTTTGGAAGGCGTGCGGGTGAAGGGCGGGATCCAGGCGGCCATGAACAACCGCCCGATCACCACCGACGAGCGCGTGCTCGCGCCCTTCAACCACATGTTCTGGGATCGCATGAAGAGGGGCGACCGGTGGGTGTCCGGCGGCAGTCTGCTGCTGACCAACCTCCCATCCGGCGAGCTGGAGCCCTACGACTACTGAGCGTTGCGCGCTTAGAGACAGACTAGTATCTACGCTACAAGAATCAGGAACTGTCGCCGTCGAGGTGTCGCGCCAACGAACTCTCCTCCGACAGCTCAGGTCTTGATCCTCTTCGGTCCGCTCCTGGAAAACCGCTCCAGGTTCAGGGGGCGGGTCAGGAGTAAATCGTCCCTCATTTCTTGCTTGTTTTTGTTCACCAGCTCGACCGGTGCCGGGCCCTCGGGGGGCTTCACGAAAGGAGCCATGTCCTTGAGCACGTCCTCGGCGACGTTGCGCAGGTCCTTCTCCTCGCCCGGGTTCTTCGTGCGCTCCATCACGTTGAACATGTAAAACCAGCTGTTAGCCAACTGAGCGTCTTCCATGGCGTCCCTGGCGCTCCCGTGCCTGATGCCGTTCAGTTGCTTGAGACTGCCGGCGTCCATCCCGGTCGCCGCCTCGCACGTCTTGGCGCCCAGGAACGCCATCACGGGGGCCACGCGCTCCTTGGGCAGGTTCGATGACACGAAGTCCGCCAGCTTGTGCTGCGTGTCCTTGGCCCTGATGCGGAGGGAGGGGTCGACGGCGCGCACCGGCGCGACGTAGTCGGGCCTCTTGCGGCTGTTGCCCGGCTCGGTGCGGATCAGCACCGTGGTGGCGGTGCCGTGGACCGCGTCGTGGGCGTCGCGCACCACCTGCATCACGGTGATGTCGCCCGCCATGATGCGGGTGACCCAGCTCCAGGCCAGAGCTCCGAAGTCGGGGGAGATCCAACCGGCTAAAGGAGACACGAGCTCGGGGTGGATCCAAACACCCCTTTCCTGGACAGGGCCAGTTCTCACCATGTCAAAAGCCTTTTTCGTATTGAACACAGAATCGTGTTCTATGTCTTTGGATCTTTCCAAAGCCGCTATGTGGGCTTTTGAGCTGTCTAGTCGGAACCAGCTTTCAAATCGCTTCTGCCCATTGGAGGCTGCCCAAGTCAGGTTCTGAGCGTGTATCATGCGATCTGCCTTCCTCACCATGATCTCCTTTTCCAGATCGACCTCAAAATAAAGAGCGGGTTTCAGTTTAAATATCCACATGCTATCTGTCTCATTCGTTAATTCAAACAGGGCGTGCGTGAACGGGGTTGTAAAAGACCTTGGGGCATTGGAGAGAGCCATCGATATTTGCATTAATCTTACATAATAAAAAGACTTCTCTAAACGCACCTACCAAACAACAAGCAGGTGGATCCAGATTCCGCGGTCTTCGTTGGGACCAGCCGTCACAGTCTCATAACCTCGCGGCGACGTCAGAGCGTTTCCGCTCTCACCTCCCAGTCGCCTTTCCAGCAACCCGACAAACGCTCAGATGCGAGTTCTATTGTCCGGTGCCTTTCTAAGGCGGCCACGAACGCTTTGGAGCCTTCTAAAAGCAATCTCTAACTTGCCACTATTGACTACTAGAATCTATTCTAACTTTGCTTGTCACTGTATTGACTACTAGAATTAAATCCCAACGTACTAGTACAACCACTAGAGATGCTCGCGATCATGTCCGCCGTCGCCGTCGCGGGGTACCTGTTCCGCCCCACGGAGAGACGCCAAGACCACTACTCGGTGCCGTCCGGGGTCCTGCAGTCCATCCGGCCCACGGCGCCACCGCCCAACTCACTCAACGCGCCCATGATACCGCAGTACTCGTCCAGGGGCGGGTACGGGTCGGGCAACCCCGATTACGTCAACGCCCCCAACCACACGATGGGGTGGGGGGGCGACACCCCCGGGATGGACCTGACCGTCAACCCGCCCTCTCGCGACCCGCGCATCATGTTCGCCCCCGGCGGGTACCCCCGGCCGTCCGCGTACGGCCCCGGCGCCTCTCGGGTGGTGGACGGGGGCGGCATCCCCGGGCCGGTGCTGACCGAGGAGCGCCAGCCCGTGCTCGCGAACGAGTTCACGGGCGAGGTGGGGCCCGACCGCGTGTTCGAGGGGGAGAAGACCTGGCACATGAACCTGTACAGGGAGCGGGACGCGCGGACAGCGCCCGACATCCTCAACAGGAAGTGGAGCATCCCGGAGCCCCGTCTGCGGGTGAACAGGCCCAACCCCCAGCAGGCCCACATGGAGCAGCGGGACCTGCCGACCGTCAACGCGGTCAAGCCGCTGGCCACGCGCGCGGGGTGGAGAACCGCCCGCCGCCCGCGACGTACGAGGACGCCACCGCCCCCCAGCGGATGATGGACGTGTTCCTCGACACGGTGCTTCCTGAACGTGCCGCGCTCGCGGCGCCCAACGCGCACGTGTCCGACGCGTACAACGGGTTCCAGGGGGTGGGGTGGGCCCACCTGCAGACGTTCTCGCGGCCCCCGCCGGGGAAGAGGGAGGCGCTCATCGACTCGCTGTCGGCCCACCCGGCCCCTCAGGGCGACGCGGACCTGCCCCAGCTGCAGATCGGGGCGCACGCCAACGCCAACCACCGCGGGCCGCTGAACCCGAAGACGTGGGAGAACCGGTTCGCGAGCGCGGAGTTCGGCAACCCAGAGGGCTACGTGCGCGACCAGACCCACACGCACGTGGTGCGCAAGGACGTGTGTCCCGCGCTGACGTCCGCGGCGGACGTGCCCGACACGAGGGAGCTGAAGAGGGACCAGATGATGACCGGGCGGTTCCCCAAACTCGACGAGGCCGAGCTGACCGCCGTGCGGTGGGCCGAGGCCGACCTGACGGCGTACACCGACCAAGTGCACGACCAGGGCAAACGGGAGGAGCGCCCCGGGCGCGTGGGGGTGGCCGACGTGGTGCGCGACGTCACGGGGCTGTCGGCGCAGCTCGCGTACGAGAGCCTCAAGGAGAACCCGTACTACATCGAGAACGCGAACCATCGCGTGCTTCAACCGCGGCCGGAGTAATCGCCCTCGTCCTCGTCGTCATCCCCGTCTTCATCGTCATCGTCCACCGGTTCGTCGTCGGGTTCCGCGTCGTCGTCCTCGTCGCGGTCGGACCCGTCGTCGATGAAACTGCTCTCGTAGCTCCCGTCCTCCTCTTCGGATTCGTCCAGGTCCCGGTCGTCCTCCTCCTCGTCGTCGGTGCGGTCGTCCAGGGGGGTCTCTTGGGGTTCGTATCGAGCGGGGGGGCGGGACAGCCTGCCCCTCCTGGTCAGGTAAGAGGTCGTCGGTCGCTCCATATCGTCTCCTGTTTTAGCGCCACATTTTTGCGGGGGAGATAAGCGCTCGGATTTTTTTTTCTTTCCATTGAGTATAGTATCACAATGACCCTGTATCCCTTCAGCTCCAACATCCCGACGCCGACCAGGCGGTCCCCGCAAGCCCAGCAGCGAGTGGACGAGTTGGCGACCAAGATCTTCACCCCGTACGAGCTGCAGAAACTCAGGACGTACATCCCAGGGATCCGGTTCGTCATCGAGGAGGCGGAGCAGTACTCGCAGAACATCCTCGAGGACGACCCCAGGGAGGAGCTCAACGAAGCTGCGGAAGTTCGTGGGATCCGTGTACATCTACGACATCCTCACCAACCTCATGCGCGACATCAACGAGCGCGTGAGGCGCGCGACCGACTCGGCGCTCGGGGAGACCAGCGTCTCCCAGATGGCGAAGCTCGTGAACGCCCTGCGAGGGTTCGTGGCGTACGGCGTCGACGTCGATGGCGCGGTGAAAGGCACCGACGGTGTAAGCCTCGAAGCTGATCAGAAGGCCGCCAACGCGGAAGTGTACCTTTACCGCATCCCCGCCGACGTCCTGGCCAAAATCACACTGCTGCAAGATTACGTGACCGCCGCCGGCGGCGGGTACGAGAACAGCGATTGGAAGTGCTATTCCCGGCGTCGCCGGTCCCGGTGGTCGTCCTCGTCCCCTGCCGCCTCTGATATTCACAGGCTGCCGGTCAGCGGGATCGCGTCGACCAGTCAGGCGAAGTACATCCGCGCCTTCAAGCTGTCCCACAACGCCCTCCCGAGTTACAGCCTGCTGCTGGGCGGCGACCCGACCGACTGCAGCATCCCCGCGCGGCTCATCCAGCAACTCGCGTCCCCCGAGATCGACTGCTCCTACCTGGGCATTCATCACCGCGAGCGGCTGTCCGCGTTGGGTCTGGACTTCCCGCCCGACGTCAAGCTCGCCGTCGTCAAGAGCCGCCACTCCGTCAAACCAACTTACTACAACAGCCTCCTGCCGGAGCAGCTGCTGCAAACTTACCGGACACCTGGTCGCCTAACAAGACCCGGCATTCAGGTACAAACATTGACGGGAGTTTCAGATCCGTTGTCGTTCATCCGTACAGCCCGGTGATCCAACGGGAATCCTTTGGCAGAGGTTGTGCCCATGACGACTTCCGGTTCACGACCGAGTATTGGGACCCCGTCGCGGCTCGCGACAACGCCACCAGGCCTAGATCCGGGCGATCCTGTGGAGGAACAAGATGTCATAAACAGTCAGAAAACTTTTTACACTTTCCCTAACATCATCCACAAGTTCATCAAGCGCGACATCCTGTCCTTTAACCGGCTGCGGACGTCCATCCTCAACAACGTCGACCAGTGGGCCAAGAGCAACGGCGCCCTGCTGTCAGTAAATGAAACCGCGGGGGTTAAGGGCGGCCCCGGGTATTACTCGAAGCTGTTGTCCGCCGACTACTTCGTCAGCGGCCTGCCCCAGCCCGGCTGCCCGTCCGGCAGCGCCCCGGTGTTCTACGACCGCGACCCGAGCGACCCGAAGGCGCGTGTGGTGGACCAGTACATCGTGGCCGCGGACAACACGCTGGTGGAGAACCCGGACGCGCGGTACGGCCCGATCTGCCAGCGCCGGAAGGGCGTCCGCGACATCATGTCTGGCGCTCCGGATATCGACGCGATGGGGGGGTACGCAAACTTCCCTCAGCACTTCATGCGCGCGTACCGTAAACGCAAGCCGGCCGCCCGGAAGAGCACGCGGTCGAGGCGGTAGGCGTTATCCGGTCGGAATAATTGTGGTGGTACTGTACGAGTAGTCATGGACGACCGCAGCCGCTCGCCGTCGCCGTCCGCCCTCCCCCGCTGCGTGGTGTTCGCGATCGAGCTGCAGGAGCGGTACCGCCGCGCGGACGCCCGCTGGGACGAGATGATGGCCAGACGCGACGAACGGTTTCCCATTCCGACCCAGTTGGGCTGTCGGACGCCCGGGCGCGGACTCCGTCCCCCCCCGGTCGATCGCGTGGGCGGACGGCTGCGGGGATGACGAGAGACGACGCACGCTCTTGCGCGACCTGTGGGACCTGGACGCGCCCGACGATTGACGCGCGGACGGATCGGAGGCGCGCTTAAAAGGCCGGATTTGTTTTATGCGGGAGTGGTATATACCCGCACGCTGCCATGGAGGAACTCACCGGACTCGCCCGCCGATTGCGATCAGCCCCCGCCGTCCCCGTCATGCCCGTCTCTCGCGCCATGCCCGCCCCCGCGCCGTCACCGACCCCTCGAGTGCCCGTGGTGGCGCGACTGGACCCGGCCGCGGATTACGACGCGGGTTCCGTGCACGACAGCCCGTCGCCCGAGCAGTCCTTCGGCGGCTCGTCCGCGTACTCGGAGCCCCCGCCGGCGCACGCCGTCAAGAGCGCCGCGGTCGTGCGCGCGGACGTGCCGGCGCGCCCCAAGGGCGCCCCGTTCGTCCTGCCCGCCATCGCGGGCGTGGCGTCGGCGATCGGCGTGATCCACCTGGGCCCCCGCGCGTTCCCGAAGCTGTTCAAGGACGAGAAAGGCGCCGTAAACAAGAACAAGGCCAACCTGGGCGGTGTGGCGTTCGGCGTGGTCGTCTTTTTCCTCGCGAGGTACTTCTTGTCTTGATGAAAAAGGTTCGTTCAAATCGATAAAAAACATATCCCGACCCCTATCATACAACCAGCAGCCATGGTGGCGACGGAGGAGGACCCGGTGGTGAACATCAACGTGTTGGTGGACAGCAAGCGGGAGTACGTGGACCAGCTGGAGGGCGCGCTGGTGCAGCCCATCTTCGAGTGCGTCCGTAACATCCTGCACGACGCCTTCAACGTCTGCAACGTGAAGCCCGAGTACGACGAGCTGCAGTGTTTCTCCCAGCTGATGTCCGAGATCCCCTCCTGGAACGGCGACATCATCTCCGAGGAGACGGAGCAGGTGATCAAGCACGTGCCGTACCTCAAGGACCTGCTGAAGGCGTACTTCGTCTGCACGAGCATGATCCTGGGCTCCATCCGCATCTCCAAGGACAAGAACCAGAAGATGAAGGTGAAGGTCCCGAGCCCCCAGAAGTTCGTGCACCTGGTGCTGAAGCTCCTCTCCTCCGCGATCGTTGACGAGGTGGGCCACTTCGTCAGCCGGAAGGACCACCACTCCATGCGCCAGTCGGCGGCGGACGACGGGCAGCCTGAGGGCCACCTGGTCGGGGAGTACAAGCTGAACCGGCGTCACACGCACAAGGGCATCTGCGAGAGCGTCAAGAGCGCCTTGCACCACCTGATGCCCATCGACGACATCCTGAAGGAGTACATGGAGGACATCCTGGGGAAGGACACGTTCTCCGCGGACCACGCGCGCCCGACGGACGCGAAGGAGGGCGGCGCGCACGAGACCAAGTCGGTGAAGATCTCCGCCAAGCCGGTGACGGCGGCCGCCCCGCCGCCCCCGCCCGCGCCTTCGACGGCGGGAGCGGACGAGGAGGCAGAGGAGGTCACGGTGGAGGAGGAGGAGGACAACTTCTAGATAGGCCCCGATTGATAAATAAAATGCTTCCGTTTACCATATACGCAACATGGCGAGCGTCCACATCGCCGCGGACGGGCGGAAAGTGTTCTCCGTGCCGTCGTGCAAGTTCAAAGAGTCGAACGCGAAGGTGCAGTCGTTCTCGCTGAAGCCGTCCACGTTCCAGGCGATCCTGGGCACGATGCGCACGGGCGGGGAGATGGGCGGCACGTTCACGGTGGACACGACCCAGCGGGTGCTAAACAGCGCCAAGGTCACGCGCATCGGTCAGGCGAACTCTGTGGACATCCCCCACGGGGTCCTGGAGTGGCACACGCACCCCTCAGACTGCGGGATGACCGAGTGCTCCCTGTCCAGCCCGAGCGACACGGACGTCATGGTGTTCCTGGAGGACGCGCTGACCGACAACCTGGGCCACATGGTGTTCAGCCTCGCGGGCACGTTCGTGGTTACGTTCACCCCCTCCCTGGTGCAGAGTCTGCGGGACTCGGGGTCCCGCCGAGAGAGGTGCGAGCAGATCCAGCGGCGTTTCCGCGACCTGCAGCGGGAGTTCTCCCGGCGCTTCCAGCACGCCTCCACGGAGGAGGAGAAGAACCGCCACGAGTCGTGGCACCGCGAGTCCTGGCTGAAGCTGGCCCGGGAGTCGGGGTTCGTGGTGGACTTCTTCCCGTTCGGGGTGGCGCCCCGGGTGCGCCTGCTGGTGGCGGACTGTTCGTCTTCTCGGCCTTTCCAATCTCATCTCTCTGTATAGATGGACGTGCGGCTGAGGAAGTTCGACCCCGCGTGGATCAAGGACGACGGGGTGGTGTGCATCGTGTCCAAGCGGGGGGCGGGCAAGACGACCCTGGCCACCGACATCATGTTCCATAAGCGGCACATCCCGAGCGGGATCGTGATGTCCGGCACGGAGGGGTCCAACAAGCACTGGCAGGGGTACGTCCCCCCCTGTTCGTGTACAATCGCTTCAACCGCGGGGCCCTGCGGTCTCTGATCAAGAAGCAGAAGAGGGACTGCAAGGCGGGCGTGGGTGAGCCGTGTTTCGTGCTGCTGGACGATTGCGTGTACGACCGCACGGTGATGCGCGACCCGTGCATCCGTGAGATCGCGCTCAACGGGCGTCACATGAAGATCTTCTTCATGTTCATCAGCCAGTACACGATGGACATCACGCCCGACATCCGCTGCAACGTGGATTACGTGTTCGCCCTCCGCGAGAACATCATCATGAACCGCGAGCGGCTGTACCGCAACTTCTTCGGCGTGGTGCCGACGTTCGAGGCGTTCTGCGAGATCCTCGACCAGTGCACGCAGAACTACGAGTGCCTCGTGGTCGACCACACGAGCGAGTCGAACAAGATCGAGGACGTCATATTCTGGTACAAGGCCCCCAGGGAGCACAAGTTCCGCATCGGTTCCCCGCCTTCTGGAAGTACGGTACGCAGAACTACGACCCCAAGAAGGATTCCGGGTCCGACAGCGACAAGGAGGACGCCAACCAGCGGCGACGAAAGAGCAACACCCGCGTGGTCAAGGAGGAGGACTGAAAAAGGATGAAAATGCTCGGTCGGGAGTTCGCTTAACTCCCGCAAAAATGGATCTAACTGGAGAGTATCCTGCCATGAACCCGGAACAACTCGAGGGCATCCATTCGCGGCTCGGCGAGCTCGCCAAGATGATCGCCAAGATGAGCAGACGGGTTGACGGGCGCCTCGAAGAGATCGAGAAGTGTCTGTACGACATCTGCGACGTCATGTTCGAGTCCGAATCGGAGGACGAGGACGCCCCGGAAACTCCCGGGAAGGATGCAGAGGAGGAATGAATGAATCACGAATCATGAATTGAATAAACGAATCGCTTTATTATAAATTGAAATTGTCATTACATTGCACTGAGTCGAAATGCAAATTACGAGAACCATGGTAGGCGTATACACCCGTCACGCGGAGGGGTGAGCAGGTTTAGAGGGGCATTCGCGGGCTCTACGAGGCGAACCGCTTGCCGCCCATTCCGTTGGTGATCTTCAGGATGTTGAAGGACCGCGCGTAGATCGTGATGACGCCCTTCGGCAGCGTGGTG
This sequence comes from Mesostigma viride, assembly GCA_009746045.1. NCBI lineage: Eukaryota > Viridiplantae > Streptophyta > Mesostigmatophyceae > Mesostigmatales > Mesostigmataceae > Mesostigma > Mesostigma viride. The sequence continues at coordinate 55,819 of RPFO01001005.1, read as the reverse complement.
TTCATGCCCTTGAGGACGAGCTTGACCGAGTCGAGCCGCGAGAAGTTGATCGACCCGGTCGGCTTCCAGTCCTCAGGCTGGAGGGCGAAGGGGATCACGTAGATGTGCTTGTCACGCGGCACACGCGTGTGGTGATGCATGGGGAGGAGGTAGGAGAAGTATACCGGGTCGCGGCCCTCGCCGAACATCTGCTGCGAGTTGAGGGTGATGTTGGCCGTCTCGAAGAGGTGGCCGTCCCCGAACTTGCTGTTCACGTTCACGAAGTTCCAGGGCGCCGCGGTGGGGATGGGGGAGGTCGCGGCGGAGGTCAGACGGTCGTCGGCCTTGTAGAAGAAGATGAGCTCCTTGACGGGGTGCGAGAAGGACAGGTTGATCATCTCCAGGTCGGTCCTGTCGACGAAGTGGTCGTACTGCTGCGTCTCGGTGATGAGGTACTCGTGCGGGTTGACGGCGAACTGGCGGCGCTCGAAGTCGTCCAGGAAGATGTAGCGGCACAGGAGGCGCATCTTGGTTATGTCCACCATGGCGTTCATCATGGCCGCGCGGTACCCGGCCGTCAGAGTATCCCAGGCAACGGCGCCTCCGTTGAGAGTGGTCGCGGGGTACAGGGGGCCGCCCGCCAGGTGGGTGAAGATCTCGTCCTTGGCGGCGAGCGTCACGCGGATGCGGGCGTCGTGGTACTGGAGCGCGATCATGGGGAGCGCCATACCGTCCTCGATGCAGAAGGAGAACTGGAGGGGGATGTACAGGTACCCGGTCTTCATGCCCGCCTGGTTGCCCCCGTTCTTCCGCTGGACACCGCCGTGACGGGTGGGGGCAGTCTCCACGCGGCTGGTGCTGGGATCGCGGGACAGCTGGTCCCACACGTGCATGAACTCCCCGGTCATCTCCTCGACCGTGTACCCTCCGATGCGGAACTCGACCTTCTTGATCAGCAGACGCGCCACGTCATCGTACAGCGGGTCGAAGATCTTCCACCAGGCACTGCCGAGGGTGGGGGCAGTGCCCGCCCACTCGGTGATCGGGGGCAGCTCGACGTACAGGTACACGGTGTTTATGAGGTCGCCGCTCCTCGGCAGCTGGAACTCGATGGTGCGGCCGAACCCGGGCACGCCGCTCGACGGCACCACCTCGGTGTCGGAGAATGCGAAGTTGGTGTGGCGGGGGTAGACGCTCTTGAAGAAGGTGATCTCGGGCGAGACGGTCAGGAGGGCGTCCTGAGGGCCCTTGGCGCGGAGGCACAAAACGGCATGCGACATGGTGCGTGCTTTCTACACTTACATCGGATTTTTTTTTTGGTCCCCACGGGGTCGAAACAGAAAAAATGTGGTGTATTATTACCAAGGATGTATCACGCCACCAGAGCCCGCGTCGTTCTACCCATTGAAAAAAGCGCGTACGAAATGATGACCCCGGAAGAAAAGGCAAGGTACCAACAGACGATGCGGGCACGGATGATGGCCGCCAAGCCCCAAGCGGCCCCGAAGCCCAAAGCGGCCCCGAAGCCCAAAGCGGCCCCGAAGCCCAAAGCGGCCCCGAAGAAGCGGGCGCGGGCGACGAGGCTGCCGACCGGGCTACAGAGGGCGGTGTTGCTGGGTCTCGCCGAGAGGGCGGGCTATTACCCCGGGCGCGAGTTCGCCATGCCGGACCTGCGCGCTTTCGTGAGGAGTAGGGGCCTCAAGCGCATGCCGGGCCATTGCCCCAGGACCATCAGCTTCCTGCGGCGACGACAGAACGCGAAGAGACAGTGCCTTAAGACCAATCCTACGATGGGGTTTTTAGCGCACGACAAGTTGATGGACTACGCGAACCGTTCGGGGTACGCCGTCGGCCCGCTGGATTCGTTCAAAGATGTGACGGCTCACATCCGGAACACGCTCAAAAGGAGAAAGGTTCCGCCGAAGTGTCCTACCGACAAAAAGGCGCTTCTGGAGCGTCGGAAGCTGAGGCAGTGCCTGTGGCACTTCAAACCTCTGGCACCACCCCGAGCCCGGAAGTAGTGTTTAGCGGACCAACTTGTTGACCCTCCTGTGTTTCGTACCGGCATGGCGAGAAGCCCGTGCACGTCTCACGAGGCGCTGACCCCCCGGGTGCATCACGAGATATTCGTACACCTCCTGTGGTCCGCGGCCGACGGGATCGTCTCTCACTTCCATAACCCCATCCGTCACCGTTTGGGACGGGGGGGCCGTCCGCGGTCGGTTCCTTTGCCTAAGAATCCGGAGGCGGTCCTGCAAAGGCGCGGCAGGTGGTACTAGGACCGGTTTCGCTCTTCCCTTGAGAATCCGGAGCCGTTCCGGCCGTTCCTGAACCGCCGCACCGGGCCCTGGTACAGGGACTGGTTCTATCCTTCTCTCGAGCCGTTCCTGCACCGATTGTTCTCGCCGCGGGTCCTGCGAGGGTGTCCGTGGTCCATCCTCCGCTTTCGTGCCCTCTATTTCATGGTATTCCGGAACCTGTTTAAAGATGTCCTCTTCCTCACCTTCCAAATCCTCGATCTCGCCATGACCGAAAAGCGCTTTGAAGGCCGAAGGACTCCACGGGTCATCTTGCGTCCGACCTTGATGCAACTCGGCGAGCGCGTCACGAACATCTCCTCGCGCGTCGTCCGTCCGCGCGGAGGATGCAGACCGGTCGCCGCGTCCATCGCGTGACGAGCCGCCACGAGACGCTCCCGGCCCTAGACCCGGCCTCGCGCGTCCTTCCGCCCTCTGTGCGGCGTTATCTTGACGTCTTTTCTCTGCCTCCTGCAGCTCAAGTAGTCTCCTCTCCTCCCTATCCCGTTGCTGCTCCTCGTGTATCCTTCTTATTCTCTCATTCTCCTCCAGATCCTTTGCTTTTCTGCCCTCCTTCTCGCTGCCTCCTCCCGCTGCTGTTGAGCTTGCTGCCTTTTTTCCTCTTGTAGTGCCTCTAGCTTTGCTTTTAAAACGACCTTGCGTTTCTTCCCCTCTTCCACACTCAACGGCCTCCTTTCTACACTGAGTTGTCGAGAAGTGTCGTTTACAGGTTGTGATCGGGCTCTCGATTCCGCGGCCATTTGATTCCTTCTCATTCGGGCCAATTGTACCGGGTTCAATGTGGACGGTTGTTGGGTATGGAACACGTCCGATACCATCGGATCGAGCGGTTGTAGTGGGATCAACGAAGCACGCGCCATTCTCGTCGCTGTCACGGGAGCTTTCAGACCGGTCATCAAGACCCCGCCGTCAAACTCGTAGTCCGTCTGCCCCCCCGAGACGATCCGTGCCCCCCTCCCCCGCGGTCGCGCGCCACTGTCCGAAAAGGTGTGTCTACCGATGGGCTGGCGTGCGGAATACCCTGGCAGGTCCACGTCACTTGCCTCTACGAACCGGTCCGTCTCCGCATCCAACTCCATCTCGCTGGCCGCGAGCAGCTGCGACATCCCGGGCAGCTCGCTCTCGCCTGTGCCTTTTTTCGCCTTCTTTCCTCGCCCCATTCTCGTCCCCCCTGTACGGCGCCTCACCGAGCCCTTGCCATAATATAGCGTCACGTCATCCGAATTCCCGGATCGGGGGTAGCCTCTCCCGGCATGTCGGTACCTCTCCGTGTCGGTACCAGACTGGGTCGATTGAAAAGGTGAACTATACGATCTCTCCTCACGTCTGCTGGTACCGCGAGGAATTACCGGATCGATTTGCGCGGAGTTCGATGAAAGCGTGTATGCCCTCGTGCCGGTATCGCTGCCAATGGTTGACGACCTAGCGACTATCGGATCCGTTTGCGCGGACTTGGAGGAACCAGCGTACGCCCCCCCCCCGTGCTGGTCCCTACGGATGCTGTGGATCGGGGCCGGGCACTCTTGGCCCGAGCCGACACTCCCAGAACCTTAACCCCGCCCCTCGATCCCACCTTGACTCCTCGCGCCTTCTTTCTCGCACCGATGACCGGCTCTTTCGGGATGACGGCTCAGGTTTACGGCCTGCGGGGGGCGCGGTGCCTCCTAACGTCCTGAAATACCTCACGAGACTGAACCCGTTTCGGGAGGAGCGATATCCACTCCGGAGGTCGTGGACGAGTACCTACGCGACGGGGGAGGGTCGGGTTTGGGTCTGGGAGGCTTGATAGGATAGCACGTGATGATTTGATCGTCCTCGTCTACGATGCACGTCTTCGCAGGCTTTTTACGGGATCCGGGTGACATTATTCGTATATATAGCATCGCGATTTAGTTTGCGCACTCACGGGAATGCGTCCAGATACAGCATCCCGTACACCTCCCTCAGACAGTCTCTGTACATCTTGATGAACGTGTCGCTGTTGACCAGCTTGTTGCGCCACCACTCCTCGGCGATAACGTTGCTCACGATATCGTCGTCCTCCTTCAGGGGCAGAGAGTTGAGCAGCCAGAATAGGCCGTCCCACGCGGCCGGCGTCAGTATGTTGCGCGCGACCTTGCACGTGACCAGCGAGCGCTCGGGCTCGTAGGGCAGCACGCTGAACCACAGCACCATGGCCGCCTTCTCGTGGCCGGAGATCATGAACCTCAGGCTCGAGGTGTATGGCAGGAAGAACTCGTTCTCGACCGAGATGCGGAGATCCTCCGGCTCCTCCCCCTTGCCATCCCGGGGCATGAGCTGCAAGAGAGCGCGGCCCATGAACTCGTTGACGACCGGGTAGCTGTAGACGCTCTTTCCGCGGGTTCGCGAATCCGCCCCGGTTTCCGTGACCGCGTCCGTGCTCTTCGCGTCCACGATCTTCACCTTGTGCACGTGCTCGAGATGGGCGTAGTCCAGCAGGTTCTCCATGACGATCTGTGGGTGCGCGGAGATGAAGGTGGAGTACGCAAAGGTCCTGTACGCCGGGTCGGAGAACTCGGGCATCGTGGGCGGCTCCGAGTCGCCGTCCCCCAGTCCCGCGTTCACCCAGACCAGACGGTGGTCCTCCTTCACCTGCAGGTAGTTGTCGGCGTTGTTCCGCGGCCCCCAGCGCATGCCGTGATACGCGCACCGGACGCAGTCCGATTCCACGCGTCCGTTGTGTGAGAGCCGCGCGCCTCGGTGGGGACACGCGTTCCTGACCGCGAGCGTCCGGTCGTCGTCCTTGCTCCTGTATAGCAGCACCTCCTCGTTGTATATCTTGACTAGCTTCGTGGTCCGCGGCTTTTTCCCCACGCACACCCACTTGTCGGGCTCCTGCGCCGCCCGCACGCCGCACGGCGGGGGCTTGGAGATTCGTAACGAGAGGGCCATGTCGTCGTTTGGAGTACAATGCAGAATTTATTTCGCGTCCGTTAAGCAGACAGTCACAACACGTCTTCGTATTATTGAGGTGTAATATGCATGATCACACTTGCTCAATCGGCATTCGGAGGTAGCGCATCTGTCATGGCGGTCTCAGAGAGCCGTGCCTCTCTGGCCAGCTTCTGGTTGAGCCGCATGACCTTGGCGTTGTCCCGGACGCACTGCTTGTTCGCTCGCTCACCGTGGAGACCACTGGCGCGGAATGCGGGCTCAAACAGCTCCCGGTTCCGCTTGGCGACTTGCAAGGGGTTCGCACCCGTTTCCTTGATCTGCTGGGCCTCCGTTACCTGAAGAAATGCCATGGCCAGGCTCTGGCGCTTAGTGTTGAGATCGCGAGAGGAACTCGACGCCACAGCAGTCCTCTTTAACTGGGCGGCGTTCTTTCCGGTGACCGTGAGGTTGTTGGTGTCGTGCACGATCGGGTACAGTATACCACAGCCCCTGTGAACGTCCGTGTACGCCTTAATGGAGGCGTTCAGCTCTTTGGTGGACTCAGAGCTCTGGATGCGAGGGTGCTCTTGGATATTGGATATGGCGGTTGCCCCATCGCGCTCGTCTGCGCGCCTCAGGATATCTTCGGCCAGCGAGCGGTCGGCGTCCAGGTAGCGCTCTAGCAGCACGGCCACCTTGTCGCGGAACCCGGCTGCTATCTTGCCGGGAAGCAGCATTATGATCTGAACCATCCCCTTTCGATCGGTCACGGGGGTAGCATTCTGCCCTCTACCAGGAAACTTGAAGGTGTTAATAAAATTAACACCTTCACCGTGAGCTTTCTGAAGGTTGAGAAGGTAAACCCTAGGCTGCGAAATCCCGATAGCAGCCATTGCGTCATACACCGAAATCCTCCCGTCATCTGTCACGCGGATCTTGCCCGCGAACTGGGGGTCCTCTTCCCCGCTGGAGGGTGTCAGGTACTGGACGATGGCCGACATGATGGACACTCCTCGGTGATATGTGGCGATTTTGTGTGGGACGAGAGCGCGCGTGGACGCTCGTGACGATGCGGATGTAAGTCCTCTGACAACGGACCTCGGTGCGGGAACTACGGATGTAGTGGATCTCTCGCACAGGCCTCACACAATTTATACCCGGCTGCTATCTTGCCGGGAAGCAGCATTATGATGACCCGGGAATGTGGTAAAGGAGGTTTACCACTGCCTTTTGCAGGTTTTGAGGTATACTCTGGGGTGGAAAATGCGGCCATCACGTCATATACCGAAATCCTGCCGTCATCTGTCACGCGGATCTTGCCCGCGAATTGGGGGTCCTCTTCCCCGCTGGAGGGTGTCAGGTATTGGACGATGGCCGATACTAGCAGACGCTTTTCCCTATTTATACTCATTGCATGAACGCTTTGTAAGTTAAAAACGTTTATTAAGTTAATGAAATGAAGTTAAGAAAACACGACAAAGCTACTGTTACTAGATACGATTTCAAGGCCGTCCCATAGTGGTTGAGGTAGGGACTTTGGATGCCTTTACTCAATCATCACAAATTTACGAGGCGAACCGCTTGCCGCCCATGCCCGACTGGATGCGCAACACGTTGAAGCTGCGGGCGTAGACCTCGATGGTGCCCTGGGGCACGCCGCCGGTGCCCAGACCCTTGAGGTTGAGCTTGACGCTGTCCAGCCGCGACATGTTGACGGACCCGGTGGGCTTCCAGGACTCGGGGTCGACGGCGAAGGGGATCACGTACACGTTGCTGTCCCGGAGCACGCGGGTGTGGAAGTCGGAGGGCAGCGCGTAGGAGAAGTAGATGGGGTCGCGGCCCTCGCCGAACACGGTCTGCGAGTTGAGCAGCAGGTTGCAGGTGGTGAAGAGGTGGCCGTCTCCGAACGCCGAGTTGTCGTTCCAGAACTTCCAGTACCCGTTGTAGGCGAACTCGGCGTCGGAGCGGTACTTGGAGTCGACGAAGGAGAGCGAGGCGGGCTTGAAGAAGAAGAGGAGCTCCTTGACGGGGTGGTTGAACTTGAGGTCGAGGGAGAGCTCTTCCTCTCCGCCCACGTGCTGCTGGATGCGCTGGGTCTCGGTGATGAGGTACTCGTGGGAGTTGAGCGCGAACTGGCGGCGCTCAAAGTCGTCCAGGTAGATGTAGCGGGCCAGGAGCTTGCACTGGAAGGTGGGCGGGGTGGCGATCCAGCCCGTGCGGGGGTTGATGTTGTTCAAGGTCTGAGTGGTCGGGGCGGTGATCGTGGCGGTGGACGCGTTTACCCCGAGGGCGTTCAACTGAGAGTATTCCACGGAGATCTCGTAGGTGTACCCGTAGCCGAAACTGCGCCATCTCACCGAGAACCCCGTCAACTGCTCCTTTGCGTTTGTAGAGGGGCTCGTAGGGTTGGGGTCCGGGAGGGACGTGGTCCAGGTCATCACGTAGGCCTGACCCTTGGTTAGCGCGGCCGTCGGATAGGTCGTCTCATTGGTACCGCTCCCGGTCGCGGCCGAGGTTTTTGCCAGGTCCACCTCGTTCAAGATCCAGTTCAAAGTCTGGTCCTTCGCCCACATAATGTTAGTGAGATTGCTCGTCTCTCGCCTGGTCACGTACAGCGTGGATCCCGTGTCCATCAAGCCCAAAATCCTCTTAACCTCCGCCAGCCTCAACGCGTTGGTGTTAAAATTGGCCGGAGAAGCGACAATCTTATAGTTGGTCAACGGGACTGTGCCGCTGACGCTCCCCGTCGCGGGTGCGGTGCTGGCGGCCGTCAGATTCCACCAGTAGCGCGTGAAGAGGTTGTCGGCGGTGGCGAACTGAACCTTGATGACGACCTCGTGATACTGCAGGGCGATCATGGGCAGCGCGAGGCCGGGTTCCGCGGTGAAGGTGAACTCCAGGGGGATGTACAGGTGCTGCGGGTTCTTCCCCGAGCAGTAGTCGACGATGCGGCCGAGCTCGTCGATCTCCACACTGCCACCGTGGTTGACGGGGATGTTGTCGACGCTGCTCTCAAAGGCCCGCTTGCTCAGTACGTCGTTGATGTGCAAAAAATCGCCGGTGATCTTCTCGATGGAGTAGCCGCCGATAACGAGCTCGACGTGGTCGATCAGGATGCGACCGAAGTCCTTGGCGAAGGGGGAGAAGCCCACGTTGGGGAACGCGTCCACTCGGATGTAGGCCATGAGCTTGGTGACGAGGTCGCCGGACCGGGGGAGCTTGAACTCGACGGCCTGGCCGTACCCGACGATGCCCGCGGATTGCGTGACCTCGGTGTCCTCCATGGCGAAGTTGGTGTGGCGGGGGTACACGGTCTTGAAGAAGGTGACCTCGGGGTCGACGATGAGGGCGACGTCTTGTGTGCCCTTGGCGCGCAGAGCCATGATGGGATGCGACATTTCAGGTGAAGGTTTCTACCATAACCGTGAGAATATTTTTATTCCAGTTGAGGCCCGCGCGAAATTACGAGGCGTACCGCTTGCCTCCCATGCCGTTCATGATCTTCATGACGTTGAAGTTCTTGGCGTAGACGTTCAGGGTGCCGGCGGGGGTGGTAGTGCCCATCCCCTTGAGCACGAGCTTGACGTCATCGAGCCGCGACATGTTGATGGAGCCGGAGGGCTTCCAGGAGTCGGGCTGCATGGAGAAGGGGATCACGTAGACGTGACTGTCCTTGTCCACGCGCTTGTGAAATTGGTTGGGGACCACGTAGTCGAAGTAGACGGGGTCCCTGCCGTCCGCGTACACGTTCTGGGAGTTGAGGATGAGGTTGGCCGTGGTGAAGAGGTGCCCCTCTCCGAACGAGGAGGCGACGTTCTTGAAGGACCAGTAACCCTTGTAGTAGTCCTTGAGGTCTTCGGTCCACCACTCGTCAGGGCGGTAGAAGAAGATGAGCTCTTTGGTGGGGTGGTTGAACTTGAGGTCGACCACGACCTGGTCGGTGTTGGCGCCCAGGAACTGCTGGTGGTGCTGGTACTCGGTGATGAGGTACTCGTGCGGGTTGACCGCGAACTGGCGGCGCTCGAAGTCGTCCAGGTAGATGTAGCGGCAGATGAGCTTGGCGGCGAGGCTGGGCGGTCGGGCGATCCACGTGGCGCGGTCGTTGGCGGTCGTCGCGTAGGATGCGGGCGTGAACTTGTACTCGCGGGGGATGACGGCATCCTGGATCTCAAACACCTGGTCTGAGTTATATAACGGGATCTTAAACGTTATTGTCATGGTCGGGTACGCTCCCACAGTTGAGATCGCGCCACTGGCGATCGTTGGCGCTGTTCCAGCAGTGTAGGTGACGCTTAGGCTACTGGCACCTGCTGTGCTTGATGCGGTCATTGTGACCTTATCGGTGTACATCGCGTTCTCGATGACGTAGTTGACCCACCGGAGGTTTCCCTCCTGCTCTGGACACCAAATGCGCCATCGTGTTGCCGTACCTGCCCTCCAGGTACAGCTTGCGGATGAGCGCTCGGATGGCGTTCTGGTTGACTAACGAGTGAGTGGTGGTGCCACTGTCTGTTGTAGACGTGCCTAACAGTTCCGCCTTGATGGTGTTGGCGGTACCGGATGACAGCGTTGCCCCCACCGGTCCGATGACGTGGTATGCCGGCTCGGTGACCGAGCGGTGGTTGAAGATGGCTCCGGCGTCGTTGAACTTGACCTTGACGCGCACCTCGTGGTACTGCAGGGCGATCATGGGCAGCGCGAGGCCCGGGTCGGCGGTGAAGCTGAAGTCGAGCGGGATGTAGAGGTACTGCTTGGCGGTCCCGGTGGCCTGCTCGACGATCTTCCCGGCCTTGTCGAACTTGACGCCGGCGCCGTGCTTGGCGGGCATGTTATCGACGTAGCTGGCGTAGTCCGCGCGGGACAGGAGGTCGTTCACATGCAGCATGTCGCCGGTGATCCTCTCGATCTGGTAGCCGCCGATGGTGAGCTCGAAGTACTGGATGAGGGCGCGGCCGAAGTCCCAGATGAAGGGACAGAACTTGCCGCCCCAGTCGGAGACCGCGCCGACCTCGAGGAAGAGGACGCAGCGGGTGACGAGGTCGCCGGACCGGGGGAGCTTGAACTCGACGGTCTGGCCGTACCCGACGGACCCGGTGGACTGGGTGATGACGGTGTCGTCCCACGCGAAGTTGGTGTGGCGGGGGTACACGGAGCGCCAGAAGGTGACTTCGGGGTTGACGATGCAGGCGATGTCCTGGCTCCCCTTGGCCTTGAGTTGCATGATAGCGTGTGCCATCGCGGATGTGTGCGTTCTAAAGTGGGCGGAGAAAAAAAAGTGCGGCCCTCCGCTCGAAAACAAAATGTGTGCTGACGGTAGTATGCCGACCACATGTCTCAGGATCTGTCTGCGCCCATCGTCTGGCTGGAGGCCAAGGGGAGTTTCGACACGTACTTGACGGCGGTGCCGGAGAAGACGTACTTCAAGAGGATCTACAGCCGCCACACGAACTTCTCGTGGGCGGACGTGGAGCTGCTCTCGGTGACCCCCCCACGTACGGCGGCGACCTGCGGTTCATGATCCCGAAGATCGGCGACCTGGTCACGCAGATGTACCTCTACTACAACATCGGCAAGCTGAACTACGGCACGGCGAACATCAGCATCAGCCGGCCCGCGCTGAACGCAAATCTGGCGGTGAACGCGAACCTGCCCACGGTCGCGACGGACGTGGTGGCGGCTTTCGAGGCCGACAAGCTGCCCCTGGTCGCGGACGGGGAGTACGACGGCCTGACGCACGAGGACCTGAACGCCGCGTGGATCGACCACCTGGGGTACGTGCTGACGAACACGGTGGAGCTGTGGATCGGCGGGCAGAAGATCGAGAGCCACACGGGCGACTTCCTGCACGTGTGGGACTCGCTGACCGCGTCCAGGGAGCACAGCTCCATCTCCAACCTGCCCAAGGAGCACGGGGGGTGGGCAACGTCGGCACGCAGCACGACCAGCACATCTACGTCCCGCTGCAGTTCTTCTTCAACCGCAACCCCGGGCACGCGCTCCCCATCGCCGCTCTGCAGTACCACGACGTGGAGGTGCGCGTGAAGCTCAGCCAGAAGCCGCTGAGGGCGGACTACACGCGGTACTTCGAGAAGGTGCCGTTCGGGAAGGAAGTGACGGTCGCCGACAAGCTGCGGTACACGCCCCAGGACGTGCAGGTGTACATCGAGACGGAGACGCTGGACAGCAATCAAAAGCCGATCAACGCGTTCACGTACGCGTCGACGAACGAGTACCTCAAGAACAAGGCCTTGGGAGGGGAGATCCTCAAGGCGGCCCTGGTGACTCGTTTCGTGTTCCTGGACAAGTTCGAGAGGCAGCAGTTCGTGTCGGGTAAGCACAGCTACCTGATCACGGAGACGCAGCACATGTCCTTCCCGCTGAAGAGCGAGGACAAGCTGATCAAGGAGTACCTGCTGGACGACTTCACGGGCGCGTGCAAGGAGCTGATCTTCTTCTTCCGTGCGGACCACAAGCGACTGGAGGGGTCGGGCGACAAGAACTCCAACTGGGACTTCTGGAACTTCGAGGGCAACCGGCCGTTCGACGCGAACGAAATGAAGCTGGCACCATCTGGGGGTACTATCTGCCCACGTTCGGCAAGCAGATGGCGCACATCGACAACACCTTCTTCGACCGCGCGACGTTCGCGATCAACGGCAAGGAGCTCTGGGCGCCCCCCGCGACCCCCTCTGGTTCAGCCACTACCTGCCGTCGGAGTTCCACAGCAAGGTGCCGGTCGAGAACAACTTCGAGATGATCTACGTGATGCCGTTCGCGGTGTTCCCGGAGTCGGACGACCCGAGCGGCAGCATCAACCTGAGCAAGATCGACCGCCCGGTGCTCCATTTCCGGTTCAAGCAGGTCCCGGGCCTCAAGGAGGGCGCGGTGATGACCGACGGCCACGTCGAGGTGTACGCCCGTACGCTGAACCTGGTCGAGATCGCCGAGGGGCACGGGCGCAAGGTGTTCCTGACTTAAGCCGCCGCCTCATTGACGGGCGGGGGGAAGGGGAAGAGGTATTGCGCCCAGGGCAGCAGCTCCGTCCCGACGTTAAGCGCGCGCCTCCTCCACGAGTGGTCTTGCGGCGCCCACCCCCTTTGATAGACGTGATAGGCGGCGGCGGGGATGGCGGCCATGTAAGGCGCGTACGGCATACTGGGGGGGGCCATCATGGCGGCCGCCATAAGCATCGGGGTCACGTTGGCGTCGTTCCAAAGCACGTCCTTGGCGAAGTTGCCCACCCCATGCCACGGTTTTTCGAGGGCCCTATCGAAGCGCCCTCCGAGCCCCTGCGCTACCGTTCCCGCCAACAGCCCGGTGGGGCCGAGACTGGCTCCGGCTAAGAACGGGAGGGCGGAGAGGAGTTTCGTGTAGGCGCCGACGTAATCCCCTTCCCGGTGGGCGTTGAACCGGTCCACGGCGCCCAGCCCCTTCGAGATCCCTCCCCACGAAAAGTCGCTAAGTCTGGGCACGCCCCATTCGGGGAGTTTCCCCTGCACGAGCCCGCCCAGATTGCGGAGGGCGCCGGGGACGATATTCATCACGTCGCCGGGGATCCCGGCGACCGCCGGGATGGCGGCGGCGCCCAGAGAGAGGTAGTTGGCGAGTCTCGGGCTCGTCTTGGCTACACGATCGTATACGGGGTTGAAAACCCCGGCGATCCTTTCGTTCCACTTCTGCTTGCCGCTCGTGACAGGTGGTTCGGGACGCCAGGCCTTCTCGGGTTTGGGCGGGCCGGACCCCTCCATGTTCAAAGGGCTGATGATGGCGTTCACGAAATCGCGGTAGTCCAACTTGTCGGGGATGAACAGCACGTCTCCTGGGGACATTGTCATCGGGGAGACGTGCGGGTTGGCCACCACGATGTCCTCGGGCGGCACCTCGAACTTGGCCCCGATCTTCGCCCACGTGTCCCCCTCTTGGACGGTGTACCTGGTCTTGCTGTCGACGACTCGATTGGTGTAGGCCCCGCGCTCCTGTTCGACCCAGAAGGGCTTCATGTTGCGATCGTACGCCTCGTTGAGGATGGCGTCGTAGTCGTCAGCGTTCCCGGGCATCACGGGGACGGTCTTCGTGAGCGCCGCCTTGTCTTGGGTATGCAAGAACTCCTTCAATATGGCCCTCAGATCCGACTCCATGTATTATACTAGGGAGACAAATTTATGCCCGTCACTCTTCCTCGATCACCAGCTTCACCCTCGCCTTCTTTCCGCCGATGAGCATGACCTTCTCGATGACGGTGTGCGTCTTGTCCTCCCTGGCCTGCTGCTCGCTCGCTGGCGCCATCCCCATGACCTTGGATAGAATCTGGAAGACCTCGTCGTCGTCCGGGATGATGAACGCCTCCTCGCCGCCAACGAGAGGGGGGGCGGCGTGGTGCCCCTCCTCCTCGTGGTGCTCTTCCTCGTCCTCCTCGTCTTCTCCCTCGTCTTCTTCCTCGTCGCTATCCGTGTCGTCCCGCTTGCTAAAGACGACCTCGTGGTCGTTGTTGAGCGCGACCACGTAGCCCTTCTTCAACCCGGCCATGACGATGTCCGCGAGGTCCTCGTCTTCGCGCGCGGACTCTGTCACGCACTCCATCACGAGGTCCACGAGGTCCTTCTCCTTCCCCGAGGCGCACTGGGTCTTAGGAACGGAACAAAAGGCGCGGAACATGGTCGAGATGGTATAGTGGTAGGGACACATTTTCTTTTTGCGCGTACGAACGCGACACGATAATTTCCCGTCCATTGGTAGAGACTCGACCATGGCGGACATAAACACGAAGAACTTGACCACGAACGTTTTGAGCGTGAAGCGGAAGCTGCGGTTCGAGGCGACGGGGGAGACGATGTCCCGCGTGAACCCGCTGGACGTGGGCAACCACCGGATATACATCACGATGGTCAGCGACGGGCCGAACTCGCCGCCGTACCCGACCCTCTTTTTCCTGGAGAAGGGCGGCGATCACCCTATATTAGACGACTCGGACCCCAACTTCAACGGGTACACGTATCTCGGGAGCATCGCGTACGGCGGCGACTGAGACGGACAAACGTCCACCGCGTCCGCGCCTACCGGTTCGAGTATATCGTTCGCCTGCTGTAAAGGGATGGAGTTCCGCACCGTCCAGGGCTCGTCCATCAAGCTGCTGGTGGAGGCTCTCAAGGAGCTGAGCAACGACGTGAACATCCGGTTCGACGCGGAGGGCGTGCACATCACCGCGATGGACGGGTGCCACGTGGCGCTGTTCCACGTGCACCTGGAGGCGGGCAAGATCGAGGAGTACACGTGCGCCCAGTCCTTCACGGTGGGCGTGAGCCTGCTGAACCTGTACAAGCTGCTGAAGAACGTCTCCACGAACGACGAGCTGGAGCTGAAATTGTCCAAGGAGAACACGGACGTGATGGAGATCAACATCACCAACAAGGTGAAGAAGACGCGGTGGTGCTACTCGATGAAGCTGCTGGACATCGACGAGAGCAGCCTGGAGGTGCCCGAGAAGGAGTACATGACGGTGATCACGATGGTGAGCACGGAGTTCCAGAAGATCTGCCGCGACCTGTCCGTGGTGTCGGAGACGGTGACGATCCGGTGCACGGGGCGCGAGATCACGATGTCGTGCTCGGGGGACATCGGCGACTGCTGCCTGGAGATAGGGGAGGAGTTCCCGGAGATGAGCGTGGACGTGGGCGAGGACGCGAGCATATGCGAGCAGTTCTCGCTGCGGTACCTGTGCACCTTCTCCAAGGCCTCGGGGCTCTGCAACAGCGTGCAGCTGTACATGAGCCACGAGTACCCGATCATCGTGAAGTACAAGGTGGGCGATCTGGGCGTCCTCCTATTCGCGCTGGCCCCGAAGATGAAGGACGAGGACATGGACGCGGAATAATTTCTCGCGGATCATTAAACGCCATGATAAAGCGCACGCGCGGCCGTGACCGGTACAAGTACCACACGCTGGAGGATTGGAACAAGTGCGCCCAGGAGAACCCGGAGAAGACCATGACGATATGCGGGCCGAAGCCCCCCCGGCCGATGACCAGCAAGGAGTGGTGGGTGGCGGTGGGGATAGCCGTCGTCGCCGGCCTGGTGGTCATGGAACTGAAGAGACGCGGGATCATCAAGTTGGAAGGCGCTCTAGCCAAGTGAAATAGGCATTTAAATAGGCGACCAATAAATGTAATTCAAATTAATCGCAAGGGGCTTCGTTCCATTTAATATTCAATTAAATTCCCATATCTCATCACGCCAGAGTGTACACACTTCCCCATGCGCCTTCTTCATCAGGGTCAGGTAGCGGAAACCATTTACAGTTCCCGTGGAGCGGAAGGCTACTTGGACGGGATGAACTGCCAGTTCAGCTTCTTGCAGATCTCCTTCCAGATCTCGTCCTGCTCCCACAGCTTCTCCTTGCTCTTCAGGAGCGGAAAGTGGGGCAGGAACTCGTCGTACTCGAGAAGCTGGCACATCTTGTGAAGACAGTAGGAGTAGTTCAGGAAGTTCTTGCGGTCCTTGGGGCACACCTCCTCGAAGGGCTTCTGCACCATGCGGAACATGGTCCGGAGCCTCTCCTCCTGCTCCAGGGTCATGGTGGGGGGGGGGGTCCCGCTCAGCGTGTGGGTGATCTGCACGGCGTGCTCGAAGAACTTGGCCATCTTCAGCTTCCTCAGGAAGGCGCGGACGTTGGCGGGCGTGATGCTGCTCTTGTCGGTCATGCGCGCCTTCTTGAACTCGTTGGCGACCGCGTCGATGACCTCCCGAGGAATGATGGACCGCTCGCGGGCGTGGAACTGCGCCAGGGTCTCGTTGAAGTGGTTGATCCGTTTGTAGCAGTAGTCCGTGGTGGATATGGGGGTGCCGTACGGGAACGCCTCGATGCCGCTGGACACGCACTCGACAGACTTGCCGCACTTGGAGCACATCACGCTGCCCCCTCCCTCCACCATGTTCACCTGGCACTTCTCGCAAAAGCTGAACTCCAAGTTGTCGAGTCGCTCGTCCGCGCCGTACCGCTCGAGCCACTTGGGGTCGTGCGGGAGGCAGGGGTACCTGACCACGACGTCCATGAAGTCGCGATAAAGCGCCCCCCTCTTCACGTCCGCGGAGTCCGGGTCCTTGGCGCCAACTTGAGCCCCCGTCTTGGCGCCCGTCGCGTCCTTCTTCCTCTTCTTGGCATCGCGCGCGTTGACGGCGTTCGTGTACTTGGAGACGATCGGCATGGCGTCCAGGAGGAAGTCGACCATCTCCCCCCCCTCTATCTTCTCGATCTCCTTTTCCAGTTTGCGGATGTCCGCCTTGCGAGCCATCCGCCGGTCCCATTGCGACTCCTCCGTCCTGGCCTCCACCTCCCTCTTCATGGCCTCCACGTTCGACCGGAGCTGGCCCACGGAGTCCAGCCTCTTTTGCAAGACGTCCATGCAGTCGCGCATGCCAGACTCGACCGTGTAGTTCCGAGCCGCCATCAGCCCCGACGTCCGAGGGGTCCGTACCTCTACCCTAGAAATTACGCGTGCGCTTAACGGGGCGAAATAAAAATGCACGGCCATGGTAAATATTATCCACGATGACGACCCAGACCCCCGCCGGCACCGGCCCCGCCTCCTCCCACGCTAGCGAGCCGAAGGCCAAGAAGCAGAAGTCGACGCACACCCCGGCCGCCGCCGGTCCAAGCGCCACTGTCGCGCTGACGACCCCCCCCGCCCCTGCCGCCCCCCCCGTGGAAGAGGTGAAGATGGAGGACCCCCCTGCGGCGGCGGACCCGGTGGCCAAGGACGGGGCCAAGGAGAAGGCCGCCAAGGAAAAGAAGGCCGCCAAGGAGAAGAAGGACAAGGTGCAGAGCTCCTCCATCCCCGAGTTGTGCGTGGGGGACGTCAGGAAGTGCCTCAACCAGATCCGCAAGAAGGGGCGGAGTATCGAGACCCAGCACCTCCTCTTCAACGGGTGGACCGCGGGAGACTTTGCGCTCAAGTACATTCTGGGAAACACCACCAGCAAGAAGGGGAGGCTAATGGCCGCAAAGATCCCCGCATCGGAATGAGTCACGAACTAATAAATTATGAAAGAAACAATAAAGAGTGAACTACTCGATCTTTTGATCCAATTCCCACGTCTTCTCTAACATGGGCACGTAGGACCCGGGGTCGCCGCGCGGGTAGTGGGACGTCATGACCACATCGTCCCCTCCCTCGGAGACCCTCTTGACAGTTTCCAAAACGAACCCGTGGTACCGACAGAGCGCCTCCGCGTCGTTGAACGTGATGGCTTCGATGTGCATCTCATCCAATCGCTTCCGGACTTCTTCGTCGTCCATGTCGATCGTTTCGTCCGCGATCCGCCACGCGATACAGCCGCGAACGTCGTCGTCGTCCAACGAATACATCCCCATGATGCCGTGATGGTCGTCCTGGAACAGTAGCAAACACATGCACGCCGCCATGTCCAGGTCCTCGAACGCTATGATGTGCGTCATGGGCCTCTGTACCGCGCCCACGCGCTTGTCGACCTCCAGGGAGTGGATACCGAAAAGCACGGGGTAGGGCCGGTTCTTCCCCACCAGGAAGATTGTGCGGTCCCATATGCCTCCCGTCGTCACTTTCCTCCATGCGCGATTTCGAGCCCCTACTACTGGCACGACGGGGCGCGTAAGCACCAAGGACATGCTTATTGCATTGATTCAATACAACACATTTTTTAAACGCCAAGTTAGCCGTAGTAATTGTATTGCAATGGAATAGGATATCTCGTCCCGCGGGGCGAGAATATCTCTGCATCTACACAAAATGTCTACCGTGGAATGGACCTACGAGGAGTTCATGGGGTCTGGATGGGACATCCAGGAGCTGGCCGCCCTGCCCCCGGAAGAGAGGCCCAGGATCCAGACCGGCTACCTAAAGACGGTCTGTTTCAACCGCGACGGGGAGTACAACGTGTGGCGCCGGCTCAGCCAGACGCCCAAATGTAAGTGGGACGACCTCCCGGGCCATTGCGTGTTGAGGCACGAGATCGCGTATCATTGCTGGGAGGGCGAGGAGTGAACCTCCCACGTGACCGAGACGCCCGACTTATCGCAGGCGCTCCGGACGGCGTCCAGGCTGGTGACGGGCACCGCGGCGCAGGGGGAGTGGTACTTGTAGAGGTGCAGCCTCCTCGCGTACCCTGGGAACTCCCGACTCAGCGCGCACAGCTCTCCGAGTCCCTCGGCCCAGTCGTCAAGTTCTTTCACCTGCACGACCCGCTCTTCGGTGCGCGAGATGACGTCCGCGAAACACAGGGGGGTGAATACGTCCAGCTCGGCGTCCGGCACGGTCCCGGCCACGTCCAGCTGCACCTCGACCTTCGCGTGCCACCTGAGGATGGGGAGGACGAGCCCCTCGTGGATCCAGGTGTTGGGGCCGTCGTGTTTGATGAGCCGAGGACTCGTCACGTCGTTCGATGCGCGGAACGCCTGCTCCATGTCTCGCAGGGTCCGCGCGGTCCCGTTCGCGCGCCAGAAGTCGCAAAGGACGCGCTTGCCGCCCGACAGGGCGCCCACGAGCTCCTCGCCGTGGACCGCGCAGTCCCTGATCCGCACGCGCACGGTACTGGCGCCGTCCTCCGCGTCCACTCCGATCAGGTCCGGGTTCAGCGTGCAGACGGCGAACACGTCATCCCGGGATTGCAGGTCGAAAACTCCGCACATGGCCAGCGCGTCCATCGTCACTAGGAAAAATGGCTCAGGGGTGTCCGGTCTGTCACGCGCGACTTCTCAACACACGCCCGGCTTGGTTTAACATCTCTAGAATCTGTTCACCTTCTTTTATATCACGGATGTAATCGACAAGATCTTGTGGACTTCCCCATCTCGCTCCCACCACGCGGCGACCGTTATTGAGTAGCGCTCCCAGGCCTGGGATCGGGGCGAGGGCGTCCATCCCAGCATCAACCAAAGCGTCCGTGACGGCGGTGGTGCCCACACCACCCAACCCGCTCATAACATTACCAGCAAGTCCGTGCAGTAAAGTTCCAGCTTTTATTGCATCGGCGCCATAACCCAGTGCATCCTCGAAACCCAAATCCCCCCTCTTGTACTCGTTGGCCGCTGCGAACGGAATACTGAGCGCGCGCGGCACCGCCAAGAGAGCATCACCCAACACTCCACCCGCTTTTTCCAGAGTTGTGCGAGCAAAGTCCCACTGATCCTTATAAGTCCCTGTCGCGTGAATTCTTTCCGCGATGCGGGGTATGACCTCCCCAAACGCTTCCATGAGTGCAAGTCTCTGTTCATGGGACATCGGCGCGATCAATTTGTCCACCATGTTTGTCAATTCACGATCCGCCTCGTTGTGGAAACCAAACAACTTCTGATTTAGTCTTCCGAGATCTGCAGCCTTCTGCATCCCCGCCAGCAACTCCACCATGTACCTTGCATTTGTTTCGTTTCCAAAAACGGGCGGCACCCCCCCCCATCCAGTGGCATTCGCCCCAAAGGACGATGGGTCCATTGCTCCCGTCACGTTTGTGAGAAGGGAAGATGGGTCCACCACCCCCGTAACGTTCGTGAGAAGGGAAGCTGGGTCCACCACCCCTGTCGCGTTCGTGAGAAGGGAAGATGGGTCCACCACCCCTGTCGCGTTCGTGAGAAGGGAAGATGGGTCCACCACCCCCGTAACGTTCGTGAGAAGGGAAGCTGGGTCCACCACCCCTGTCGCGTTCGTGAGAAGGGAAGATGGGTCCACCACCCCTGTCGCGTTCGTGAGAAGGGGGCCAAAATCGGACTCGTCCATCGCGGGGGGGGTTGAAAGTCCGGCCCACTGCTGCCAGCCTTCGGGGAGTATGCCAGAAATGTTCACTGGGAAAAGCGGGTTAGGGAATACTGAGGAAATGTTTGTGACAATGTCCCCCAAACTCTGCCCCCCCACAACCATGGGCGCCCAGACACCGTCTCCGAGCGTGAGATTGTCTGCCCCCCCCAGGACTCTGGCGCCCAGACACCATCTCCGAGCGTGAGATTGTCCCCCCGGCCCCTGGCGCCCAGTTGCCATCTCCAAGCAGACTATATAAAATACCGCCCATAGACAGAGCCATTAACGCATTGTCAACGTATGGCCACGCTCGCCGTAGGGCGTTCCGCGCGAGCGAAACTGGTGGCGATCCTTGGCCGTCGTCCGAGCTTTGGACGGGATCGTCTCGAAGGAACTCGGTGTTTATGGGAGCGGCATTGACAACATTATGAGCCACTCCTCTGCCGTTCCCTCTGGATATCTGCGCTGGATTGACGGGGGGGTGACCGCCGTCGGTCTGGTCGCCTCTCATGAAAAGCGGGTTCTGGTCGACCGCCTGCGGTACAGCGGGCCGTATGCCTGCTAGCCTTCTCAGATTGTCCCAGACGCGCGCGACCTTACCCGCCCGCTGCCGAGGAGTTAATGCCATCGATTGGTGGGGGGGAGGTGCCACCGGGGGGGGGTGATGCGGGGGGGCGAGATGGCTCCTTAACAGGTGCCATCGGTAGTACGGGTGCCGGAACACGAGGCGCGTGGGTGGGAGTTGCCCCCTGAACAGGAGGCATGGTTACGGGGGGGGGCCAGCACCATTATTTTCTGGGGTCAAAAAAAAAAAAGAGTCGCTGCGTCCGGCGGATCGACCAGTGATTCCGTTAGCCACGGAGGGTACGAGTTGATCTGCGGTCATATGTTGAGCTTCTTCGACAATCTCTTGGATGCTTTTATCCTTGTTCAGATTGCTTACAAGCTCACGGACTGACTGCGACACGTCCATCTCCGGCGCTCCGCCCTCCGGGTCCGCGTCGATCGCTGGGGCGTGTCTTTCAGCCAACTTGGCGACCTGCTCCTTTTCCACCCGCTTCAGGTTCATCACGGATCCCGCGACGTCAGACAGGCGAGTGCCGGGTCTAGCCCCGCTCGTCGACCCCACAACCTTATTGTTTGCCTTTCCGCGCTCAGGCGCCTTTTTTTTTGCGTCGGTGCCCCGGAAACTGTCTTCAATACTTCCGGCACCATTGTTGGTGCGGCCCGCTTGGAGGAGTTCCAACGGGTCCTGTTCCAACGGGTCCTTTCCCTTGGCGCCTCGCTGATTATTTGCCTCTGCGGCATTCCTTGCGGCCTCCTTGGCCTGCAGAACATCCCTTATAATATTCATCCGCTCTTCCCTCTGCGCTCCCACCCCCTCAGCGCTGAGATCTTCTATTTCCTTGAGCACCGCTTTCAATTCAGATTCGTTCATCGCCTCCAGCTCCGATCTGGATTTATCTCTGACAGATTGCATCACCTGAAATGCCTTTGCAAACTTATCAAACTCCTCTCGTTTTTTGAGCACTCCCAGCTGATCGGCATCAGAAAGCGCGTTGAACGCGTTTTCCACGGTTGTTAAACTCGCTCGCGGTACAACACCGTACGTCTGACTGGAGTCGACCAGCCCCATCAACGTTTCCCGCTCCCTTTTCAACAGATCCAAAAAGCGCTCTGTGGCTGTCAGATCAGGCGCGGGGTCTCTCTGTTCTGCCCGCGTCGCTATGTATATTCGCAAGTTATCCTCGAATCGCTTCAGAGCTCCTTTTAGCAGTGTTCTGTATGTCTCATCGTCTTTTACGGCTTTTCCCAAACTCTCGTCAAGCATCTTCAGTGCGAGCACTCCTTCACGCCTAGCAAGCTGATGGGCGGCCATTTCTTCCACATGCTCCATCCACGCACCATCGCGATGATCCTCCGCCAGTGTTCCTAAGATTTTTTCAATATTTTCTTTGGATCTCTCGTAATCTTCCACCTCATCAGCGTACTTCGGGTCGGGGCGTTTGAACCCTGAGAAGACGTTATCTAAATCGCCCAACAACTTCTGAACGTCGTCCTTAACTTTAACCGGGGGCTGGGCAGGGATCGGAATGGAGTTCTGTCCGTCCGCCACAGGTTCCGAAGCGTTACCAGAGTTGACGATGGCGGTGGGTGATGGGGAAGGAGGAAGATTCTGTCCGCTAGTTGCGGTATCTGCTGCGTTATCAAGCTGGTCGCCTATCAAGCCACGAGCAAATCCTTCCGCGTCCACATAATCTCCATCGGAGTCGCCGTTTCCGTCATTGTTAGCTTGGAGGGTCGCAGTGCCTCTATCGCTAGTTGCGGTACCTGCTGCGTTAGACGCGCCTTGGTCGCTTATCAAGCCACGAGCAAATCCTTCCGCGTCCACATAATCTCCATCGGAGTCGCCGTTTCCGTCATTGTTAGCTTGGTCTTCAGCCTC
The DNA here is from genome assembly GCA_009746045.1 of Mesostigma viride. Classification (NCBI taxonomy): domain Eukaryota; kingdom Viridiplantae; phylum Streptophyta; class Mesostigmatophyceae; order Mesostigmatales; family Mesostigmataceae; genus Mesostigma; species Mesostigma viride. The sequence goes on along the minus strand of RPFO01001005.1, from coordinate 33,419 downwards.
GTCTCCCCCACTCCCGGCGGCAGCCGCGCCCGTAGTATCTCCCCCCGTCCCCGCTGCAGACGGACCGGCGGCGGCGTCCGCTCCCACTTCCAGCCCCCCATCGGGAGTGCCACCCCCTTCCGTACCAGCTGCCGATGGGGTGCTTCCCGCCGCAGCGGGTGTGCTTGTGGGTGTTGGGGGTCTCCCTGTGGGTGTTCTCCCTGTGGGTGTCGGGGGTCTTGACGGAGGCCCACCAGCAGTAGGTGGCCCACCAGCAGTAGGCGACGGAGGTCCGCCTGCCACAATGCCCCCGGTGTAGTACCCGTCGTCGTCGTCGTCGCCCTCCCCGGGCCCGTGCACGACCGCGGCGTACCCGTCCTCGTCCATCACGCGCCGCTCCAGCCAAGCCAGCAGCGTCTGGATCTGGGGCAGACGCCCCACCACCTTCTTCTGGTAGGGCGTGAGCGTCTTCGTCTTGCCCAAGGCCTTCCACGCCTTCCCCGCGTCCACCATGTCTTCCACTTGTTCTCTTAACTCGCGCAGTGTGAGCGTCATCGTATACCCGTACCACACATATTATCCTGCGCTACTTGCTGTCGAAACTCTTGGCGACTATCCCCACGAGCTTGGGGGACACCGAGTTTCCGACCGCCTTGAAGATGGTCTGCATGCCCACCTCCGCCTTGAGCTTGTCCAGCCGCCGCGTGGGGATCCCCTGCAGCTCGAACGTCTCCTCCTCGGTGAGCCAGCGCACGCCCTTCCGGTCGCGGACGTACAGCCTCGCGCCCTTGTGCGGCCCCTGGGAGGCCCGCTGGGTGAACGCGACGTCCGAATTCTTGGGCTCGAAGCTGTAGTTCGCCTGCCAGAAGGACCCCGGTGTGGCCACCTGCATGACGTCGTACATCCTGGTGCCCGGCGCCAGGTAGTACTTCTCGGGCGCTGTCTTGGCAAAGTCGAACTTGGCGAGGGACTTCACTTCCGGCGGCGGGAAGTTCGCGATCGCCCCCTTGCTGGCCACGATGAACACTCGTTTGCGCTTCTGCCGCAGCCCCGCGTGCGTGTGCGTGCCCAGGACGGCGTGCGCCACGTTGTAGCCCATCTTCCGGAGCTGCGCCAGGATGCGCTTGAACACGGGGAATCCCATGACGGCGGGCACGTTCTCGAGGATGACGTGGCGCGGGTCGGCCACGCGGATGAAACGGAAGATGTGGGAGATCCCCTTGGTGCGCTTGTCCTTCATCCCGGCACGCAACCCCGCGTTGCTGAAACTGTGACACGGGAATCCGCCCGTCAGTATGTCCGCCTTGGGTATCTCCTCGTCCCTCACCTCCTCGATCTTCTTACAAACGGGCTTGACGCCGTTGAGTATCTCGTAGATCTTGCACGCCATCGAGTTCATCTCGACGGCCATCACGGTGCGGACGGGGCGGACGCGCTTGAGGCCCATACTGAAGCCCCCCATTCCCGCGAACAGGTCTATGTGCTTCCACTCCTTTCCGGACATCCCTGCTATATAGGCTAGGTGAGGTTAATTATGGACACGGACGATTTGCCCGAGTACGACGAGTGGGACAGCCCCCGGTCGTCCCTCCCCCCCTGGCGGCCCTGACCGCGCTGGCCCTGGCCCCCCGCCCTCTCCGCGCGCGGACGGGGAGGGGGACAGGGCGGACATGACGGGGTGGGAGTTCTTGAGGCGACACGACGAGCTGATGCGCGAGGTGCGCTCGACCGGGTGGTTCCGCGTGTACGCGGAGTCGCTGCAGACCAAGGAGGAGGTGAGGCGACTGGCGGAGCGGGCCCGGGCCAAGCGGTGGGACGAGAACGAGCCGGAGCTGACGAGACACCTGATGAGGTACCTGGAGCGCAAGACGGACGGGGAGCTGCAGGGGCCCACCCTGTACGTGGACGCGCCGTACGTGGGCGCGGTGACATCTTGCGAGCTGAACCGCGTGCTGCACGGGATCGGCGAGCTGTCGGCCTCCCCCCGTCACAACCGCCTGCTGCTGGTGTACCGTGCGGACCGGAGGGCGGTGGGCACGTCGGACATGACGCGCATCCGCACGCTCGCGTGCCCTCACGACATCGACGTGTACGACGTGTTCATGGAGCTGTGGAACCCGTGCGCGCGGTGCTCGAGTCTGCTGCCCCCCGCGTACAAGGAGCTGCTCCTGTGCGCCCGGAACTACATAAAAACCTCTCACCCTATGTAGAAAGGAGAAGCATGCAGCGACTCCACCTGGTGCAGACGAGCGAGGTGACGGGCCTGTCGGGCAAGGACCTGGTGCTGAGTTCGAGACGCAACGTGGTGCTCCAGCCCGCCGACGGGGGGTCCGTGGAGCTCGGGACGTCGGCGTGGGGCGAGTGGCGCGTGGAGAACGGGCGGCTGTCTCTGTATCGCACGATCCCCCCGGAGGAGCGGTGCGCGCCTTGGACGGGGACGGGGGTGCCCCTGTCCTCTCTGTCCAGCGGGGCGGACACGTACCGCTGGGAGTTCACCGAGTCGCGAGCCAGCGAGTCGGGGTCGAAGCAATTCACGGGCGGGACGGTGGCGGACGGCGTGCTGAAGGTGACCACCACCACCCCGGCGCAGGTGACCGACATGCCCGCCCCCGCCTTCACGGTGTGCGTGCGGGTGATCCCCCAGCAGACCCTGGCCACCACGGGGGACAATAAGAAGCTGTTGGAGTACGGGAGCATCCAAGTGTACGTGTCCAGCTTGGGCAGTCTAGTGGTCCACGACGGATCGCAGGAAAACGTGACGAGTGTGACCGGGATGAACGCGGACCCCTTCCACCTGGCCATCACCAGACAGACGGGCGGGGCATTAACCGTGTACAAGGATGGTGCATCCATCTTCTCGGCGGTGTCCAGCACGGTGGGGACGACGCCCGCGCTCAAACTGCACAACGGTAACCGCGAGAACTGGTCCATATGGTACGACGACGTGCGCGTGATCGGGGCGGCCGTTACCACCAACATTACGAACACGCTGCTGTACGGGTGGCGGGAGATGTACACGCAGCCGGTGACGGTGCGTTACGGGTTCCGCATCGCAAACGACGAGAGCCTGGAGCTCGTGAAGATGCGCGGGTCCAGCGTAGTATCGTGGAGCGCCCCGGCCACCGTCACGGGCGGCAATGCGATCCCCGGGGAGGACGGGGAGGTGGCCATGCTCCTGTGGAGCGGGTGACGCGCGTTCTCCGGCGTTCGATAATGTGCGGTGATGGTATCATGGACACCGCCGCCGTGTGGAAGCTGCTGGACGAGCACGGGCACAACCGCCTGTGCCCGTGGGCGCTCAGGTCGGTGGAGGAGTTCTCCTACACCCTCAAGGTGGGGGTGTACCCCAACCCCGAGTGGGTGCTGGACACGCTGCGGGAGTCGTTCGAGTACGGTACGGACTACCGCCACAAGGACGGGACGAGGCCGCTGCCGGCGTCGGGGTGGAGGGGGTTCAAACCGGAGGACGTGTTCATGACGGGCGAGTGCTGCTTCCGGTTCGTGGCGCGCGTGGCCAAGGAGTTCGAGAGCGACAAGGCGGACGGGCACAAGTTCGTGAAGGGGCGGGTCGACAGCGAGAGCTGGGTGATCCCCTACTCCGCGTCCGACTTCAACTTCGTCCGCGCGTGCACGCAGGACCTGAGGGACGAGTTGCGCGTGCTGCGTGCCCACGTGACGGCCCTGGAGGGCAAGCAGGTCCTACCTGGTGGAATGTAATCTCATTGTTTGTCGTTAAAAACGTTTTATTCATCATCAAGTGTTAATTCACACAACGGATGGCAGGGCGGCGGCCTGGGGGTGACTTGGGAGCTGGCCCTCCCTCGTCAGCTTCTGGTTGAGCCGCATGGCCCCGCGGTTCTCTAAGATGTACTTCTTTTCCGGCTGCTGGTCGTGCAAGCCCGTGGCGCGGAATCCTGGCTCCATGAGCTCCCTGGTCCTCTTGGCCACCTGGATGGGGTCCAACCCCGTCTCCTTGATCATCTCGGCCTCCGTGAGCTGCATAAAGGCCATGGCGAGACTCTGACGGCGCGTGTTCAGGTCGCGAGAGGAGCCGGCGGTCCCGATGGAGGCTTTCAACTGGGCCGCGGTCCTGCCCGTGACCGCCAGGTTGTTGGTGTCGTGCACGACGGGGTACAAGATCCCGCACCCCTTGTGCTGGTCCGTGTAGGCCTTGATCGCGGCGTTCAGCTCCTTGGTGGAAGCGCTCGACTGGACGCGCGGGTGGTCCTGCACGTTGGCTATGGCGGCCGCCCCGTCGCGCTCGTCGGCCCTCCTCAGGATGTCCTCCGCCAGCGAGCGGTCGGCGTCCAGGTAGCGCTCCAGCAGGACCGCCACCTTGTCTCGGAACTTGGCCGCTATCTTGCCGGGGAGCAGCATTATGATCTGGGCCATCCCCTTTCGGTCAGTCACAGGGGTGTCTCGCTGCCTCGCTCCGGGGAATTTCCAGAGATAACTGGAAGTTACCACTTCGGGATTGGCCTCTACTAGACGCCTCCAGTACATGGCAGGGTTAGTCAGGCCTAGAGCGCTCATTGCGTCCAACACAGACATTCTTCCGTCGTCCGTCACGCGGATCTTGCCGCTGAAATGCGGGTCCTCCTCCGCCCCGTCTGCGGGGGTCAGGTAGCGGATCACCTGGGACATGGTGGACGGTGCTCACCTTACTCTGGCAAAATTGGCTGTGACGGGGCGCACCGTGGACACTCGGGATGACTGTCCTAGACGACTAGCAAGATTCTAGTGGGTGGTACGCTGCTATGATGCTGCTTATTGACATTACATTCCAATCAATAATTAAATACACGCCACAAGATTGTGAACAAGCCACAAAATATAACGGCTGTCTACGCCCTCCTGCTCTGGACGGGGCGCTTGCCCGCCTCCTCCACGAACTCGCGTATGCACCCCTCCATGAGCGCGCGCACCTCGGGCGTGTCCCAGTAGCAGTTGACCATCCGGACCGCGCCGTCGACGAACTTCTCCGCCTTGGGGATGGGCACGTCCGGGAAGCGCTCCCTGAACCGCGCGGCCATCGAGCGCCCCACGAGGGCCGCCTCCTTGCAGTGGACCGCGTACCCCATCTCCCTGGCCACGGTGGTGATGTCCAGCGACTTGCGCGGGGGCGCGTCCTCCCTCGGCGCGTCCACGTCCGAGTACAGGGCGTCGTTCACCTTGTCCTGGAGGAACAGCCGGTCGCGGTCGTTCAGCCGCAGGGTCCCGTTGCCCTCCACGGTCCGCTGCAGCTCGGCCAGCTTCTCCAGGTGCTGCCGACGGTAGTCGGTCGCCTCCACGCGCCACCCGGCCGCCGTCCTCCTGCGGCGGACATCCACCTCCTCCAATTCCAGTTCCAGCTTCCTCTTCTCCACCAGCACCCTCGCCCGCTCCACCCCCAGCTGGTCGATCCGCAGCAGCAACTCGGCGCGCACGGCGGCCACCTGCAGCTCGGAGACCTCGTCCCTACCCCCGCCGGCGCCGTATCCATGAACACGGTCGTCTTGGTCCCGTTGGCCAGGTCGTACATGTCGCGGGCCACCCCGATCATGGTGGGGTCCCCGCGCATCAGGCGGTCCACCCAGTCGCCCGCGAGGATGGCGAACTCGTCGCTGATCCACGCGGCCAGCTTGTTGACCAGCTTGAGGTGGATCCACGTGCCGCGGTCCTCGTTGAGCCCCCCGGTCACCGAGTCCACGATCTTGGGGGCGGGCCTGCAGCACCACAGCAGGTATATAAAGTTCAGGGTGAGCACAGATAGATACATTTATTTGTAACGAATTCTAATAAACATTGTAAGGACACCCCCCCTAAGGACCCCAGGCATCTCCTCACTTGTGAGGACACCCCCCCTAAGGACCCCAGACGTCTCCACAAAAGTGTGGACACCCCCCCTAAGGACACCAGACGTCTCCAGACTTTCCTGGACACCCCCCCTAAGGACCCCAGACGTCTCCACAAAAGTGTGGACACCCCCCCTAAGGACCCCAGACGTCTCCACAAAAGTGTGGACACCCCCCTAAGCACATATACACACTTGCCTGTCAAGGTCTCCTTCCGTAACCGCTGTCGGAGTGATGTGCTTTTTTAGCAACTCGACGTATTCCGAGTTCCCGCCTCTGAAAAAACTGTCGAAGCGCTTGGTCCCGTTCGAGCCGGCCTTAGTGAAGTCGGCGCCGTGGACCATCTTGTCCGCCCTCCTCACGCGGATCTCGGTGTCAGAGTCCACCTTCAGTCCGGAGATGGGCCGCAGCGTGTAGATCCAGAACTTGTCGGTCTCCCGCTTGAAAGTGAATAACACGTTCATGGTGGGTGCCTGGGTCACTTCCATCGGTGCCTGTGACAGCAGAGGGGGGGCAGACAGCGACAATCGGGCGCGGTGTAAACTTTCATAATAAAGAGTGAATGCCTTCCCAATCACGCCAGCAATGGGACGACACGGCAAATAACTCCCACAAGCATCCTCAGATACATGACACACGGTGGATAAAAAACGCCTGGGGGTGGGCAAACAGCCGACAGAGTTGCTGGACAGAACAGGGCACGTGAAAGCTTCACCAAGCAGAACAATAATTCGACGAGGGCGGCATAAAACGCGAAAAGTGCATGCACACAGGGCAGGGGCTTGAAATAAATGCATCAAGTGATGAGGCATGCCAAAGGGTGGGCAACAGGCGACAGGATTGCTGGACAGGGCCAGTGCAGGTGAGAACTTCACCAGGCAGGTCCATTCGACGCTAGCGGCTGAAAACGCGAAAAGGAATGCACAACAAGGGCAAGGGCATGGAAATAAATGCATCAGATGATGAGGCATGCCAAAGGGTGGTCAACAGGCAACAAAACTGCTGGACAGGGCCAGGGCAGGGGGGCAATTCAAAAGGTGGGGCCATTCGACGAGCGCGGCAGGAAACTCGACAGAAAGCATGAAACATGGCAAAGGGATTGGAGAAACTTCATCCCAGGTGTGAGGCATGCCAAAGGGTGGGCAATAGGCAACAAAACTGCTGGGCAGGACCAGGGCAGGGGTGCAATTCAAAAGGTGGGGCCATTCGACGAGCGCGGCAGGAAACGCGAAAAAGGGGTTCACAAACAGGACAAAGACGGCCGAAAACTCCCCCAGCCCACTGCCTAATTCGACCTAGGCGGCCGAAAACGTCGAAAAAGGGCCATGCTCACCTGCAAATCCAGAGCCAAAGGGGGTAAGAATGGGTTGTGTGTGCTGTTTGCCTGCTGCCTGCTGCTGTTCATGGCTGTCTCCCTCTGCCTTCACGCATTTCATGCCGCGCTTACGAAATTTTGGCGCGCGTCTGCCGCGTGTCGTGTCGGTTTCGTCGTGGCAGCGGCGTATCTTTGGTTCCCTGCCGCGCCCCGGGAGTTACCACTTGGCAGCGGGCGGGTTCCGCTCCAGTTCCTACTAAACCCTAGGGCGACCCCACCGTCCACCCGGCCGTCCACCTGGCCGTACTGTGACAGGCGCCAGTATCGTGGGAACCTCTAGTATCATGGGATATCCGTTCAAGTCCTATTCGCGGGCCGCGGGTTCCTATCTAATGATGCATTGGTGTTGGATTTGCATGCAATGAGTCTTATTTATTACAATGTACAATAGGCAACGTCCTAATCAACAGTGTCCTCAACGATGTGCATCCAAGGGCACACTCACTACAGGGAGGAATAGCCCCTTCCCCTTTCTAGACCCCCTACTCATCCTCAACCACAATCACCTCCCGGTGCTGAACATCAGCAACCAAGTGTGCGTCCCTCTCAACAATGCGCCTCGCCCCGTCGCGGAAGCGATCCACCAACCGCCTCATGGCCAGCGCGTCCCACCCAACGCCACCGCCGAGTGCCTCAAAGAAGGCCACAGCCAGTGCATTGCCCGCAGACCCGGAGCACTCCAACTGGGGGTGATCCCTGATGTACTGCAGGGCGGACAGGAAACCGTTGACTCCCGCGGGGTAATTCTCATTCCCCCCACAGCGCGAACAGCGAAAGAAGCGCGAGCAGCAGGAGCAGCAGCAGGAGCAGCAGCACGAGCAGCAGGAGGAGCAGCAGCGGCGGCGGCGGCGGCGATGGCGGCCGGCAGACCACGGAAACCACACTCTGACACGTTGTCCACCACGCGCAGGTGGCGATCCAAGTCCTCGCGGCTGGTGGCCTGGTAGGTGCAGCCCAGGATGGTCACGGTGCCGTTATCACCAGGGAGAGAAAGCTTGTTGGGGCAGGGCCTGACAAGCTTGGCGCAGGTGTTGTCGTGAATCGCCTCCTCGCCGAACACGACCTCGCCGCCGCACCCGCGAGCGCACAGACGCACATTCACAAGGGTGAATGTGAGTCTGTCGACACCCACATTGCGCTTGTACTGGCTGCCAGTGCGCATCAGGAGCTCCTTGCATTCTGGGCAGCGCTTGCCAATCACACGGGCGTTGGGCCTGGTAGAATTATACTCCAGAGCGTGGGCCTCGAGCATATCAGCGCACTTGTTGCAGTGCTGAGGGACGCAGGTGTGGACGCCCTCCACGAGGTAGATGATGGGGTACTTCCCCTCCGTGCCGAAGGGCTCGGTGCAGATGTCGCAGCACGCCAGCCTCTTCTCGAACCACGTGATCTTGTGGTTCGCCTCCTCGAGAGCCAAGCGCATCTTCTTGAGCTCTTCGCGAGTGGGATCAGGGGAGAAAGAACGACGCCTGCTGCGGTTCCTCTCGCGCTCCAACTCCTCCTGCGTCTCCCTCAGCTGGCGCTGCAATGCGGCTAAGTCCCCACCGCTGGGCCCAGCGCCTCCAGAACGAGAACGGGAGCTGGGACCACCACGCAGCAGGCCTGCATGCAAAGGAAAACACACAGACAACTGCAAAATGTATCAGATAGTGGCCATCACCTGCAACATCCAACAGATAGTGGCCATCACCTGCAAAATCCAGCAGGCAATCGAAAAGGGATGCATAAAACAGCAGACCACGTACTGGGAGCAGCCGCAGGGCGAGACTGAGCCACCAGGTCGTCGATCGCAGCGTGCGAATTGACTTCCGTGCCTGCGTCGTCCAGGTGGTCGTAGTCGTTGTGGTCAAAAAGGTCGTCAGAGGGGTTCCAGCCTGCAAAGAATGAATAGAAAATGCCAATGGCGTTCCTGTCAGCTGCTGAAAATGCCCAAAAAACAAACCAAGGAAACACAAAAACAGACATGCATGGGGAAATACGTACGCTCAGGTTCCTGGGCCTCATGTTCTTGGGTCGTCGCCATAGCTGGCTAGCTGCTGATAGTGGTATCCTGCTGCTGTTCTGAGTGGTTCGTGAGGGTTTGGCTGCATTTTTGGTCGTGTTTGGGCTTTTGGCCTCGTGGGGAGGAGGACGAACGGCATATTCCCGGCATATTCCGGGAATATTCCCACGAATATGCCGTGGGACGGTCGCTAGAAGGAAACGGCCGCGCCGCGTCGGCAGTTACATGACAGAGATACGGACTGTCATGGCAGACTGACAGATTTGACAGGTGTCAGACGTGACAGTGTGTCGACTGTCGTGGCAGATCTTCGTAACCGACACGCGGCGGAACCGGCGCGGCGCGGACTGACGTGGCACGCTGTCGGATCTGACATGGCACGGTACTGACGTGGCAGACCGTCCGAACCGGCAGCTGACGGATACGGCGTTGTACGGACTGTCACGTCAGACCGTTCAGGCTGACACGTGGCGGTCTGGCATGACACTTGGACGGATTATAATGGGAAATCCTACAATATACAAGCAGTTGCGTATTTGTAGTAATCTGTACTACTTGTAGTATCACCTGATGCATTTCTACTTCTGTTATACTAACTGTACTACGAATCCTAGTGCAATTGTACTATGAGACGCCATGAGATAGAGACAAAGTCATGGATTTCCATTAGAATCATAATAAGGCTTAATGCCCATAGGGGACTTTGTCTATTCCAAAGGGGCACTTAGTTAGTGAACCCCCTCCAGGGCCAGGCGGCGACAGAACTTGTCGTACATCTTGTCGCAGGTGGCATTCATGACCCTCAGTTCCCTCTCGCAGACAGCGGGGGAAAAGTTGACAGGCAGATAGGCGTCGTACTCGGCCTTCACGAGGTCCACGAGCACACGGCAATGCTCCTCTGCGGTCTTATCCTTATCCACCTGAGGAATGGATTCAACGTACTCCTTCATCACATCCCACAGGCGGGGAATCGCGCAAACGCGGTCAGACAGCTTAACCTCTAGGTCGATGGCCAGAGTTGCCACCTCCATACGCCTATCGCCATACTTGCAGGCGTCCATCCTCTTCTCAAAAGTGGAAAGGGACTGCACACCGCCTTGGCGATGGCGATGGCAAAGTTGCGCAGGGCCCATCCTGTATAGTGGCAAAACGGCCCTGGCTGCCTGCGCTTAGAGAGGAAGCGCCCCTCAAGCTCATTGGCAATAGCATCCAGCAGCTGCTTCATTCGCTGCTCTGTCTTAGCTTTGACAGCGTCCCACGGCACTTGCAGCTGCTTGCTGACACCACACCCGTGGGGCCATGCCAACTCCACGATTTCGTGCACAATCTCAGCTGGCAGGCTGTTAAAAGTGGCAGCGGCCATGTCTTCTTTGTGGTAGTGGTGCTAGTGCTGTTGGGATGCTGGAGCAGGCGAGAAGTGCCCACTTTGACGTGGTGTCGGACCTTTGTACCCGCCCCACGGCATCTTCGCGGAATATTCCGTGGACCGACGATCTCCCACGGGACGCCGCCACGTGGCGAGATCGGACGGTCCACGGCAATTCAGATCTCCCATGATAGTACGGCGTATCTCGGATACGGCGCGGCGCCGGTACGGCCGGACCAGTATCATGGATACTGGTCCGAGTACCGTGGCACGGCATTCCGCCACGTCACTACCGCGCCGCGCCGCGCCGCGCCATGGAACCTTCTAGAGGATCGATCCCAGCCGTCCGATGAAGATCTCGTGGGAGGGCCAGTTTCCACAGGTACAAAGGTCGTGCAGGCCTACCAAATGCACCATCACACCACAGAACAGCCATAGCCAGCGCAGAAAACAACAGCAGACCGCCATGTTTCCCGTTGATGCAGCAGCTGGGCCATTGTTCGGGCCTCAGACTAGGGCACGACTAGGGCCTTGCATGGGCTTGGTTCTCCCAGATGCTATGGATTGCCATATCCTCGCTGCACAAGAACTAGGACTGGTTGTTCCGCCATAGCTCCTGCGCTTGTGCCAGTGCCTGCGCCTGTGCCAGCGCCAGTGCCTGTGATTGTGCCAGTGCCAGTGCCTGCTGCGCCAGTGCCTGAGCCTGTGTACGTGCCTGCTCCTCTCCCTGGGCTATTCGCCCCTCGGTTTAAGGACTCTGACATTTGGCCTCAAACAGGCCATGTGTGGCCAAATGGTAGTGGCGATTCCAAGTTTCCTCTGGTGCATTGCGTCACCTGCAAAAAGGTGCCGGAGAGGGCAGTGTGCAAGAAGGAGAACGGGGAGATGCAGTGCCGGGGGTGCGCTCTGGATGAACTGAGCGACAAGGTGGATGCACTAGGTCCCTCTCCTCCCACGGAGCAGGTGCAGGAGACTGTCAAGAATTTTGACACGGGCTTGCAGATTTACAAGTACGAATATGAGCCCAAGCGTCTCCCGCCTCCTCCCACCGGCTACCCTCTGTCCAAGTGCATGTGCGCTGTGTGCAAGAAGCCTGCTCTCCACGCGCACGAAGTGGTGAAGGAGGTCACCCCTCAGATGCTGGAGACTACTTCCCATTTCCGTGTTGCCAAGCTCGTGGTTGGCGACGTCGTTTGTGGGATCTGCCGCAACGAGTTCCTGGCCCAGTATGTCGACAACAACGTGGTCATCAGCAAGGCCATGTCTCGCGGCATGCAGTATTGGGAGTACAAGGGCCATATCGATGAGGTGTTCCAGTACAACGAGGAACTCCACAAGATGGCAGAGCGCGCCCAGGACAACACGCAACGGCCCCTCCAGTGACAAGTTTTACTGGCCTCGCAGGCAGTGCCAGAAGTGCATGAAGCGCATCGACATCAACGTGCAGAACCTGTATGTGGCTCCAAGGCCTCGTTCTTTTGACGTTGACTTGGTCTGCTACGAGTGCGCCAAGTTCTGCAGCCTTGTTTCTGAGGCTGTCGCTTTCCCGGGCTTTAGCCGCCCCAACAACCGTCTCAAGCGTAATGCAGAGGCCGGGGCTTCCTTCTGTACGATGTTGTGGGGTCCAACAAGCCCTATTTCTTCGCGTAGGGTGTCATCTGGGCACTTCATTGGCCCATGCAAGCCTATGGAGGCTACTGTTGATAGGGACTTGTGGTATTCTATTTTGTAATGAATAAGACTCTTTGCATGCAAATCCAACACTCATGCACTAGGCGTAGGACTTGACTTGTTTGCGAAAAGTTCGGGCTATGCGGATAGCCCGAACTTTTGGGGATAGCCCGAACTTTTGGAAACCTTGCTAGGGAAAAGTAAAAGTTTCCAGTGGGATCCCAGCCATTTGAAAAGTTCGGGCTATGGTTCGGGCTATCAGTTTATAGCCCGAACCGGACCCTTTTGCCCCTTGGACGGTGGTGTCATGCATTGTACATGGGGTAGGGACTTGGTTATTTGGACAGTGTGCAGTGTATGTGTGTGTGTTTCTTCCTTAGATTGCTAACACATAAAATATAGGGGTATTTCCTGTATATACAGATAGGATTGCTAACACATAAAATATAGGGTATTAGCTATGATATATATAGATGACAATTGCTAACACATAAAATTTTATGTGTTGGGAAACAGAGTAAAAGAAAGAGTAGCATTCACCCATAGCAACACACCGCCCAGAGGGGAAAAAGGGGCGGTTCGGGCTATAAATCGATAGCCCGAACCATAGCCCGAACTTTTCAAAATGGCTGGGATCCCCACTGGAAACTTTTACTTTTCCCTAGCAAGGTTTCGAAAAGTTCGGGCTATCCCCAAAAGTTCGGGCTATCCGCATAGCACGAACTTTTCGTGGGAGCCTATGGCTGGGCGCCACGTGGCATGGTATCCCACGAGAGTTGCCGGCGCCGCGCCGGCGCGACGCTCCACGGATATTATCGTGGGACGCCGCGCCGGCGCGACGCTTGCACGGCACTATCGTGGGACGCCGTGGCCGCGAGGGTATAAAAGCGGAGTCACGGGCGTTTGGGGGTAGGTCTCGCCTCCGACACTGCCAGGCACACAGTCATCCACACGCAGACAGCCATCCTTACAGCTGTAAAATACACAATGGCCCATGCTGGTGCTACTTTCGAGGATCTGCCAAGCGAAATTTTGTTTGTTTTGGCAGAGCTCAGCTGGCCCTACTTGCGTGGTGTGAACAAGGCCTCTCACAAGGAATGGGAGGCCGTGCTGGCGATAATGGAGGCAAAGGTTCGCGCTGTGCGCAATTTGATTGACGAGGAACTGGAGTTCCGCGATGCCAACCCCTATTGGTTGTCGATAGAAAGGTGACACCCGCCGCCTGTATGAGATGACGCCTGATCAGCTGAGGGCCATTTATGACAAGGTGTCTGTGCCCCGCTTGCGTGAGGCGGAGGGGTACTTGTACACTACCCGCGCTGATCGTTTGGAGCAGATGGATCACGCGTACACTGATTTTGTGGAGGTGCTCGAACAGATTGGCAAGGCCCCGGCCCCCACACTAAGGCGGCGAGGGACGCCTATTTGCGTCCATTCCTGATGTGGATCGCGAGAAAACGATGGAGCGTCGCGTTGATGAGTTGGTCATATTCTGTGCGCGGCATTGGTGGCTGACGACACGGAGGCCAACGGGGGCGTGCCAACGGGTTTGGCCGACCTTCTCAGCGACATTTTCGACAGCCACAAGCACATGATGATGTCGTCTCTACCCATCCCTCGTTTAACCGGGTGATGCCTTAAACAGGCAAATAGGGATCAACTGATATAGCCTATTGGAAAAGGCTATATCCCATGGACTGTCTTATATAACTTTTAATAAGACTCGATTCCTATTGAAATTTGTCTCACAATGAGTCCCACAATGAGCCCCACTTAAAAAAAATCTAAACCGCATACTATAAATAGCTAATGGAGCTATAGGGGTACCAGATTCCCATGAAGAATAGGGATTTCCCGACACCCGCGCCTGTCACGTGACCTGTGTGCCACGTGGCACGTTCCGATTGGTCGGCCTACTCCCGTGGGATTCCAGATTCACATGGTGCCACGTGGCAGCCACTCATTTGGCAGAATGTCCCATGGGACGCCAGGGACCCCCACGGGTGCCACGTGGCAGGAACCCATTGGACAGGGTGTATCATGGGACGCCAGGGTCCCTGGATGCCACGTGGCGGATTCTGATTGGACAGGGAGTATCATGGGAGTACAGGGTCCCACGGAGATTCAGGGTCCCTGGTGCCACGTGGCGGTTACCGATTGGACAGGGAGTCCCATGGGTGCCACGTGGCGGTGTCCCATTGGTCAGGGTGGTCCCATGGGTGGCCAGGGTCCCAGGGGTCCCTGGTGCCACGTGGCAGTCGCCGATTGGTCAGGTAGTCCCATGGGAATCTCAGGGTGCCACGTGGCAGCCTCCCATTGGCGGATACTACGCCAGGGTCCCTGGCAGGGTCACATGATATATTTATCCCAACAATTGACGGATTAGAGGCGCCTCTAATCCGTCAATTGTTGGGATAAATATATCGTGGGACCCTGCCAGGGACCCTGGCGTAGTAGCCGCCAATGGGAGGCTGCCACGTGGCACCCTGAGATTCCCATGGGACTATCTGACCAATCAGCGACTGCCACGTGGCACCAGGGACCCCTGGGACCCTGGCCACCCATGGGACCTCCCTGTCCAATGGGACGCTGCCACGTGGCACCCATGGGACTCCCTGTCCAATCGGTAACCGCCACGTGGCACCAGGGACCCCGAATCTCCGTGGGACCCTGTACTCCCATGGTACTCCCTGTCCAATCGGAACCCGCCACGTGGCACCCAGGGACCCTGGCGTCCCATGATACACCCTGTCCAATGGGTTCCTGCCACGTGGCACCCGTGGGGGTCCCTGGCGTCCCATGGGACATTCTGCCAAATGAGTGGCTGCCACGTGGCACCATGTGAATCTGGAATCCCACGGGAGTAGGCCGACCAATCGGAACGTGCCACGTGGCACACAGGTCACGTGACAGGCGCGGGTGTCGGGAAATCCCTATTCTTCATGGGAATCTGGTACCCCTATAGCTCCATTAGCTATTTATAGTATGCGGTTTAGATTTTTTTTAAGTGGGGCTCATTGTTGGACTCATTGTGAGACAAATTTCAATAGGAATCGAGTCTTATTAAAAGTTATATAAGACAGTCCATGGGATTATAGCCTTTTCCAATAGGCTATATCAGTTGATCCCTATTTGCCCGTTTAACGCATCTCCCGGTTAAACGAGGGATGGCCGTAGAGACGGCACATCATCATGTGCTTGTGGCTGTTGAATATGTCGCTGAGAATGTCGGCCAAATCCGTTGGCACGCCCCCGTTGGCCTCCGTGTCGTCAGCCACCAATGCCGCGCACAGAATATCGACCAACTCCTCCACGCGACGCTGCATCGTTTTCTCGCGATCCACGTCAGGAATGGACGCGAAATAGGCGTCCCTCGCCGCCCTAGTGTGGGGGCCGAGGCTCTCGCCAATCTGTTCGACCACCTCCACAAAATCAGTGTAGGTTTCATCCATCTGCACCAAACGATCAGCGCGGGTAGTGTACAAGTACCCCTCCGCCTCACTCAAGCGGGGCACGGACACCTTGTCATAAATGGCCCTCAGCTGATCATGCGTCAACTCAGACAGGCGACGCATAGTCGCCGTGTTCTGATCGTGCAACCAATCGGGGTTGGCATCGCGGAACTTCAGTTCCTCGTCAATCAAATTGCGCACAGCGCGAACCTTTGCCTCCATTATCGCCAGCACGGCCTCCCATTCCTTGTGAGAGGCCTTGTTCACACCACGCAAGTAGGGCCAGCTGAGCTCTGCCAAAACAAACAAAATTTCGCTTGGCAGATCCTCGAAAGTAGCACCAGCATGGGCCATTGTGTATTTTACAGCTGTAAGGATGGCTGTCTGCGTGTGGATGACTGTGTGCCTGGCAGTGTCGGAGGTGAGACCTACCCCCAAACGCCCGTGACTCCGCTTTTATACCCTCGCGGCCACGGCGTCCCACGATAGGGCCGTGCAAGCGTCGCGCCGGCGCGGCGTCCCACGATAATATCGTTGGAGCGTCGCGCCGGCGCGGCGCCGTCAACTCTCGTGGGATACCATGCCACGTGGCGCCCAGACATAGGCTCCCACGAAAAGTTCGTGCTATGCGGATAGCCCGAACTTTTGGGGATAGCCCGAACTTTTCGAAACCTTGCTAGAGGAAAGTAAAAGTTTCCAGTGGGGATCCCAGCCATTTTGAAAAGTTCGGGCTATGGTTCGGGCTATCGATTTATAGCCCGAACCGCCCCTTTTTCCCCTCTGGGCGGTGTGTTGCTATGGGTGAATGCTACTCTTTCTTTTACTCTGTTTCCCAACACATAAAATTTTATGTGTTAGCAATTGTCATCTATATATACTCATAGGTAATATCCCTATATTTTATGTGTTAGCAATCCTATCTGTATATACAGGAAATACCCCTATATTTTATGTGTTAGCAATCTAAGGAAGAAACACACACACATACACTGCACACTGTCCAAATAACCAAGTCCCTACCCATGTACAATGCATGACACCACCGTCCAAGGGGCAAAAGGGTCCGGTTCGGGCTATAAACCGATAGCCCGAACCATAGCCCGAACTTTTCAAATGGCTGGGATCCCCACTGGAAACTTTTACTTTCCTCTAGCAAGGTTTCGAAAAGTTCGGGCTATCCCCAAAAGTTCGGGCTATCCGCATAGCATGAACTTTTCGCAAACAAGTCAAGTCCTACGCCTAGTGCATGAGTGTTGGATTTGCATGCAAAGAGTCTTATTCATTACAAAATAGAATACCACAAGTCCCTATCAACAGTAGCCTCCATAGGCTTGCATGGGCCAATGAAGTGCCCAGATGACACCCTACGCGAAGAAATAGGGCTTGTTGGACCCCACAACATCGTACAGAAGGAAGCCCCGGGCCTCTGCATTACGCTTGAGACGGTTGTTGGGGCGGCTAAAGCCCGGGAAAGCGACGGCCTCAGAAACAAGGCTGCAGAACTTGGCGCACTCGTAGCAGACCAAGTCAACGTCAAAAGAACGAGGCCTTGGAGCCACATACAGGTTCTGCACGTTGATGTCGATGCGCTTCATGCACTTCTGGCACTGCCTGCGAGGCCAGTAAAACTTGTCACTGGAGGGGCCGTTGTGCGTGTTGTCATGGGCGCGCTCTGCCATCTTGTGGAGTTCCTCGTTGTACTTGAACACCTCATCGATGTGGCCCTTGTACTCCCAATACTGCATGCCGCGAGACATGGCCTTGCTGATGACCACGTTGTTGTCGACATACTGGGCCAGGAACTCGTTGCGGCAGATCCCACAAACGACGTCGCCAACCACGAGCTTGGCAACACGGAAATGGGAAGTAGTCTCCAGCATCTGAGGGGTGACCTCCTTCACCACTTCGTGCGCGTGGAGAGCAGGCTTCTTGCACACAGCGCACATGCACTTGGACAGAGGGTAGCCGGTGGGAGGAGGCGGGAGACGCTTGGGCTCATATTCGTACTTGTAAATCTGCAAGCCCGTGTCAAAATTCTTGACAGTCTCCTGCACCTGCTCCGTGGGAGGAGAGGGACCTAGTGCATCCACCTTGTCGCTCAGTTCATCCAGAGCGCACCCCCGGCACTGCATCTCCCCGTTCTCCTTCTTGCACACTGCCCTCTCCGGCACCTTTTTGCAGGTGACGCAATGCACCAGAGGAAACTTGGAATCGCCACTACCATTTGGCCACACATGGCCTGTTTGAGGCCAAATGTCAGAGTCCTTAAACCGAGGGGCGAATAGCCCAGGGAGAGGAGCAGGCACGTACACAGGCTCAGGCACTGGCGCAGCAGGCACTGGCACTGGCACAATCACAGGCACTGGCGCTGGCACAGGCGCAGGCACTGGCACAGGCGCAGGAGCTATGGCGGAACAACCAGTCCTAGTTCTTGTGCAGCGAGGATATGGCAATCCATAGCATCTGGGAGAACCAAGCCCATGCAAGGCCCTAGTTCGTGCCCTAGTCTGAGGCCCGAACAATGGCCCAGCTGCTGCATCAACGGGAAACATGGCGGTCTGCTGTTGTTTTCTGCGCTGGCTATGGCTGTTCTGTGGTGTGATGGTGCATTTGGTAGGCCTGCACGACCTTTGTACCTGTGGAAACTGGCCCTCCCACGAGATCTTCATCGGACGGCTGGGATCGATCCTCTAGAAGGTTCCATGGCGCGGCGCGGCGCGGCGCGGTAGTGACGTGGCGGAATGCCGTGCCACGGTACTCGGACCAGTCTCCACGATACTGGTCCGGCCGTATCGGCGCCGCGCCGTATCCGGGATACGCCGTACTGTCGTGGGAGATCTGAAGTGCCGTGGACCGTCCGATCTCGGCCACGTGGCGGCGTCCCGTGGGAGTGTAATCCCCCGCATCTCAGCTGTACAGCCTCTCTATTGATCCATACAGATCTATTCTCCATAATCCCACGCTACGAATGCACGAATTGGAACTGCGGAGAATGATCGACGGCCATTGGAACCCGTACGACCGCGTGACGAACGCGTCCGGGGTATCGCGACCTCCGCCCGACGGTTCCGCGTGGGGTCACCGGTACTTTTACGACCAAGAGGCGGAAAGACTCGCGAGCGACACGTGGGACAAAGGGTGGCGGTTCGCGCCCGAGTTCGTTCGCGGGTCGCGTCACGCGGCGATCGACGTGCACGAAAAGATGCGGGGAATAGCCGCGAAAAGGATGGACAAACGCGCTCTCATCGACAACATGCATCTCATGTTGCCCACCCCCGAACGCTCGGCCGATCCTTTGGCGCCCGCGCACTCGTACGGCGCCGGACTCCTCGCCGTGGACCGCGCGACGGCCGAGAACACGCGTCCCTACCAACGCCCCACCGGATGGGGCGCCCCCTCCCTCCCGAACGTGTGGGAGGGGGCGTCGGCAGCACCCGAATGGACCGGCCCGAGCGGGTGGGATGTCTACTACGGGGACGCCGCGACGAACGGGTGGGACGACGATCACAGTGTTGGACAGACAAAGCGGAGGCGAAAGAGAGCTACGCCCGCGCGCAAGAAGAAGACGACACCCGTATCTAGCAAACGTAAGAGACGGAATAAATAAATGCTTTATTGATCATCGACATCATCATTCACATCGAGTCTACATCTCCTTGCATCAAGGCCAGCGCGCGCTCCCATCCGAGCGGACGCTCGTCGAACTCGGACGCCGGTATCGGCCGGGGGGGGACCACGACGCTCGCGGGGGCGGCGAAGACCGGGGAGGAGGTATCCGGAGGCGGGAAAGGATGCGTCCCCTCCTGTGCGTCAGCCACGCCCGCGGCCAACATCTGCACGAGCTGATACACGGACATTCCCGGTACCGCGTACGAGACAGGATCGACAAACAGTCGCGAGGCGGACAGCGAGGAGGCGGGTAACTGGTACACGACAGGCGCAGGCGGGGGCGCTCCCCCGAACCCTCTCACTTGGTACGAGTCCAGGAGATGCGACACGTAGTTCAGCACCAGTTGTCGATTGCGTATCTGGGTGTCCGACGCCATGACGTCCTCGCCCACCTCCTTCGACAGCGCCGCCTTGACCATCCCCTTGTAGGTCATGAGGCCGGTGTATCCAGCGTGGGGGTCGACCGCGACCAGCTGGCAAAAGTACGCGTGCCACTGGGGGACGTAGTCCCCGTCCAGCATCATCATCGTCTCCCGCCCGGCTTCCCCGTTCTCCGCCAGCTGGATCATCATCTCCACCATCTCGGCCGCCATGCGCTCGAGTCCCATGACAAGCGAGGCCTTGTCCTTCTTCGCCTTGACGATCTCGGGATGGCGGAACAGATGGAGGGTCGACCGGCGTTGAAACCCTAAACGTTGGACCTGGCGGTCGAGCCGATTCAGCTCGACCTCGTTGAAGGCGTGCCGCGTGACAGGATCCTCGAAGGTCCCGGAATCCAGTATGAATTCCGCGAGCCTCGGAGCGTCGAACCCAATGACGGTCCTGTCCGGCAACACGAGCTTGAACACGCGGGATTTGTGCGGGAGCGGTTCGAGCATGATCATGTCCTCCTTGTTTTTCGGGAACAGGGCGACGTGCTTCTTGATGCGCGCGATCGCCTTGGCCCTCGCGAGGAACGTCCTCCTCGCCCATCGCTGGATCTTGCGCGCGGCCAGCACGGCGACCAGACTGGCTTCCGCCTGCCGCTTGGTGATCCATTTGGGGGTGACGAACCCCAGTTTCGTACACAGCTGACGGATATCGACCACCGTGAGCGGGGAGAACCGTCTCTTCCCTATACCCTTCACGACCGACGCGTTCAAGGCCAGACTCCGACATATCCTAACAGGAGGTAGTTTTTTCCTCATTCCCTACAGAGCCCCCGGAGAATAATCCGTCGAGAGAGATGAGGAGGAGGAGCGAGAGGCGGCTTATCAACCCTTCCGACCGATGTCGGTTAGCCGACACGATCGTGTTGGAATGGGGTTACAAATATAACCGCCGCGTATATCGAGACGATGGACGATTTCGAGATCGATCGGACGGCCATGATCAAAATGTTCGAACAACTCGGCGGGCTACCGTCGGATCTGATCGACGCGCTCAAGGCCGCGGAAACGGACGCGGAGTTCATCGACGCGATCGAAACCATATCCCGACGGCGGTTATCGCCCCCCGCCGGCGCCCCTGCACCCACCCCCACCCCCAAACCCCAGAAAATGTGGCGCAAAATGGCGACGTTGAGAGCCAGGAGACGTTGTAAATAACTTTATTTATCCGAATATGTATCACAAAAGGTCCAAGTTCATGGCGGACTCGTGAGGACCGTTCACCACTATCAAATGGGCGATGGCGGAGGCCACCGCGTGGAACGGCGTCAACCCGCTGGCATGTTGGTACACGTCCTTGGCGACCCCGAGTATGGCGTTCACGAGGGCTTCCGCGACTTCGCGCGTGACCCCCTTGGCCTGCACCATGGACGCGACGTGCACTAGGGAGCAGACGGCGACCACGTCCACGTCGGCGGCGTGCATGGCGGTGGCGAGGGCGAGTCGCAAGAGAGCGGAGTCGACGGGGTCGTCGCTTTGAGCTCTGCGTACGAAGTGCGACGCGAGCGTTTGCAAGACCCCGACTTGATCGACTTCCGCTACAAACTCGGACAACCGCGAGTCATGAAACAGGGCGACGGCGGAGTCAAAGTCCCCCGCGCGCTTCGAGAAGTCCGGCGCCGGCGCCTCGCCGTCTCGACGATCGTGGATTTCGGCGTCGACGGCGGCGTACAGGTCCCTCCACTGCGAGGGGGATATCGACATCCCGTCGAAACCGGACAGGTATTGCAAGGACGTTGAGCGGGCGACGGCGAACACCGGACACCCGTACTGTTCTCGCGCCTCTTTCGGGAACAGCAGAGCCCCGAGACACGCCCTGTGTAATTCGGCGACGTACGACTGCGGCACGTTTAACGGACAGGACTTGAGCGCGTACTTGCCCAATTCCTCGACCATGGGCTGCAAGTAATCCGGGTCGACGACGGACCCTTCCATCATCATTTTGAACCGGGACAGGTTGGCGTGGAGGTTTCGGTCGATGCGCAACATGTTGGAGACAGAACGCTCGCCATGGGCTCTCGTTCGCCTTTTATAGCATCGGTATAGGAATGGAAACACCGACACGACCGACACCGACGGTCACGAACGATTTGAAACCGCCCCGGATCGAGTCGTTCCAATCCGCGCCGCCCGCCACGCCTCCGCCGACGTCCGTACTGTACTTGTCGTTCGGCGGAGGGTACCGCGTCGCGAACCTCTTGTTCTTCCCTGTCATCTTCGCCGTCTTGGCATTTTTCGTGGATAGGGCCCTCGTGCGACGCGTGAACAAGGAGAACCACCGGACGTTCCAATTCCTTCGCGCTCTGCCACACGTTTTGTACGGAATCGTGACGTGCGTGATCTTCGTCCCCGACTGGATCCGCGCGGGGTGGTTGCGCGCGTCGGCGTCCATCGCGATCGTTCTATACGTCAAGCTGGCGGTCTCCGCCTTCTACACGTCGGTGACGTCTCACGTGCTCCAGCGACTCCAGACGCGCTCCGTCGTGCGCGACGCGCAGACCGACGCGAAATAATTCTCTCCCCATCCGTCAATGACGTCCCTTCTCCGCTGTTTCCGGCCACGCCAAGTGCACGCGAACAAGAACGAGGGGACCGTGATCGCGGGGTCGCTCCTCCCGCCGGATCTCGTCGCCGACGCGTCGAAATCCTCGAAAAAAGGCTCGCGGCTTAAACCACACGATGCCAACGCACACCCGCTTCCATCCGGACACCCTGGCCGCCCACTCCCGCTTCCTGGACCCTCTTCCTACATGGACGCCTCCCGGCACGGTCACATTACAAGCCCCTCGCTTATCAGTTCCCAATCGAACCGAGATGAGTGAGCGAAAAAAAACGGATAAGATCCATTCATTGACAGGGGTTAATATGTAAATCTGTTGTATACATGTCTCCCGAAGTGCGCGACTTGGAACTAGAAGAACTGCACAGCGCCCAGTCGTCGTACATGAAGGAGGTCGGGGGGAGGAGAGAGGCGGTCGTGGGCAGTGCGGGGGGGATAAAAGGCTCGTTCTTGCTGGACGAGAAGCACCGCAAGGTCATCGTGGTGAAGGAGTGGACCAAATGGGAACAAGGGGTGTCTGAACTTGCTCATTACAAAACGGAGTACCCAGGATACACTCTCGAGCTGCACCTGTTTCGGGGAAGCGGCTCTACAAACATGCCCCCCTCCTATCTGCAATTCGTCCGGTTCGTGTGCAAGAGTCACCGATTCCGAGTGACCATCCACAAGGGCGCGGTTTTCCCGCTTTCCACCCCGTGGTGGAAAACCTCCCACCTTTGTTGTTTTAAGCCGTCATTTGGATAAACCCGCCACTCACGCGCTGGTCTTGTGAGACGTCGGCAAGACACCGCCCCTTTCCAAGGCGTGGCGGAGACAGAGGGAGTCGATCACGTCCCGGATCGCGAACATCCCGGGCGTCTCCCCCGCCCTCACGTTCCAGGCGGCTCGTCTACACGCGCCGCCCAGGTTACGCCGGATCCAGTCCTCGTCGTCCCACTCCACGCGCACGGAAGGGACGTGGTCCCACCCCTCGTCGCCGAAGACGTGATCCACGAGCGTGACGAAGACGAACTCGTCCAAACAGACGCAATTGTCAGCGTCGGACTCGGACTCGTGCTCGACCAACGTCGTCTCCAGGCGAGGACGTATCGCGCGATAATGGTCGGCGGCCAGAAGACAGAATTGGGTGGAGAGCGAGGAGGCGGACCTCGACAAAAGCTCGTTCGCGTAAACGGTCGTGGGCAAGGCGAAACTTGACTCGAACACGGATTTCCCGTAGAGATTCTCGCACGCGGACAAGAAGTCGGGCGGGGACAGACAAGGAACCGTGGTCTCGCCGACGAGAGCGAAGTGCGTCACATCCAGGTGCGCGGCTGCCGCGTCGAACAACGTCAACTCGGCGCGCAAGAGCCACGAATGGTCTCGACGCGATGACACGGACGGCACCTCGACGGCGTCGCACTCCCATATCCATTTACGCAAGGAATCGACGTCCTCCCTCTCGAATTCCGAGGCGTGCACGAAGAACCGCAACCGGCCGCGCGCGGGACCGGCCGCGGCGAGCCAGTCCTTCCACACCCCCGACGTGTAGAAGGAGTCGGTGAGCAGGAAACACACGGCCACCGTCATTCTCCGTCGCGACGCCTTCTCCTTTTACGACAGACATTTGAGGCTCGACGACCAGGCGAACGTGTCGTCCGTCGTCCAATCACTACGAATCCCGATAGTGTACGCCCTTGGAAGCGGCGCGCGAGGGCCGAGCCGAGCAAGGCGCGGGAGTCGTTCCGGGCGGCAAGACGCCGGCCCACTCGAGCGCCGAGCGGAGGGCAGGGGTGTCGCGCACCTTCCGAATCGCGAACAGACCGGGGGTCTTGCCCATCTCCGCGTCCTCGGCAGCACCTTTGCACATACCGGGCAGGTTGCGCTCGACCCACTCGTCCTCGAGCCACAATGCGTGGATGGGAACTTCGTCCTGTTCCATGTACACGAAGGGGGCGTGCTCCCAGCCTTGGTCGCCGAACAGGTTGTCCACGAGCGTGATGAAGAGGAACTCGCACAAGCAAATCGGATCGTCCGTGAACTTCGCCCCGTACGCGTTCAATATCGTCTCCACGGAGGGTCGTATCGCGCGGTATTGTTCGGCCGCCAGCAGACAGAACTGTCCGGAATACGACAAAGTCGAACATCCAAGTCTTAACAACAGGTTCTTGGTGCGCGTGCCCGTCGGGATAGGGTAGCACGACTCGAACACGGATTTGCCGCGGAGACGCTCGCACGCGGTCAAAAAGTCGGACGGGGACAGACACGGCGCCGTGTTTTCGCTGACGAGTCCGACGTGCGTCACGTCGGGATGCGCGGCCGCGGCGTCAAACAACACGCACTCCGCGCGCAAGATCGACGGATGGCCCCATCGCGTTGTGATGACCGGCACCTCGACGGCCTTGCACTCCCGGACCCACTCGCGCAACCTATCCGCGTCCTCTCCCTGGAACCGGGACGCGTGAACGAAGACCCGCACCCGCCCGAGCGGGACCCCGGCCAGCCAATCTTTCCACACCCCTGCGGTGAAGAATGTCCTGTTGAGAAGGAAACAAATGGCCACCGCCATTCAGGCCGCACCCCGTAGCGGACACAAAACTCGCAGGCCGACGAACGAACATCGCCCGCACCGGTCATCACGACCGGTCGCCGATCGCGAGCGCCTGGCCGTCTCGGTAGACGTGCGTCTTCGTGCGGACCTCCGACGCGTCCGGACGAGTTTGAGATTGGCCTCGTTCAGGATGTAGCATCGGTATCGAACGGTGAACGATTTTGGAGGATTTTTGGGGTTGAGATAGAATCGTATGTTTTTGTATGTGTAGGTACTGGCACACGTCACCGTGGTAACGTCCTGAGGATCGAACTCTTGGTCCCCGATGACGACGCGGACCTTCACGTCGCAGTCGACTCCCCGCAAAACGTCGCACGTCGGCAGACGCGTCGCGGAGAAGACGTACTCGCCCGTTTTGTCGTCGACCTCGAACGCGGCGAGGTTGTTGACGACATACGAGTGCTCGGGCTCGTAGACGACTGCCTGGGTCCACCCCTCGCCCACCTCCGTGCGCGGCGGAGTCGTCAGGACCTGCAACGCGTCCGTGTAGGTGCCCGGGCCGAGCTCGTACACGGGGAGGCTGTCCAGGAACTGGTCGATATCCATACTTACGTCGGAGTAACGACGCGAGTTTATTCGACCGCCAATAGACGCGCTACTTCTGCTTCTTCTTCTTCTTGGCCGGTGGCTCTTCGAACGTCTTCGCGACTGTCAGGTCGATCACCTCCCGTTGCGCCTTGGTCACGCGCCCGACTCGGACGGACTCGCACGACGCCAGCACGTCCGTCAGCCGTCCCTCCATGTCCACAAAGTCCCCGTTATCGTGCCCCGTCGCCTTGAGACCGTATTGATTGTAATACCGCACGAGATCCTCGTTGTCCCGTACCAGACACGCCACTCTCCTCAGTTTCGCCATATCGTTCTTCGCGAACGCGTCTTTCAAGCTCGCGTACGTGTTCTCGTACTTCCGCAGCAGATAGTAAATCTTGGCTTTCGACCACCCGTTGTATACACTCTCGTCCGGGCATTGCGCACCGGCCGCTTCTAGTTCCACTATGGCCGTTCGGCGGTCCTTCATCATCGGCGCCAGCAAAGACATGCCATAACACAACAACTTGCGACCGACGCCTCGGAACGTCGCAATCTCCTCCTTCGAAGCGTCCCCCGGAAATTCCTTCGCAAGCACGCTGAACCAACTGATGTGGATCCTGTTGCGTTCGGGATACGCTTCTAACATAACCTCTACCAAATTGCGAGTCGGGTGAGCCCTCACCAACCGCGAGTCGTACGTCGGAGGGACGAGCACGTCAACCCGCAAGGCTTTATACCCGCCTCTATCGGCGAACGAACGCGTCACACGCAGACTCCTCCCCTTGAGCGTGGGGAGATCTAGGCCCGTCACTTCTGTTTCCTCCATAATTGAGCACTTTATTGTTACCATGCGATTTAAGTTATATTTTCAAACAAGTCCTTTATTCATAATAATAAAGTTACGTTTACAACATCACAAGCTCGTCTCCCATAGAGACCTTCCACTCGTGGGGGCACCGGAGAGGCGGCACACCGCCGCCACTGTGGTAAAGGGCGTGGGCGCTCTTGATGCACTTGTCCAGGTTGGCCCGCGACCTCCGCAAAACATCGCAATCGTGCGAGGTCACGGAGCAGACCGCCGAACAGAAGACCGCGTCCTTGCAGACGCACAGTCGCCGCTCCTCGCCCCTGGTCAACTTCTTTCCGCAATAGTGTCCCAGGCAGACGGGCGCCGAAAGCTCGCCGCTCGCGTTCACGCGCGTCCAAGTGCGAAAGGGGGGGACCGCGGGCTCCGGATTCTTCTCCATCCACTTGTCCGACTTTGGTTTCGTCATGAGCTCGGACACCCACATCTTCCGGCGGGAGTCCGCCGGGTCCGCGAAACAGAACGCCACGACGAACTCGGTCTGGTCGTTGTACATCATCGCGCGCCAGTAGGTCTGAAGACACGCCTCCCTCAGCTCGCCCGCCGTCACCCAGTCGACGATCACCGACCTAGCCGCCTGCGTCAGGTGATGGACGCGAATCAACAGGGCGCCGCGGCCATAGCCGTCGTGCATCTCCTTGCACTCCTCGAGCACGCGGTCGAAGTGGGCGTGCAGATGCCTCCACACGTTGGAGACGGCGAGGCGATGGCGGGCGCCGGAACTCGAGACTTGCCTGGCGACGTCAGTGACCGCCTGCGACCGCGGCCGGAGGATGCCGGCGATCCAACCGTCCAGACGATTGCGGGCGATGACGACCTTGCGCTCGTTGGCGGGGACCTCGCCGCGAGACACTCGTATATCGTCCTCGAGGAAGGAGCCAGCGTCGAACAGGGACTCGCCGATATCAACGACCTTCTTACACACCGGCAACTCGATGCCGTCCGACGCCCGATCCGGCGATGGCTGTTTTTTCGATTCGACACAACTCATTTTCAAAGGCTTTTTTTGGACCAAATGGATGTATTTTTTCAACGAAGGGATCTTCTTTAAAATGTGTTTCATGGAGCCGACTAGCTGGCTGAGAGACTGATAGTATTTGAGACGAGACCTCCCCTCTCTCCGCCGCACCGGCCATTTATTCCCACCCCAACCGACATCTCGCGCTCTGATTGGCTACCTACATACTCCTCTCTGATTGGCCAACGACACGTCACGGCGCGTCGGCCAGACGACCCGCCGACGGTTCGGCCGCAATGGCCGTGCGCGACTCGCGGGTGAGTCGCTGATTCAGCCGCATGACCTTGACGTTCTCCTGGATGCACTGCTCGTCGGCGCGCGCGTCGTGAAGTCCGGTCGCCTTGAACACGGGTTCCAGCAAGTCCCGCTTGCGCTTCGCGACACTGACCGGATTCTGGCCCGTCTTCCTGATCTCCTCCGCCTCCAACACCTGGATGAAGTTCATCCCGGCGCTCTGCACGTTCGTCAGCAGGTCGCGGGCCGAGACTCGCGCGTTGTACATCGCGCGGAGCTCGACGGAGGTCTTGCCCGTGACCGCCAGATTGTTCGTGTCGTGGACCACCGGGTACAGCAGCCCACTCCCCTTGTGGGTATCGGTGTACCCCTTGATCGCTTCGTTCAGGTCGCGCGTAGACAGACAGCTCTTGATGCGCTGGTGCTGCTGCAGCCTCTCGAGCGCGGTCTCGTTCCCGTCGGCGGCGTCCGCCCGCTGCAAAATGTCCTCCGCCAACGTCCGGTCGGCCCTCAGGTATCGCTCGAGGAGGACGGACACCTGCTCGCGGAACTTGGCCGCGATCTTGCCGGGGAGCAACATCAAGATGCGTGTCAAGCCCTGACGGTCGGTCACCGGGGTGTCTCGCTGCCTGGCCCCGGGGAATTTCCAGAGTGTCAAAACAGTACACACTTCTTTGTACTCTGCCGAAATGCGTTGGAGGCAGTGACTAGCCTGTCTGGCCGCGTCGCGACACGGGGTCCCATCCGCGTCGGTATATGCGATCGTGCGTATAGCGTCAATCACCGAAATCCTGCCATCATCCGTCACGCGGATCTTACCCTCAAAACGGGGATCGTCCTCCGCCCCGTCCGCGGGCGTCAGGTACCTCACGATGGCCGCCATGATACACCCCACGAGAGAAAAACGCTCCTCTCGCGACCGATGATCGTTCTTAAACTGTTCCCGGCCGACATCCGACGCCCTGATTGGTAGCCGACATACTCCTCTCTGATTGGTCCGCGGATATCGTGTCGGTTCACCGGGACGGGTACCGAACGGGTGGAACCCATGATTGTGATCCAATCTTTTCACTCTTATCTTGTGTATTATTAACCCGTCGTCTATATGTAAACGCGATGGCGTCGAAGACAACGAAGAAGACCCTCACGCAGGAAGAACGCATGCAACTCCTCGGGCGGACGATCCGCGCCAGGTTGGACAGGAAATACGCGGACAAGAGACACAAGCGATTCTGCGAAGATGCAGCGAAAGAGGACGATGACACCCCTCTCCTCTCCCCATTTGGCCATTTCACGGGGACCATCACGATTCCGTATATGTCGCTCGAGGGGTGCGATTACGACTCGTTGGCGCGAGACAATATGCGGTGGTCGGGGACGAACTCCGACGGGTCTCTCAAGACCATCCAGCTGAAGGTGGAATGGAACACCCTTTACGACAATCGGGACGAACTCCGTTTCGTGCGGAAAAACGCCCACGACCCGCGCGAGATCATCGACGAGGAATGGTACTTCAAGTCGTACCAGTACCTCGGCAGTCTGTCGAAGGAGGACCTGTTGCTCTTGCGGTCCTACTCGCACGTGGGAGATGGGTACGTCAACGGCAACGACGCAAAGGTCACGCGGCACCACACCATACAGATGGTGGGTTAATCCGTACACCGCGGACGTGGATATGAACGGGACCCCTCTGTGGGTGCCTCTTTGCATGTTCATCAGGAGGTATAAAGGTTTGCCCACCTCGTACGCGAGTTTGTGGAGGCGAATGCCTGAAATGCAAGACTTTATGAAGCTGGTAGACATGTTCGAGTCGTACCAAACGGGAGACCCCGACACCGGACACGACCATGCGTGGGCGGTAATGTCTTATTTTAAAAAACTCCCCGACACCCTTTCCGAGAGTGAGAAGGAGGACTTTGGATTATCAGCCATCATAGCCGTGATCGCGGAGAGCACAGTGAACGATGAGGAACACTTGAAAATCAGGTTGTGCACGTGGCTGCTCACGTTCCTTTCCACAGAATTCATTGTGGAAAAGATCGTCCCCTTTTACCGCAAGAAGCTGTTCAAACTGGTGCAAAACGCCCCGCGCGTCACGAGGCCTTTCACGGTCTTCCGCGGCACTAGAGACGATTACTATTGAAGGGCGCGAAGAATAGGGTGTACGTCAACCCGTACTGCGTCTCGACGTCTCTGTCGTGGATCACATACGCAAATCCCCCTTGTTCACGTCGAACAAGTGCTGCGTTTCGGTGATCCGATTGGTGAGGGGCTGTCCGGCGCTGCTTTTCTGGCCAGTGAGTCTGTACGGCACGAGCGAATTCGAGATCCTGCTCCCGCCGGGCACCGCGTACTTGATCAAGTACTCTGCGATGCAGAAATGGGCGCCGACCGCGTACAACCCGCAGACCCTCACGAAGGAATCGGTGTGCAAAAACGTGCCAGACGGCGAGGGTGCGGGGAAAAAGACTTCCTACGTGTACGTCGCGGACGGGAAGACGCTGACCGACACGACATTGCGACCATCGACTAGCGCCTGAACACTCGTGGCGGGCGGCGCTGGCGCGTCCGACATACTTCTCTCTGATTGGTCCGCCGAGATCGTGTCGGTTCGCCGATCGCTTAAAAGGCCCTCGACAATTTCTCCGCAAACAGCAACCGATGGCGACCGCAGTGCACTTTCGCGTGGGGGCGCCGAGGCCGGCTCGACCGTTGGTCGCGGCCCACGAGGTCCCCGACAAGTGGGTGTGCGTCGGGCGCAAGTCTCGCGAGCCCAAGGTCACGAAGCTGTACAACGAGGAGATCCTGCTGTACAACCACCGCCAGCGGGACGAGACGCTCGCCGTGCGGAACGTGTGTCCCCACCGCGGGGCGCGTCTGTCCCACAATTGCAAGGTGGATGACGGGTGCATCCGTTGCGCGTACCACGGGATGTACTGGGGCAAGGAGAACAACGGGGACAACTACCTCGACACGAAGGAGGATGCGGACCTGGTCTGGGTGAACGCCGGCATGGGCGACGGAGAGTCGTCTCCGCCGACGATGCCGGAGTTCACCGAGGACGGGTACCGGACGTTTTCGTACCCGACGCGCATCCGCGGGCACCCGATGATCGTCATGGAGAACCTGTTGGACCACGTGCACCTCCAGCACGTCCACAAGGTGAAGATCGTGGACGTGAAGGGCGCCGACGTCACGACGGAGACGGGCGGTCTCTTCACGGGAAAGAGCGTGTACAGCTACCCGGTGTCGGCCGAGTCCGTGGGCCGCGTGCTGCTGGGCCTCATGCCGAAGGAGGGCCGGGACGCGAAGGCGCCTCCGAAAGGGTCGATGTCGGTGACGGTCGAGAACGAGTTCTTCCTCCCGTATACCGCGAGCCTGCGATTCTGGATTTCCGGACACGAGAAGCCCGCATTCGTCTTGTGGTTCAGCGTGCAGCCCTACGAGTCCGACGAGTCCCTCGTCACGTGCCGGTGTCCCGCAACATCCTGACGGACCCCGCGTGGGACTTCCTGTTCTGGCTGATCAACGTTCTGCCGCTGAAGGAGGACGACGACATCGTCGCGAACGTGGTGACGGAGGATTGGTGGCGCAATCGCCTGACGATGGGCGACGCGTTCGTGAAGTTGTACAGGGACCGGATGAAGAAGGTCTACGGGATCATGTGCCCGGAGCCCTTTGCGTAGTGGATCCCACGCGAGATCTTGTATATATCTCAAAGACTGTCGTAATTCACGATTCGATTTGGACATTTATGTTTTTTAAAAAAATGGCTTTATACTAATCCAATGTCATCGATCGCACCGTTCTCGACTCCGATATGACATTTCAACGTTGACCGACTCACGCCGGCGGACCGGATGTGCGCGACCGACGCGCCATCCTATCTCGAGCTCTTTGGAGGACGGCCCTCGCCTTGTCCTCCCTCCGTTCCGCGCGTTCTGTCCACGACCTGTACCCCGCCCGGTCGTTCAATTGGTCGTCGTGCGCACGTGACGCGTCATCGTACGCCGCATCAAGTCGATCGAGTCGCCTGTCACCGAGACCTGAAAACAGTCCTTGCATGTACTCTCGCGCCTTCTTCTCGGCTCGTTTGGAGAATCGGTCTATTGTGTTCTCATGCTCCCTCTCGCGTTTTCTTGCCGCATCACTCTTGATGGCCGCATCTTCCGCGAGCTTCTCGTTCGAGTACAAGTTGTTCGAAGCGCTCGTAAGACCATAATTAACCTTGGTGGCGTCGTCCCAACTGGCAAAAACATCGTCGAAGTCACCATGACGTTTCAGGGCGTCGTCCCAACCACCGCCATTCGCGTCTGCCTCAACGTCTTTGGCCCGCATCCTGTGCGACGCGCGAGAATGTTGTGCGCAGGTGTGCGCGCGTTGGCTCCGACAAGTCCGACGGCATCGTCTGCCGCTCACCGTGATCGCACTACAAGTCTTCTTGACAACCACTCGACAACTCTGGCTGACCATGGCCACATAATACGAATCCTATATTTTAATCACCCGCGGGTGGTGGTGTTGTGTGTTGACTCGTATATACGGATCCGTATATTGTTAATAAAGTGTATTGGGTTGGTCCGTCTCTGCGTGCGCGCGTGTGTGTTGGATCGCGGCCCCGCGGCTTGTGTCCCCCTCCCCGTCCCGTCCCCGGCCCGCGCCGGAGCGGTTCGGGCTGTCCCCCACGGCACTGGCCGTCTCCCACGGCAAATGAAAAGTTTGAAAAGTTCGGGCGAACAGGATAGCCCGAACTTTTCAGGATAGCCCGAACTTTTCAGAGCCTCCCACGCGAAAACGAAAAGTTTTGAAAAGTTTTGGCTCTGATTCCCACGGCAAATGAAAAGTTTGAAAAGTTCGGGCTATGGTTCGGGCGAACGCAAAATCGCCCGAACCGCCAACTTAGTTCCCACTGGCGGGGGTGTGCACGGGTAGGGGTGTGTATATCCTTTGTGTTGGTTTGCTAACACATAAAATATTGGTAGGGTTGCTAACACATATTATTATGGGTATGGTTGCTAACACATAAAATATAGGTATGTTTGCTAACACATATTATTATGGGTATGGCTGTATACAGGGTAGTGTGTAGTGGTAAATAATATGTGTTAGGAAATGTGTTCAAATAATATGTGTTAGGAAGCATGTGCAATATTTTATGTGTTAGGAAAGGAAGGTAGAGTATATACGAAAGTGCGGTGCACCCCGTCCGGTGGGGACTAAGTTGGCGGTTCGTGCTATTTTTTGTTCGCCCGAACCTTCGCCCGAACTTTTCAAACTTTTCATTTGCCGTGGGACTCAGGGCCAAAACTTTTCAAAAGTTTTGGTTTTCCCGTGGGAGGTTTTGAAAAGTTCGGGCTATCGCGAAAAGTTCGGGCGAACAGGATAGCCCGAACTTTTCAAACTTTTCATTTTCCGTGGGATTCGTCGAGTGTCGTGGGGGATAGCCCGAACCGTTCGCCCGAACCGTTCGCCCGAACCGTTCGCCCGAACCGTTCGCCCGCCCCGCCCGGCGGTGTGCGTCCGCTTTCCGGCGTCCGCGCGCCGACTCGGCACTTACTCGACCCGGATTCGGCCCGCGGGGCGTGGAGGGTCCACGGGCGCCTGTCACGTGCCGTAACCGTCGGCTGCCGGCCCGCGGCTGTCGGAACCGGCGCCTGTCGGCCCTCGCAGTCCCGTGCAGTATTGACTGCTGCCGCCTGTCACCCGCCGAAAGTCGCTGCTGGCGCCCGTCACCCACGAAATTCGCGGCTGGCGCCCGTCACCACGAAAATTTCCGCTGGCGGCCCGTCACACGAAATCGCTGCTGGCGGCCGTCACCCACAAAAATTTCCGCTGGCGCCGTCAC
>RPFO01002015.1:2500-65967 GCA_009746045.1 Mesostigma viride | reverse complement strand
TAACCCCAGAATAAAGGTTCCCAGACCATTGTGAGAAGTATGTACAAATATACATTTCTTTTAAAATAGAATACATGGTCTGTAATGGACCTGTCAACCTTGTGTAGTCAACAGCATGAACCCCAGCCAAAACCTGGCTGTATCCTGATTAAAATCAGAGTGAGTGTACCATGGTCCATGAGCCTTAGTACAGACTAAAATACAGGTATTATGCCAGTCACAATGCTGACACTACCACACAATCTGCTCTCCAATGCCCTATAACCAGGCACCAGCTTAGACAGCTTGCTGAGATGGGTCCATCAGAGACTGAAGAACCTTGTATTGCACTGCTGCCTTCTGCACTAGCTTGGTCAAAGCATCAGCAGGATTGTCAACCCCAGGGATATGCTCAATATTGGCCAAGGAGGACAACTCCTTAAGAAGGAGATAATCCAAGTCCCTACTTCTGGCCATCTGCCTGTGCACAAACTGCACCATCCCCATGGAGTCTGTTTTTAGAAGAGTGGTAACCTGAAGTGGCCAAGGAGTGTTAGAAGTCATCTGATGAAGCAACTCCTTCAGATAAAGGCTTGTGTGAATGCCTTCACAAATAGCCCTGCATTCTGCCACATCACTGCTGACAGCCACCCGTTTGTGCAGGCGACTAAACCAGCTCACCAAACTCCCCAGGCCTTCCTGTCTGAGCACAAAGAGCCCTGCAGCCCTGCCCCTGACCTTGGAGACCTGCCTGCTGTCCATTGAGCTATCCACATACAGCTCCATGCAAATGGGTTGTGATAAATCCACTGCAGACAACAGAATGCCAGATGAAGCCCTGACCTGATCAGCCACCTTGGCAGACCCTAGCTCCACCAGCATGTCATCAGGCAACCTGGCTATGACCATAAGGTCTGGCCTGGAAATGCCTGCCACCCAAGCAACCATGCCCCTCACCATGGGACACAGTGCCTGTGTGATGGTTGGAGGAAGCTTGCTAATGAGGGTCTCTTGATAATCATTGCCCCCCACCAGCAGCATACGCCACTCCCCCCCTTCTTCACCAGTGTGGCCTCCATGCCCACAAACAGCAGAGGCTCATTCTCCACCTGCCATTGCTCCCTACCCAGAGGAAACTTGGACTTAATGATGGAGATCAGCTCCTTAAGCCACGACGTGGGAGCTATCAGATGTAGGTCATCCCCGTGCAGCGAAGCATACACTGGCAGGCCTTCCCATTGCCCCAGAAACAGACAGGGGTCTACAGGAGAGACCTTCAAGTTGCAATGCTCCTTCAGGAAACGGTTGAGAGTCTCCCTCCAGATTATTGGACTTGACCTCAGGCCCTCCAGGCCCTTGAGGATTTTAAGGAACTCCGTGTGGATGTCCCTTTTCCATACAGCAGGCACCCTAACATAGAAAGGCGTCTTGCCCTCCCACTTTTCCTGTGCCACATCTGCATCACCCTCCAGAAATGCCCTCTTGAAGTCTATCACCACTGAGCCATAGTCCAAGCCCTTGTTGAGAAGGCCTAGAAAGACACACAGCAGCAGCCTCCAAGTATCATGCAGCATGCCAGGGGTATACAACTCCTCAGCAGTGCACTCACCAGTACCCTTGAACTCATTCAGCACTGGCCTGACATGTGGTACCTTGACCCCGTCCACCTCCTTCATCTTGATGACAAACTTGAGCTTGAGTAGACGTCGTGCAGGAGGCAGGTCATTGACAGGTTCCACGCATTTCTTGGAGATCCAGTCCTCCCCAGATTTAATCAGACCCAGTGTGACCTGGGGACACATAATGGGAGAGGACATGAGCTTCACCAGGCCTTGGTAGTTGATAGGGCTGTGTCCAGCAAGTGAGTGAGGACCAATGCCCAAACTGCTTGGATGACTAGCAGCTGGCAGTATGAGGTCATCAACCAAGGGCTCCTGCCCCTGGCACACTTGCACACGCTTAACCGTCCTGGTTACTGCACGTGATAGGTGAGTGGTCCTGAAATTAATCAGTGGGACCTGACCAGCCCCTTCCTTAGTCAGGAGAGAGGACGTGATCACTACCCCATCCTGGCATAGGAAATTCTGCCCCAGAAGAGCAGGTCCTTGATAGCCCTCCAAGACACAAAAAGCAGTGTCCTGTCCAAGGATAGGAATGAATACCTCACCCAGTACCTTCACGTGTACCCCGCCACTGAAGTCAGACACAAACTGATAGCTGGGTTCAGACATGCTGTACCCTGCTGCAGCCCTGGTCCCAATGATGGAAACCTGAGAATTAGTGTCTACCTCTAAGGCAGTGTCCAGCCCCAGATTGCCATGCCACCTGAGCTTGGCTACCTTGGGCTGCTTCTTGGCCCTTTGTAGAGCCCCAATCAATCCAGCCAAACTTGTCCCCCTGGGCTTGGTTAGTGCCTTGGGCTTGACAGTTGACTCCCCAGCTGTTGACCTTGCAGCCTGTTCAACAAGTACCTCTGCAACCTGGCCAGGGCTGACAGATTCCCCTGCAACAGATGTGGTCGTTGCGTCAGTGATGTCACCTGGGACCTGAAAATCCTGCAGATCCTGTGAGCCTTGTGCCTGACTGCCCTCATTCATCAGGTTAGGCTTGACATATGACCAACTCAGCCGGTGCACATGCTTTGGTTCGTCCTCCATGCTGACCAAGCATGCGTGGCTAGCTTCATCAACCTGGGTAACCACCCCAGGACTCCAGCTACCACGTTTGCCATAAAGGCTAGGTTCCTTCCAAGCTAGGACCTTCTGACCCACTTGTGGCTCCAGCATCTTCCAACCCCGGTCCTTCTCCCTCAGCTTGGCAAAGGTGACATGTGCAGCATGTTTCCAGCCCTCCAGCACATGTGGTGGGCACAGGCCATGATATAGACCCATTGGGCTGACAGCAACTCCATCATAGTAGAAGTTAACCCTGCTGTTCAGCTGCTGCTCCACGTTCCTCAGCCATGCACTCCTGACAAGTGCAGGTGCAGACAAGGGTACCCAGTCTTCAGAGATGATCAATTTCTTGACCTCCTGGATTGCCCTCTCGATAGCACCCTGCTGCCCATGAGCCTCCCTAGGTGTAACCAGCAACTCAGGAAGGGTAGGATCACCCTTGAGATGCTGAAACTGCATGTCCACCTGGATCCTTGTGGTAGGAAACTTGGCTCTTACATTCTGCAGGGCAGCCAGCAAGTACCTGTTCTTCATAGAAGGTAAATGCTCCAGCACCTTGTATTTCGTGTACCTGTCCACGCACACCAACAGTTGCATGCCCCTGATGTGTTGGATATCACACTGCAGATCACCAATGCTCTGAGGTAGAGCTTTGGCATGTGATTTCCTGGGCTTGTTGGAGGACAACTGGCACTTACACCGTGAGGCAGCTTGCTGACACGCCTTAAGAAGGGGTGCCCTGCCCATACGGAAGGCAAAGTTGTTTGACAGAGAAGTGGCATGCCCAAACATGTTGTGGATTCGGGCACCCAACTCCTGGTACACAGAGGAAGCAGTCCCTGGCACAGTCAGGACTGTGCTGTCAGGTTGTCCAGCATCACCATGCTGACTTCCATCCTGTTCTGACTCAGAGCCTGAGTCACCCTGCTCATGCCCAACACCTGGACCGCCAGCAGGGACCACATGCATACCACCAGAGGCCTTCACACCCCTCTGTGGTTGTACATTGGTTTCTCTCAAAATGAGAGGTCCACCCTCGTGCCCAGCACGAGGATGCATGGGGTCAGACATTCTTACAGCTGCACCAGCTGTCAAGGACGTCTTCATAGGAACCTGTACCTCTCCAGGTGACCTGGGGCCACCTGAACCTGGAGATCACCCTCTTGTTGCCCAGATATAAAATCTGCATTGGAGCACCTGGCCTCCCCCTTGGGTGAATTAAGGTGTGTAGGGGTTGCCTCAGACAGTCACTGCTCCTTGTTGTCTTCTTGCTGACTGCCCTTTGAAGGCTGGCCTGCCTGGGACTTGTTGTTGTTCTTCTTGTTGTTGTTGTTGTTATTCTTGCTGCCCTGGCCCTGGGATTTCTTGAAGCTGGGACACTCCTTCTTGATGTGCCCCCACCCCTTGCACAGGTAGCATTGTATCTTTGACTTGCCCTGGCCACTGCCCCCGTTGTCAGACGCGTTGCCCTGCTTGGGCTGACCACCCACCCGCCTGAACACCGACTTGGAGTGTGACCTCCTGTCAGAATCAGGTGAATGATCTCCCTTGCGCTTGTTATGGTTGCCCTTACGCCCTCCTTGGCTTCTGTCAGCCTCAGACGTCTTGGAGCCACCCTGGGTACGCCCGCCTGCCTGGGTAGCCTTCACTGCTGGCACTCCACCCTCAAACAGCTCCTCTGCCTCGAGTGCTTGTTTGATTATGACCTTGTAGGCCTTGAGGGTTGAGTGTGGGGCACACATGACCTTTAAGGAGCCACGTGTAGCCTTGTCCAGCCCAGAAACCTTGAGCCAGTTGGTCAGGGCTATGTTATCAGCAACATTAAAGCCGTGAGCCCTGCCCTCCTCAACCATTTTACAATAATTGAGGAAGTTCTGGATCAGGTCCCCCTTAACCTCCCACCCCTGGTATTTATCCTGCCAATGGATCCCCACTTTCTTCCTCTGATCCTCCAGCAGCTCCTTTAACTCTGCCACGTAGCTGGACCAGGCCTTGTTGGCCTTCTTACACTCTCTAGTGAGGTCCTTGATCTGATCTGTACATTTGCCAAAAGTCTGGCTACCTATCCAGATCTGGTAATAGTTTGTACCACCGTACAAACTTGGAAACCCCTCTAGGCCCTCCACAAACTCCTCAGCCTGCTTGGGCTTAGTGTCTGACGTGACAGGTTGTAGTTGATTCACAATAAGCAAACCCTGGGTGGTAAGGTCATAACCAAGAACAGCTTGTGCATTATTATTATGAGGAAGGTTGGTAATCTCTCCGGTAAGCCCCACGTCATCTACGTGAGCGGTTCCACTACCAGCACCCCCATTATTATTCCCACTGGCTGGACCCTTGCTACGGCGTCCCTCAGCCATCCTGCACTACCAGCTATTCAAAGAACACCTTAACAAAGCAGCAGAAAATATGTACAAAATTTTTGTGTCGCCACTGCCGCCTGCGCCGGTGTCGCTGCCGCCCCCGCGAATTGCCGCTGAAAAATCGACAAAAAAAAATGTCGACGAGTACTGGAGAAAAATTGGCCGACTCAGTAGTCGAGGCCCCGGAAATCACAGTACTCGTAGGTGAACTCAGGATCCTCCATATCCGGCGTGTGTGCCGGACCTGCACCGGTATGTATTAAAACCGGTGTGCTTCCCGTCGCGAAGGTTGCGCGCGCCCGACGCGCGACGAGGCGCAGAGGATGAGTAAAAATGGATAACAATTCCCACCCTGCGGGAATCCACTCTCGCAGAGACGCGAGAAAAGCGACCAGGTTAATAAGAACCTGGCGTTCGCGACTGCGTACGCCGCGTGTGAGCAGCGATAGCAACGCGAGATCCTGAAACAAATTTGTCGACACCGCCGGCGCGCCCCCCGTGCGTAGCGATGCCCAGTTTTGCAGGTTTCTCTGGTAACCGGTGAGCGAAGAGATGGCGTTATCCAGCTCCTCGATGGCAGTGGTGACCTCGTTCACCGACCGCAAACCTCCCCGCACCTGGACCGTAAATGTCGATAAAATGTTACGAATCTGGTCCAACAGTGCGCGTATAGCCGGCACCAGTGCTGGCAAATCGGGGTCCTCGGGGTTATCCCCGAGCAATGCGTGAGCTGCACGCTGCCGACGATGAAGTTCGTCGAGCGAGACCGTTACTTCGTCGAGCAATTGCTGCCACGACGGCGCAGTCGGTCTTGACGGAGGACCAGCCGGCGGAGCGGCTATTTCCTCATCGGCGGGAATCCGGAATTCCTCAGAATTTGGCATCTTTTGAGCGAGGCGTGTAATACGAGTTGTGAGGGTGAGAATGCCACGAATTCCGCCATGGTTCTTGCAGGAAGTTGCCTTTATTAATAACAAGGAAACACAGACGTAAGTCACGTCACTTCCAAGACTGCACGCAGCACAGGCGACAGGGTCGCAGTGCCAAGAGAACGTGCACGCAAGAACTAGCGTCCCGGTGTGACCAAGTCACTCATATAGCTTGCTAGGGACGCGTCCAAGTATTCAGCTGCACTGTCACAGCTGAACTGTCAATCAATTGATTACACAGACTCTGGCACGCCTTTGGCGCGCAGATCTATCAATTGTCCATACGGCTAGTCCTGTGGACCTATCCGTACACTACTCAGCATCAATTGTCTCATAGGTCCTGGCGCGCTACAGCACGCCTACCTATCAATTGACCATCAAGTCCTGTACAAGTCCTGTCAACGTCCTGCGGACTATCAAAGTGACACTTGTACATCCTGTGTCCGTACGCGCCCACAGTGGCGCGCCGGGTACTGTCGGCACAGCCTAGGAAACGTCATAACTTTTACGTTCCTTAACCAAATGAGGCGTTCAAGGTGCCGTTGGAAAGAGCGTAACAATCTCTATCCATCTAACGTAAATCCTTTACGTTAACTCGTCCCCGATGTACCGGATGGGGCCAGTCGAGCTGATGGAGCTCAAGAAGATCCTGATGGCCCTCCTTGAGCGTGGTCTGATTGAGCCCAGTAACAGCCCTTTCTCCGCTGGGGTACTCCTAGTGCCCAAGCCTGGGGGCAAGTGGCGGCTCGTCACCGACTACAGGAAGCTCAACGCGATCACTGTCAAGTCCAAGTACCCGCTCCCGCGCATTGATGACATCTTCAATCGAGTGCAGGGCGCCACCTGCTTCACGGTGATCGACTGCGCCGATGGGTTTTGGCAGCTCCGCATCGCTGAAGAGGACTGTCACAAGACGGCCTTCAATACGCCATACGGACACTACCAGTTCCGTGTGGCGGCGATGGGGCTTTGCAACTCACCAGCCAGCTTCCAGATGCTCATGAACGACATCTTGCGGCCCGTCATGGGGACTGCACACCTGCCACAGGTATCCAGTGACCTGCGCGACCCTCGCAAGGGGGACAAGCCGCCCTGGTCCTGGAAACGCACTTGCGCTTTGGCCTATCTGGATGACATCCTGGTGTACTCCAAGACCTTCGAGGAGCACCTGGAGGACGTCGATATGGTCCTGCGCATTATGGAGGACGAGCATCTCTCGGCCCGCAGGGCTAAGGTCCGGGCGGGGCGCAGCGTCCCGTTCCTGGGCCACACGCTTTCAGCGGCAGGCGTGGCCACGGACCCGGAGAAGATCGCCTCTGTCCAACAGTGGCCAGCTCCGACCGACGTGAAGGGCGTGCGTAGCTTCCTGGGGATTGCGTCATACTATCGACGCTTCATCCCCCGGTTTGCCACGATCGCGTCGCCCATCAACGCTCTCCTCAAGAAGGGCGTATCCTTCGTCTGGTCGGCACAGTGCCAGCAGGCCTTTGAGGCCCTCAAGGCCAGTTTGACCGCGGCACCCGTGCTCGTGCTCCCAGACCCGTCCCTTCCTTTTGTGGTTGCGACGGATGCGAGCAAGGTGGCTATCGGCGGGGTCCTCTTGCAGGACCAAGGCAAGGGCTTGCAACCGGTTGAGTACATCTCCCGCACAATGATCCCCGCCGAGCGGAACTATCCGGTCCACCAGCAAGAGCTGTTGGCTGTGGTCTACTGTTGCCACACATGGCGCCACCACCTGTTGGGCGCGCAGTTTGATGTTGCAGTCAGCGAGACAGGGGACCTCGACCCCGCCCGTTTGATTATTCACACGGACCATAGGCCCCTGACCCACCTCTTGACGCAGCCAAATCTGACGCCCCGTCAGGCCAGGTGGATGGAGTACCTTTCCCAGTTTGCCCCTTTTAAGATCCAGTATGTGAAGGGTGCGGACAACGTGGTGCCCGACGCCCTCTCCCGTCGTGCTGACTACTGGTTCTATGAGGACATGGGGGTGCTCCATACCACCTGTGAGGAGGCGCCTGGCGCCCCGCTCTACGATGACCTCCCACGGTCGCCGCGGGCTCGCCACCTGTTTCACATGAGTCATACCACTCCGGATGCCTTGTCGCCCCCCGATGGCGACGACGACCAGCGCGTGGACGCGCGGTCCCCCGGGGAAGGGGAGGGGTCCCACACACGGGTTCCCCTTGGCGCTGTGGCTCAGGCTCTTTTTCATCTGGAACCTCTTGGATCCCCGGTGGTCGTGTCTGAGTACCTACACTCGGCGCTGGACCAACCGGAGGAGGAGGACGAGGCCGATGCGTATACGGTCACTTCCCCCCTGGAGATGCTGATCAGCCGCTTCACGGTTACCGAGCCGGCCGCCTTGGAGGTGATCAAGTCACACCCCAAGATGATGGGCAGGCTCCCGTGCAAGTTCCAAGGGGTCGCCTATACGTCATGGTGCGCCCGGACACGTGGCGCCTCTACATACCCGAGCTCTGTCGAGCAGCCTTGCTCCACGAGCTCCACGACTCCCTAGTCGGCGGTCATCAGGGCATTGGGCGGCTGCTACCAAGGGCACGTCGTCACTTCTACTGGCCTGGCATGAAGGACTACATTGCGGCCTATATACGCGAATGCCCGTCGTGCCAGATAGCCAAGTCCCAGAACACGGGTACTCAGGCTGTCCCAAAGACGCTACCTGATCCCCTGGGTCCCTGGGACTCGATCCAGATGGATTTCGTCGGCCCCTTTAAGAAGACCAAGAACGGCAACAGCAAGATCTTGGTGTTCGTGGACCGACTCACGCGCATGTGTCACCTGGCCCCCTGTCCGGCTGACCTCACGGCCGAGGGGTGTGCCAAACTGTACCTCAACCACGTCTTCCGGTTCCACGGGCTCAGCCGCCAGTTCATCTCGGACCGGGACACGCTCTTCACCGCCCGGTTCTGGCAGGAGTTCTTCGACTGCCTGGGAACCAAGGTGTCGCTAGGGACGGCTTATCACAGCTCGTCCTCCCATCTGGTGGAGCGACTCAACCGCACGGTACAGGAAACCATGCGCCATTACACCGACGAGGTGGGCAGCAACTGGGAGGAGTTGCTGTGCTTGGTGGAGTTCTCCCTGAACAACGCACCACAGGCAGCCCATGGCCTAACCCCGTTCTTTCTCAACACGGGAAGGCATCCGCTGACGCCGACCGACTTGCTGACGAGTCCGGCACTGGCGGAACCGGAGGTGCTGCGCACTACTCTGGCGGGCGTGAGCAGCCTGCTGGAAAAGATGCGCCAAGCTCACAACAGTGCGGTTAAAGGGTACCGGGCCGCTGCCGAGCGCAACATGGCTCGCGTGGAAGGCAAGCGGGACTCTAGAGCACCGGACATCGAGGTCGGGGACTGGGTCCTGGTAGAGGGACCCCAGCTCGGTCGATTCTCCCAGAAGGTGGAAGGGGAGCTCAAAACGAAGCTCCGGCCCATGTACCTGGGGCCCCACCAAGTGCTGGAGAAATGGGATGATGTCATGTTCAAGGTGGACGTGCCCATCTCATGGGGCACCGCAACAACCTTCCACCGCGACCAGCTCAAGCTGTACCACCAGAACTCGATCCAGGGTAGACTCAATCCCCCGGCTCCTGTGGAATACGATCCGGAGACAGGGGAACAGGAGGACGAGGTCGAGGAGATTGTCGCCCATCGCGATTTCGGGCGTGGTCGACAACGCCAATATCGGATCCGGTGGAAGTTCTCTCGATATGGGGCAGAGGCCTCTTGGCGGACGGAGAAGGAGCTCTCTGGCTGCAAGCGGTTGCTAGACGCGTACAAGAAGGTCCACAGGTTGCAATAGAGGTATGTACATACACTTAGAGGTATGTACATACACATAGAGGTAT
The DNA here is from genome assembly GCA_009746045.1 of Mesostigma viride. Lineage (NCBI taxonomy): Eukaryota > Viridiplantae > Streptophyta > Mesostigmatophyceae > Mesostigmatales > Mesostigmataceae > Mesostigma > Mesostigma viride. The sequence goes on along the minus strand of RPFO01002015.1, from coordinate 56,150 downwards.
GTACATACCACAGGTACACAGTACACTAGTCGGTATGACACACCGGTACTCACAGGTGTTGCCTCGCTGCTCGTGGTCATTCCTTGTACAACAGACGGGCTCCCCAGAGGAGACTCGATCCAGCCCCAGAGGCAGCCCCAGAGGCAGTGATTCCAGCAGTCCCTTGGTGCGGTTCACACCCCCAGCCTCCCCAGAGGAGCCGGCAGGGTTCGTGCCAACTTGGACCAGTTTTGGCAAGAGGCGACGGTCGGAAGACATGAAGGAGCAGGGGTCGGATATAGCCGCGACCGCCAACGAGAACAACCGTGAGACCTTTAATCCGCGGACGTTTCTGCCCGACTACGGCCAGGAGGGCGTGTTCTTGGCGCGTCGACGGCGCAGGCACGGCAAGGCCGATCAAGACTACCTGGCCTCCTCGGTTCTGGAGTGGCCCCGCGATCGACACGAGAAGTTCCGCAAATCCGTGCAAAGGCATTGCGGGTTCAAAGTCGAGACCCGGACGGCGATTCGAGGGAATGTGGCGGTAGGGACAGCTTGGGAGGACCACGCACCCAGCTGTGCCTGCGACCGTTGCGTGACTACGGTGTCGGCCCTCATGGCCTACCCACGCCTCATGTTCTTGCTCGTCGCACCGGCACGACGTCAGACCCTGCAGTGGGCCTACCGGGGTTTGCCGCCAGACGGGGCCTTACGGGGCCCGTTCTGCACCACCAACGGCCAGTACTCCCTTCGGCAGGCGCTGGACCGTATCGTGGAATTGGACGAGGCGGATGATCGCGGAGGGGAGGGCCCCGATGATGAGGAATACGGGAGTGAAGACGACGACCTGTTTCCGCCGCGTCCGGCGCCCCGGGAACCTGCCCCCTCAGCCGGCAACGCCTCGCGCGACCCCCGCCGCCGTGAGAACTCGGGTGACCGCAGCTCACAGGACGCGTCCCGCTCCAGAGAGGCTTCCCAGGGTGTGGGTGTACGCCCGGGGGCGCGTGAGGAGGAAAGGTCCTTTCGGCGGACCTGGGACCAGGCAACGGCCCACCAACGACCACACTCGGGGTCGCGGTCGCCAAAGACGGCCCCAGAGGTCGTACCCTCGGCTGGTCGTGGCAAGGCGGTGGCGGACACGTCTACTGCACAGGCCCAACGTTCGACCCCAGAGGTCGCACCATCGGCTAATCGTGGCAAGTCTGTTGCGGACCCATCTACCGCGAAGACCCAACGATCGACCCCAGAGGTCGCTCCGCCAGAAGCCAGTGGTACGGCTGTCCCCGGCCCGTCGTCCGTGCAGTCAACACGGTCGAATACTGAGGTAGAAATTGCTCAACCTGCGGGTCGCGGTCAGGTGCCAGAAGTTCAGGCGCTCGCGCCAGCAATTCCGGGCCCGCCGCCCTGTCACCAGGGGTTTGCGCCGGTTGTGCCATGGACGATGGGGGACTACATCCGGCCGCTGCCCGGTCGCACTGTCACCTACGGGGGCAGACGCCCCCGCATGGAGATTTTATCGGTGGCTTGGCATCGGGACGCGGACATCCAGCTGCGGGCTCCATACGAGTGTGGGGGCCATGCGCTAGCGTTTACTCCAGGGCCCTGGTGTTACAAGGACCGAGGGGCGTACATGGAATTGCTGAGAGTGGACCTGTATCCCCACATCCCCCACCGGGTGCCTCGGCAGATCACCCCTGGTGAGCCCTTTCCGTTCAGTGTGGATGGGGTGACGCGTTACGCCCCGGAGGGCGATCATTGGGATTACCATGTGGCGGGTTTCCCCCGTGTGGTGAAGCCCCCCAAGCTGGCTCCGAACGCTTTGGCGTTCCTGCACGGCGTCGCCCCCGACTTCATGGATGATCGCTTGGGCCCGCCGGCAACGGAGGTCGATCTGGGACAGGTGGCCACCGTGATGCTGGGTATGGGGGAAACATATGTGGCGGATTACCGCTGTGGGGTAGTGGACAGGAACGTCAAGTCCCTTCTGTTCACCTTCCCGGAGTACATGGCCGCCTTCCTCTCCATGTGGCCTCCCAACGCGTGGGACCGTTTGTCCCTGTCCGGACGCCGTGGCACTGGCAAGCCGGAGCAGTGGGCCTTCGAGGAGGATCTCCTGAGGTTCCCAGGGACTCGGGGCCCCCAGGCCACGGAGCACGGCGAGCGAGTCTATCGGTGGGCGTACCAGCAGCAGCAGATGGTGCGGGACAGGCGAGGCCATGGCCGCTGACCAGGAGGGTCGGCGGTGGTACGGTGATAGCTGGAAGGATTCCATTATTTGACTACGTCAAGGCTTGCCCCTGTGTGGCAAGTTCTGGGGGAATTGGTTTTACTAGTCCGATGGGTGAACATGGGCTGGGACATAGTACCCCTATGGTCAATCTGATTTTTGCCCTGCGTGGCAAGTAGAATAACCCTGTGTGGTTAGTAGCATGTTTGTTGTGTGCTTTCTCTCTTTAGTTGCTGGTCCTTCTCTACATGACGGTAGGGACTACCGTCCCCCGGGGAGGGGGAGGAGTGTTGCGAACCCGACCCTTGGAACGGGCGCAACAATGGAATAAATTATGTATTTTGGCTTGTTGTCATAGTCCGTAGGACTTTGGGACTCATTTCGGGACTTAATTTGGGAATTGTCCCTTGGTCAGGACTTTTGTATGGAACTATGATAGTTTGTGTGATTTGGACCGGTTATTTTGGGCCTAGGTTGATGTACGAGATCTTCTAGAGCTAGTAGGCCGGTGCAGTCGCGCCGCGCTGCGTACTTTATAGCTGGTTGAGATATTGTACCCATGCGTGGATTCTGTAGCCTGGCGAGGGTCGATGTCGACCCGAGGATCTTGTGTGGACTGCATGTTTCGGAATTCTCTGGAAGGCCGGCGCCATGTCGGCGCCCCTTGCCAGCCTGGTGGCAGACCTAGGTGAAATTGGTCCGAGGACGAGAGTCTCGTCCTCTTGGTTCGGAATAAAGTGTGTGTTATCACCTGTCTGAACCTGGGGCATAATTCCAACTGCATTTGGTAGCTCCATCCTAAATGTGGATTGTGTAGATTAATGCAATATTAATCAACGCGAGCCGTAACAGGCCTAAAGCCACGCCTGTTCCGTTAATCCCACTCCCAGAGAGTGGTCGTGGTTAGCCAAGAAACCGGGAATAACCTACCTTAACAATAGGATCTTTCGCACGACCCAGATGGGTTCGTTACAGTCGGGCAGTACTACTTATAGCCCTCTCGTGCCAGATCAGGTGGACTCTGCTCCACCAGTTTCCCTGACCCCTCCAGCGGCGAGCTCACCTGGCTTGCCGTTGTCCATGGATGTCAACCTACGTGGCGTGCTGGGAGAGCTTTCCCAGCCTGGCATCGTTTGGCCTAGTGCCAACACGCAGACGTCACCAAGCCTGCTGGCTGCTGCGTGACGGTTTTGCTCCCTGGCCAGAATCAAGTGGGGGTTTGGCGTGGCGCGTCTCGGGCGCCAGCATTTTGGATTTTGCTGCGGGGGGAATTCCTGGTGAGGGGAGGCCACCAGATGCACCAAGTCCAAGCCCAGTCCTGGAGCCAAGTCCTGGAGCTGGAGTCGTCGGCTGCCACGTGTCCCTGTCAATTTTGGGACTGTGCTGAGCCAACAAGTTGCCTGCACAAGTGCTGCCTTGAGCACTAAGGCGGTCGGTGCGGGAGCCCTGCTTCCGCTATTTTCATGGCGATTTTTGGGGATGCGCTATGGTCACGTTCGTTGGGAATTTGATAGCTAGCTTAACTAACCCCTATGATCTCAAGTCGCCACTGTTTTTCGTTCGTGAAAAATTGCTTTAGACACGAATATTTTGTGGTCTATTGTGCTGTTAGGTGCGGGGTCCTTCCGGCCTTATGCATCTCGCATAGTCTTGCTTTGTTTCTGCTAGACTTTTTCATGGCGCTTCGTCGGGATGCGTTATTTGAGTTCTAGACCACCTGTGTTCATCGTCCCCATGACGTTCTTCTACCAGCAATGGTATGTTTTCCAAGTTCTTTGTAATCTTGGTACGTTTGGCTAGCGCCGGTTTGCTGGCCATGTCTCCGTTCTTGCTGACCCTTTTTGTGGTCAATCTGCACGTTCATTTCATGTCGTGTGTGTTGCCCATTCTTAGGGCATACTTTCTCGTTGCATGCTAGGTTTGTTCATGCAGTTTGCGGTTGTGTCTTTTGTACATAGCCTGCGTTTGTGCTCCTGACTTTGTCGTCGCTTCATGTCCCGTTTTTAGTCGCTTTCAACTATCGTTGGTTAATAAGAGCTGTCTTTTCAGTTCGTTCATGTTGGCTAATGCTAAGATCCCTGACTATGTCGGTTTATGTTAGTTACCTGTGTGATTAAGGTGTGTAAGGACTACCTGTTCTGCTCCTTGTTCACTGTTGGTGCTCTGCCGTAGGTCGGATACTTTATGTCGTTAATCACATGTTTTATGCGTTAATCGTCCATCATGTCCCCTGCATTGTCTAAGAGTTTGCCTGTGTTAGAGCATTTTGTGTGTTTCTTCATGTTTTCAGGCGACGCTAGAGTGAGGGGGGTGTGATCCAAAGCGCATCTTCCCAACGAAGTTTTTGACTTGGCAACACATGCTAGTTGCTGGGCGATGCGGCAATCTTTCCTGCTGCTTTGGTTGGACACTCGGCGCGTCACCGGTCCGGAGTTCCAGTTTCCAGTTTCCGTGGAGATCGTCTTTTGACTACTTTGACCACGGTGTTTGCTAGCGAGGGGGGTGGATGTTTTTCGCCCACTTACCCGTGATCAGTTAGTGTTTGATCCTTACCACTGGCCTGGGTTGCATCCCATTTTTGGTTTGGTGCCATGTGGGTAAGGGGGGTGTCAAGGTTGTACCCAAATGTCACCTTGATAGTGAGTACTGAATTTAATTCTAGAGTCCTATGTTTGGTCAAGGCTTGACTTAGCTATGGCTGAGAGCTTTTTCTTCCTCTAAGTGTTATACTTGACAGGATAGCACTAGAGCAAGGTGATGTGTTGTAAGGGGGGTGTCAAGGACATGGTCCTTGTATTTGTACCCACCTGACCTGGCTAGATAGATAGAGGCTCTTGTACAGGAGCCACTGCTTTTTATCCCGTTGGATTTGGCCTACAAATGAGAAAGTTGTGGTCAGTTTTAGTAATCAGGGATTAGTACCTATGCCAAGTGGATCCTTATAGGCAGCTGACAAATCTGTCTATGTCAGCTGACCTATGACATGTCAGATGAGAATCTATGACAGGACAGCTGACTGATTGACATGTACACTGTGCATGTCAGATGTGGCGCTGATATGTTCACGCCAGATTTACTTCATCATCATCAGATCACACATAGAGAGATCTTTTATTAAATAGTTAGATTACTGTGCAGCAGTTACAAGTTAAGGCTGTACATCAGTTACAAGATAAGGCTGTACAGCAGTTACAAGATAAGATTTATTCTTGTCTAGATCTGATTGGTAGCCTGTACACTGACCTAACCTGATTGGTGGCCTGAGTATTACATGAGAATATTCCTAGGCACATTCCTAGCCAGCCAATCAGGTCATTCCAGTTTTCTGCCTGTGTTTTTTCCTCGAGTTAATAAAACAACTGAGGAGCCTTGCCTAAGGTACTCCTCACTATCATTCTGCCTCAAACTGAGTCTCTGTCTATTTGCTTCCATCCTCCATAGCCTGTACCTGCAAGGACAGGCACATTTGGGTTCCAATCACAAGCATTGTAGAAGGCAAACCCATTAGTTCTTTCAACACTGTACCGGGAGTGTTATTACTGAGCCTACCTCTTAGGTTGCTCAGGACTAGCAAGCACAGTGCACAAGTATATAAACAATAGGCCAATGCCATTTGGGCAGATCTCTTGCGAGCCCGCCTCACGTGTTGTGCCTTGACTTGGCAAGCGCGTGTACAAGCCTCAAGTGTGTGAGCGCTGTAACATTATCCAATTTTAACAAAGCTCCGTTTCCAACCATATTCACACATTGCTGCATTGCAACCATATCCTTCACATTGCGTGTGCCAGGAACGTTAACTGGTGTTTCGTACGTTCCGCTTAAATTTTCGTGTTCAGTGCCCAGATCACAATTTGATCCGGGCGCAAAATGATTGGCTGTACGGTACGAACCAAAAACGAAATTTTAGTATCTAAGTTCCGCAGCGCTTGCTGAATTTGCCCCGGAAGCCCGGGGGCACTTTCAGTTAACGTTCTTAGCAAACGCAATGTGAAGGATATGGTTGCAATCAGCCATGCCTAGAATGTTGCCTAGCTGAGCCAACACACCTAGTCACGTGCCGCCAACGCACGGTACACAACCAGCCATAGCCTTAGCCTAGTCCTAGTACAGCCATGCTACGCCCTGGCTATGTTCAGATTACTTGCCCACGCTCCTTGCTATGATATGCTCACATGGGTCTTATTGCACCCACAGTTTGCCGGATCGCTAGCCTGTCCTTTAGCTAGCCGCGCCCGATTGCAGCTGTGGCATGCCTTTGGCATGAAGGAGACTGGGGGTCTCTGCCCTTTCTCCTGTAGTGCACAAACAGGGATTAAAAGCACTTCGGTGCTCCGTGACTCCCCAACGGGAGCACGAGTTTAATTAATTAATTAATTAATGGTTGCAATGCAGCAATGTGTGAATATGGTTGGAAACGGAGCTTTGTTAAAATTGGATAATGTTACAGCGCTCACACACTTGAGGCTTGTACACGCGCTTGCCAAGTCAAGGCAAAACACGTGAGGCGGGCTCGCAAGAGATACCCAATTGGCACTGGCCTATTGTTTATATACTTGTGCACTGTGCTTGCTAGTCCTGAGCAGCCTAGGAGGCCTGCTCAGTAATAACACCCCCGGTACAGTATTCACTACCTGTACAGCGCCCAGTTCCTATACAGTAGGTCTTCCATACAGGCACAGTGACCACAGAGTACAGTCACCACAGTGATTATTGCATCTGCACCTAGAAGTCCAGGACTAGGCCTGCGGTACCAACAGACCACAGGTTAAGGTTCCTATTTCCTGCGTACGACGTATTAATCCAATACCGTCGTAGGTACAGCACCTAATTCCTGTCAGCCCAGGAATTACTGTCGACCCCATATGTCGTCGGCAAATATTCACGTCCGACTTAGAAGAACAGCCGGCTCGCGCTCGCGCGCGACCGGGAAGTCGGAACGCCATAACTTTCTTGATACTTGTCGGAATGAACTCGTTCCGGTGCCGCTGGAATCGCAGAGATATGCCGAATCAGGATCACGCCAATGCGCTTGGCGTTAACTCCAATCCTTTCTTTTCTTGAGCTGTAGCAGCTCACACAAGTCTACATACAAACACACACAATGGGTACTGGACATCCTCCCCGACTACAAGTCACAACCCGCTGGGCATGACAGTCAGCTTGGATTCCTTATTATATGTACATAGCACCCATACTGGCTCAGGAGCACAAACAAATTACAATGAGTCCCTATCCCTTCACGGGAGGCTCGTTGTGTTACCCATGTACAAGAGGTTGGCCAACTGTGGCAGCCCATAGGTGTTCAGCTAAGAACTTGAGAAGTATGTACAACCTTCAGGACCTTAGGCGAAACCCCACAGATCACCCACAACAGCTCATCAGAAAACATTGCTGACCCCCAGACGGGAGTCGGCGCCGGTCTGCTGCCCCTTATCGAACCAGACACAACATCTACGCGAAGCACATGCAAAACACAAGCTCCCATACTCGTTCCAACCGTGGAAAATCAGGGGACCTGTCGCCACCTCACCAGCATGGTGGATGGGTCAGCCAGTCCGTGAAACTCCGCCTTAAGACGGCACCAGGGAATCGAACCCCGCCCACAAACCACAGATCTGGGGAAACCTCAGACTGAGATGAAAACCCCAGATAGACATCTCTCCATCAGAGACAATGTCAGACATTCCCACACCAGAGACATGTCTCACCCCTCAAGGTGTGCTCAGGATTATGTACAATCAAGCTCCCAGCCTGATATCCAGAGACTTAAGCACCCAGCTCTCAGCTTTTAGACAGATAGACCGACTTGACAGTCAGCATTCATGAGCTTCCTCAGTACATTGTACTGGGCTGGGGCCTTGTGTGGCAGCTTTGTCAATGCATCAGCAGGGTTCTCCTCGCCAGGGATATGCTTCAAGTCAACCAAACTGGCCAACTCCTTCAGCAACAAATAATCCAGGTCCCGGCTCTGGCCAGCTGCTTGTGAACAAACTGGACCATACCCATGCTGTCTGTTAGCAACAACGTCTCCATCTGCAAGGTCCAAGGGGTAACTGAAGCCAGCTCCAGCATTAACTCCTTTATGTACAGGCTGGACTGGATCCCCTCGCATATGGCCCTGCATTCTGCCACATCTGAACTGATACAGACCCTCTTCTGCAGTCTGCTGTACCAGCTGAACAAACTTGCCCTGCTCTGATAAAAAGCAAACAGAGCAGCAGATCTCCCCCTGACCTTGGTAACCTGGCGAGCATCCATGGAACTGTCAACAAAGATCTCCAAGGTGATAGGCTGGGCAAAGTCAATCCCAGACAAAATCAGATCAGGGGTACTCTCCACCAACCGGGCTATGACTCGAGGCTTCTCATCCTCAAGCACCTCATCAGGCATTCTGCTATGGACCATCAAAGACGGACCACAGATGCTGGCAAACCAGGCCCACATGCCTCTCAACTCAGGTCCTGCAGCCTGGGTGATCTTCTCTGGCAAGGCCTTCACAATGGTCTGTTTATAATCTCCTCCAGCCTGAAGCCTGATACTCCACTCCCCGTCCCTCCTGAACAGGGTAGCCTGCATTCCACAGAACACTACAGGCTTGTTGGGCTCCTGCCACAGCTCCTTGCCCAGTGAAAACTTGCCACTGATGACAGGAATAAACTTCTTCAGCCAGGTCGTGGGGGCTAGCAAATGCAGATCATCTCCATGCAAACTAGCATACACTGGCAGACCCTCCCATTGGGCCAGCAGCAAACAGGGATCAACTGAAGACACTCTCAAGCCACACTCACTGATCAGAGCTTCCTGCAGCGTGAGTCTCCAGATGATTGGGCTCGACCTGAGTCCTTCCAGGCCCTTCAGAATAACCAGGAATTGTTGATGCAGCTCCAGCTTCCAGATGGCAGGCACCTCAACACAGTAAGGCTCATCCTGCTTCCACACCCTCCTGGCCACTTCTGGATCAGATTTTAAAAATGCCCTCTTGAAGTCCAGCAGCACTGATGACATAGCTGCTCCCCTGTTCAGCAACCCCACGTAGAGACATAGCAAAATTCTCCATGTGTCGTGTAGCATCCCTGGCGTGTATAGCTCCTCTCCTGGCAGACTCCCCGTGCCGTGATACTCATTCAGGACAGGCCTGACATGGGGCACTGATACCTCATCCACAACCTTCCTCTTCAGCACAAATCTCAAAGCAAGCTTCCTTGATGCTGGGGGACGTCTGTCTGTTGGTGCAGCACACTCAAACTGCAACCACTCCTCCAATGCCTTGGAGAAGGCGAGCTTCCAAGCCTCAAACAAAGTAGGCGAGCTCATCTCTTGGACCAGCTGGTCATATGTCAAAGGAGAGTGTGCAGCAAGGCTCCTGTGAGTTATGCCAATACTGCTGGGGTGCAACACAGCTGGAATCACCAAACTGGCCGCTGGGGGCACCTCCCCTTCATCCCATTTTACACCCTTGACCGGCTTGGCCCTGCACCTGACTGGAAATGTTGTCCTGAAATTTTCTAGGGGAATCATCCCCCAGCCATCTCTTCTCAGAGCTGTAGCTCTGATAGAAATCCCAGGATTGCCCAGAAAATTCTGACCCAAAATCACAGGGCCATCATAGTCCTCTAGGACAAGGAAGGTCACATCCACACCCATGACAGGGGCAGTAACCTCTCCCAACACCCTTAGATGCGTCCTACCACTGAAATCAGACACCCAGGGGCAACTTGGTTCTCCGACCAGCAGTTCTCCTGTATGCTGAGGTCCCATGACAGAAACCTGTGCATTGGTATCTATCTCCATGGCAGCTACCTCAGGTTCATCCAACTGGACAAGCTTGGACACCTTAGGCTCCTTCTTGGCTCTTTGCAAAGCCTGTACAATATCTGATAGACGCACACCCCTAGGCCTGGTGTCGGGCCGTTCCGGAGGTGCAGCCTGTCCGCCTGCTTGCCCAACCACCGTATGTGAAGGTACCCCAGGGGCCGGGCCAGGGTCACCCTGAGGGCTCGATACAGCTGTAGCACCCTGATCAGGAAGCTCCACGTCACCCCCGCCTTGTACACCAGCGGGCACCTGGAAGAGGTCTCCTTGATTACCTCCCCGGGGACGGATCTTTGACCAGGACAGACGGTGCACTGCTTGGGAGCCATCAATGGCCACCCAGCACTTATGGCCAGCGGCTTCTACTCGGGTCACCACCCCATCATGCCAGCTGCCACGTTTCCCTGGAAAGCTTGGTTCCTTCCACACAACAACCTGTTGTCCAACGTTAGGTTCTAGGACACTCCAGCCCTTGTCTTTCTGCCTCAGCTTGAGGAACTTGGCCTCTAGCTTCTCCTTCCATGCCTGCTCAGCATCAGCTGGCAGCATCCTGGTATGCAGCATAAGAGGATTGATGGCAATGTCACCAAAGAACATGGGAGTCCTCAGGTTCAGCCTGTCCTCCACAGAACGTAGCCATGCAGATGTCACAATGGCAGATGACGTCCTTGGAATCCTCTCCACCAGCAGCACAGTCTTGATCTCTTGGATGGCTCTCTCCACCACCCCTTGCTGGCCGTGGCTCTCCCTGGGTGTAATCAGCAACTCTGGAAACTCTGGCAGGTTCTCACAGCACTCAAACTGAATGTCACACTGCAACAACTCCAACCCAGGGTACCTGCTCCTTGTCAACTTCAGAGCAGCAATCAATGTAGGCTTCTCCATGTCAGGCAGGATCTCTAGGGTCTTGTACTTGGTATATCTGTCCACTGCCACCAGCAGCTTCAAACCCCTGATTCTCTGAATATCTACCTGCACATGGCCTGGCTGCAAAATAGGAGTCCTGGCATGAGACTGCTTGGGCTTTCTAGCAACTAGCCTGCACTTGCAAGCTTGAGCAACCTGTTGGCAGATGGAGTACAACTCACTTCCTCCCAGCCGTCTAGCAACTTGCAAAGACTGAGCTGCATGGCCAAACATGGTATGCAACCTTGAGGCAATGTCATACAAGAGAGAAAACCTTTTATTGTCATTATTAGCACTCAAGGTATGTACAGATCCCTTATGTACAGGAGGCACCAGGGTCGTGCCTGTCAGACTGTCTCCAGCCCTATCCTCATCCTGACCATCCTGTGCCAGTCCTGCACGGTCAGAATGCTTCTGAGATCCACCTGGGTCCACATCACCAGGTCCTACCTCAGGCTCAGCACCGCCATGGCGGGCACGTTGGCGAGTAACCACTGCAGCTACAGCTGGCATACTCTCTGTGGTAACCAAGCTTGCCCCATCGTGTCCAATAGGCTCTTTCACTAGAGCATGGGGCTGCCCCTCACTGCTGTCACTAGCAGCTACATTACACACCCCTGGGGGCACCCTCCAGGGTTCAGGGATGTGTGCAGGCTCAAGTCAATGATCAGCAGCCTTGCCCTTGCCCTTGTCCTGGGATGGACCAGCCTTGTCCTTGCTGCCACCCTGAGCTGGCTTGCTCTGACCTTCCTGCCTCAGGTACGAGGGACACTCATTCCTGAAGTGACCCTTCCCCTGGCAGAAATAACATTCCACCTGACTGATGTCCCGTGAGGTCCCACTGCTGGGCCCAGCCTTGGGAGGACCACCCACCCTCTTGAAGTCAAACTGGGACTGTGGATGTCCCGACTTCGGCGGGGTCCCCCGTCCAGCCCTTCTGTCACGCCCCCTCCTGGACCTTCCTCGACCCCTTGAAGAGGTCTCAGGCCCTCTCGAGGGCGCTGGGCCCCCGTGGCCCGATCCCCTCATGGACTTAACCGTGGGTTCAGTGGCCTCCTCATCACCTGACGAGGGCGCTTACCACCCACGTACTTGCCGCTGAAACACTCATACAACTGGTCCGTCATGGCTGCCCAGCCATGGACCTGTCGCATGTGGATGGTCACATTATCCATGGTGACCGGATCCAGCTGCAGCGACTTGAGAAAGTCGCCCATGGCCATCCGATCTGCGACGAAGAAGCCCTTGGCCATGGCGTCCTCCCTCAGCTTGACGAAGTCTTCAAAGGCGTGGACCACTAGCTGCCCCTTGATGGGCTTGTAGTCCAGGTATTCTTGCTTCAGGTGGGACCCATCTATGGTCCTCTTGTCACTCAGGAACACCTGAGTCGCGTCATAAACGCCGCCCAGGTGTCCCCCGCCGCGTGTCGCTCCCGAACAAACTTGAACAGCCGCCTCGCCGACTGCCTTATGTAGGCACTAGACGCCAGGATGCGAAGCTTGTCACCGTTGTATATCTCCGTGTACAAGTTCATGTCCTCTAACATCCTCTCAGCATCCCGGGGCTGCCAATTGTCCTTGATGGACTGAAACTGGCCTAGCACCGCGTACCCCTCAGCCACGGTCGGTCGCTTAGGCGCCGCTTGATCTGCGGCTGGCGCGTTCTGACCGCCCTGCGATCCTTGGCTCTGATTATCTGGCACCTCAGCCTGGTCTCCCAGCGCCTGGCCGTCCCCGCGTCCATCGCGTCCACCGCGTCCATCGCGTCCATCTCGTCCATCCATCCCAGCGCCGCGCCCCGCAAGCCCATAAAGCCCGCTTGTTGGTTGATAGCTCCATCACTCCATGATGGCCTCTGTTCAGATCTGCTACAGCCAGCCAAGTGGCCAAGCAGCAATATAAAGCTACTGAACAAGAAAGGAAAGTGCCAAGTGTTACCACTCAGGCAAGACCACCACGGCTGGCCCCAGGCGCGTCCTGGTTCTCCTTGTCGCTGTCGCTGTCGCTCACCACAATCAGCTCTGGCACCCTGCTACCCGCTGCGCCGTCGTCGACCCGCTGTCGGCCCGCGATGACTGAATCGTCACCGTTGGTATAGTAGACAGGTGACAACCCGTCGTTGGCACCCCGCGGATTGTATCTTGGCACCTCGTGGTCGCCAAGTGCCTCGTCGCCTAGCCCAGCGACACCCCCTGCTCCCACCTCAAGGTCACTATCGTACCAAGAGGTGCAAACTCTTCCCAACGCGTCACACGAACGCGAAGGGGGGCAGTTCCTGAAAAGGAACCCTTGCTCGCTCCGGAAACCTGCCGACTCTTGCCGCGCGCTGTCCTCCGGTGATGGCTTCCGCTGTCGCCCCGACCTCTGCAAGCCGCCTGTATGCTCCGCTCCGCGTCGTTCACGCCTAACTGGTCCCGCTGCAACACCCTCGTCGCCGATTACGCCTGCGAAAGTACGTGGTACACCCGCGCCGCTGCTGTCGGCACAAACTCGTGTCGCACTGCGCCAGCTGCCTCCGCAACCTCTCCTCGCCTTGCCGCCAACTCCGTCCGCACTCGCTCAGCTACTGCTGTAATCACCGTCTGGATGCCGACCAAACCGTGAAGCTCCTGCTCGAGGTCGTCGATGCTCCGGTGCTCCGGAATGACGATGGTTTGTACGTGCCGCAGAATTCGCTCCCAATCTTCGACCTGGTCGTCGACGAATTGCACGAAGCTGCGATTAACAGGCGGACGATCTGCAAGCAATAAAGATAGATCCCGAACGACACGACGCAATTCAGGCGAAATCGAACCCCCAGCAGACTGCCGAAACCGGAAATCCTGCTGCCGTTGTTCTTCCTGCACCATTCACCACCGGACGAGCTCCTCGCGTCGTCAACGCTGCACACCGCAACCGGCAACGACCCTCCTGGCCGTTCCGCTGAGACTGGTTGTAATTTGAGTTAACGTTCTTAGCAAACGCAATGTGAAGGATATGGTTGCAATGCAGCAATGTGTGAATATGGTTGGAAACGGAGCTTTGTTAAAATTGGATAATGTTACAGCGCTCACACACTTGAGGCTTGTACACGCGCTTGCCAAGTCAAGGCACAACACGTGAGGCGGGCTCGCAAGAGATGCCCAATTGGCACTGGCCTATTGTTTATATACTTGTGCACTGTGCTTGCTAGTCCTGAGCAGCCTAGGAGGCCTGCTCAGTAATAACACCCCGGTACAGTATTCACTACCTGTACAGCGCCCAGTTCCTATACAGTAGGTCTGCCATACAGGCACAGTGACCACAGAGTACAGTCACCACAGTGATTATTGCATCTGCACCTAGAAGTCCAGGACTAGGCCTGCGGTACCAACAGACCACAGGTTAAGGTTCCTATTTCCTGCGTACGACTTATTAACCCAATACCGTCGTAGGTTCAGCACCTAATTCCTGTCAGCCCAGGAATTACTGTCGACCCCATATGTCGTCGGCAAATATTCACGTCCGACTTAGAAGAACAGCCGGCTCGCGCTCGCGCGCGACCGGGAAGTCGGAACGCCATAACTTTCTTGATACTTGTCGGAATGAACTCGTTCCGGTGCCGCTGGAATCGCAGAGATATGCCGAATCAGGATCACGCCAATGCGCTTGGCGTTAACTCTTTCCCCGCTGAAAAAGGTGTCCGCGGAAGCGTATTGTAGTGATCCATCCATCCATCCATCCATCCATCCATCCATCCATCCATCCATCCATCCATCCATCCATCCATCCATCCATCCATCCATCCATCCATCCATCCATCCATCCATCCATCCATCCATCCATCCATCCATCCATCCATCCATCCATCCATCCATCCATCCATCCATCCATCCATCCATCCATCCATCCATCCATCCATCCATCCATCCATCCATCCATCCATCCATCCATCCATCCATCCATCCATCCATCCATCCATCCATCCATCCATCCATCCATCCATCCATCCATCCATCCATCCATCCATCCATCCATCCATCCATCCATCCATCCATCCATCCATCCATCCATCCATCCATCCATCCATCCATCCATCCATCCATCCATCCATCCATCCATCCATCCATCCATCCATCCATCCATCCATCCATCCATCCATCCATCCATCCATCCATCCATCCATCCATCCATCCATCCATCCATCCATCCATCCATCCATCCATCCATCCATCCATCCATCCATCCATCCATCCATCCATCCATCCATCCATCCATCCATCCATCCATCCATCCATCCATCCATCCATCCATCCATCCATCCATCCATCCATCCATCCATCCATCCATCCATCCATCCATCCATCCATCCATCCATCCATCCATCCATCCATCCATCCATCCATCCATCCATCCATCCATCCATCCATCCATCCATCCATCCATCCATCCATCCATCCATCCATCCATCCATCCATCCATCCATCCATCCATCCATCCATCCATCCATCCATCCATCCATCCATCCATCCATCCATCCATCCATCCATCCATCCATCCATCCATCCATCCATCCATCCATCCATCCATCCATCCATCCATCCATCCATCCATCCATCCATCCATCCATCCATCCATCCATCCATCCATCCATCCATCCATCCATCCATCCATCCATCCATCCATCCATCCATCCATCCATCCATCCATCCATCCATCCATCCATCCATCCATCCATCCATCCATCCATCCATCCATCCATCCATCCATCCATCCATCCATCCATCCATCCATCCATCCATCCAGTGATGATTCATACGCCGTATTATACGCCGTATTTAGCGTATTATGCGCGATACGCAAGCGGCGCGTACGAAAATGGGGTACTTTCATACGCAACGCGTATTTTTGCGCATTTTTGCGTATTTTCGCGTATTTTTGGCATATTTTTGGCTTACGAGGTGGGTGCATTTGCTTGCCTAGACTGCGGCGCGCGGACCTGTAGTAGGAACAAATAATTGCGTGATGAGCTAGCTAGTGTATAGTGCACTAAAGCTAAAAGCGCGTTCATTGTGACTTGTGAAGGCGGGAAGGTGAAGGCGGGAAGGCTGAAGATTCATCATCAAGAGGGTGATAAGCAACAGTATATTTGGAAATAAACGTACACCTATTTATCTGGATCAAGAAGGTGATAAGGTGTGCCAGCAACGTCGTGGTCGTCTGGCACCTAGATCGTAGCATATCGACATCCAGGCATGGCTGACACGTGAGTCAATGGAACACGATGATGATGTGCGGCCCGATGAAGAAGAGGCCACATCCGAAACTGTCTGGACATACATTAGCAAAGAGCGCATCCTCAAGAATCGGCAGCAGACAAATAACTACTACATGGATGATGGAGTACTCCGTTACAGGCTGCTGGTCGAGCAGGCGGAGAAGGAAAGCAATACCAGGAAGAGGAAGGCGACTAGTGACGCCAAGAAGCAGGCTGATGTGCGGGCGGCACTTAAAGACAGGCTTGCAGACGTTGTAGAAACCGACGCCTCTAACTGGGTGTCCCCTCATGCCAGCAACACCTCGGGGCGCGCTGCTGGGGCGGCTGGGCCAAGCGGATCATCAAAGGGCCAATCCACCGACGGTAATTTGCCTGCACCTTATGGGCTCAGCAAAGAGCAGCTGGACGAGGAGCTGTGCGAGGCATTCATTTGCGCCTTTCAATGCCATCGACGCCCTTCAATGTCATCGACACCTCGGGGCAATGTATAGTGCATGCATATCTTGAGTTCTACAAATTTATTATCCTTTCCAGTGAGTTGTGCATTGATACTGGTATTGATACTAAGTTGCATGTTGTCTCGATTATGAAGAGAAACTATCAAGTTAGACCGTTAGAAACTAAGCTTGTATTTAGGTAGTGGTGGCAATGCCAAAGGTCATGCTATATATGTCATGTATAGGCAAAAGGTATGGAAAAACACCAGCAGACTATGCTTGGTTGCTCAGAATGTTGAAAACCCCTCAAAATCATGCCAAAAAAGGGGTTTTCAACGGTTAGCGTACGATCAGCGTATAATACATTATACACCGCGTATTATACATTATACACCTGGGGCCGCGTACGACGCGTATCGCGTATGAATCATCACTGCATCCATCCATCCATCCATCCATCCATCCATCCATCCATCCATCCATCCATCCATCCATCCATCCATCCATCCATCCATCCATCCATCCATCCATCCATCCATCCATCCGGCCATCCATCCATCCATCCATCCATCCATCCATCCATCCATCCATCCATCCATCCATCCATCCATCCATCCATCCATCCATCCATCCATCCATCCATCCATCCATCCATCCATCCATCCATCCATCCATCCATCCATCCATCCATCCATCCATCCATCCATCCATCCATCCATCCATCCATCCATCCATCCATCCATCCATCCATCCATCCATCCATCCATCCATCCATCCATCCATCCATCCATCCATCCATCCATCCATCCATCCATCCATCCATCCATCCATCCATCCATCCATCCATCCATCCATCCATCCATCCATCCATCCATCCATCCATCCATCCATCCATCCATCCATCCATCCATCCACACTAGGAACTCGTTGGTGGTAAAAAATACCACTTTTACCACTTTTTACCACTTTTTACCACTTTTTACCACTTTTTACCACTTTTTACCACCCAAAAGGAGTAAAAAGCAGTAAAAAGCAGTAAAAAGCAGTAAAAAGCAGTAAAAAGCAGTAAAAAGCAGTAAAAAGCAGTAAAAAGCAGTAAAAAGCAGTAAAAAATACCACCTTTTACCACTTTTACCACCTGACGGAGGTGGTAAAAGTGGTAAAAGGTGGAAAATGGTGGTAAAAAGCAGTAAAAAGCAGTAAAAAGCAGTAAAAAGCAGTAAAAAGCAGTAAAAGTGGTAAAAAGTGGCTGAAGTGGTAAAAAGAACACCACGACGAGCACAAAAGTGGTAAAAAACACAAGGGCTGAACCGACAACAAGTCAGTTTAGGCCCAAACAATGAATGATGCATCTTTATTCAACATAATACGGCATGATTACACTTGTGAGCAGCATCTAATGAGGCCGCAAAATGCTTGCACAGCAGCATCAATCAGAATCATCCTTGGCATCACTACCGTTAAAATCACTGTCATTCCCCTCGTTGCTAGGGGTTTGTTCTCTATAGTCCCTGACCGTGCGCGCGCGTGCACTTGTGCGCAACGGGGGCATGGGCTCCTTCCCCTTGTGTGATGCAGGCGCCAAAGCCTCAGATTTCTTCTTTCTCTTGCGGGGCGGGGCTGCGCGTGAGGGTTCTGCCGCCGTGGTTGCCGGCGCGGGCTGCCGTTCAGCGGGCGGCTTCTTTTTCTTGCGAGGCGGGGCTGCGCGTGAAGGTCCTGCCGCCGTGGTTGCCGGCGCGGGCTGCCGTTCATCGGGCGGCTTCTTTTTCTTGCGCGGCGGGGCTGCGCGTGAAGGTCGTGCCGCCGTGCTTGATGGCGCGGGCGACGGATCAGCGGGCGGCGGTTCAGCGGGCGGCCGTTCAGCGGGCGGCTCAGGTGGGAAGTACCTGATGTCTTCCTGCCACCT
Organism: Mesostigma viride; assembly: GCA_009746045.1. Classification (NCBI taxonomy): domain Eukaryota; kingdom Viridiplantae; phylum Streptophyta; class Mesostigmatophyceae; order Mesostigmatales; family Mesostigmataceae; genus Mesostigma; species Mesostigma viride. The sequence continues at coordinate 37,648 of RPFO01002015.1, read as the reverse complement.
TGTCGCCGTGCTTTGGAAAAACTCGTTCTCCAAAGCCCACCCGGTTGCCAGGTGACGGGGCAGCTTGCAGTGAATGACCGAAAGCTGGGGCTGATGCCGTGGGTCCAGCACAAACCCAACAGAGCTAACAGATGTTGGCCACACTAGCTTTGCCGTGCGTGGTGCCTCGGCGCTGCGGACCAACACCAAGCGTTGATCCCGAATGTAAGCCACCTCCGATGCATCGAAAAGCTCTACTCTCAGCACAAGCTGTTGAGTCCACTGCCCCACCGGCTGCACCAGCTTTGCCACGAGAATGTGGGTCAGGTAGCCGTACTGAGTGCTGCTTCCCTCCTTATGGTAGGCTACACCACAGTTTGCAGTCCGCCATGCTTGCTTCCTGTCAGCTTCTTTTGTCCGGTAATTGAAACCGTACAAGTGCACCCTATCATACTCCTCAGCCTTGAGCTGCACGCCGGCTGCTGCAGCCTGGACAAGCTCCGGGACCAGCGGCTGCTGGTTGAGTCCGATCCAGTCTTTGAGCCATGAGAGGTCGCTGCACAAGGGCCGCCTGCATGCACATCGTATACAAAGCAAGATAGCAATGCAAGAAAAAAAAATTAGAATAACGGCAGTAGTCCTTGGAAATCAGATGAAGTTCCCTATACTGAAAGAAAATCAGCTCAAAGAATAGCAACTTACAATAATAGGACAGCGGCGTCTTACCAGTAGGCCTCATCGCCGTTGACTTCGGGATCTTTGTACTCCGCATTGGGCAGCGCATACTCCAACAAAATCGCGCCCACTTCATCAGATTCCGCGGCGGTGAAAGTGTAGAAATTCTTGCGGCTGCGCCCCCCCAACTCGACCTTCTTGGACGGGTCTGCGTGGATGACGTCCCAGATGTAGTAGCGGTCTTTTGGCTGAAAGAAAAAAAAGAAAGCAAACAAGACATTGCAAGCAGCGCACACAAATATGCACAGAAATTAGCTGCATGCAGCACAAGACCGTGCCACAAGGAGCGCGTACATAACACTAAATCTGCACACAAATCCATTAAAAAAAAAAATCGGTCACTAGCGTGTACTTACCATCCCGGTTTTCACCATGTGATAGGCCAGATGGGTCAGCGCCTCAGACTTGCGATATGCTCCGTCCATGGAGCACTCCACATTGACGTTGGACAGCTTAGCTTTCGTGATGGCCCCCATCATCCGCTCGCCCGACGCCATGGTGCGGGTGTCACATCGACCCAACAAGGGGATTTGCTGGGCCAGGTGGGCCATCATATGAACAGATTTTGCCATCTCAGACGCTGGCGCTATACGCTCCATCGCCACAGCAGCAAGCAAAAACATCTCGCCGCAGTCATCCAACTGCTGCTGAGTCGCCGGGCCGCTAGAAAACACAAAGTCCCAGGCCGCTGATTGAAGGAGAAATGCTTGCCGTGCATCGTCATCTAACCGCCCACGCAAGATGGTCGGGAGTTGCTTGCAAAAGTAGAGGATCTTGTCACGCGTCTTGGATTTTTCAGTACTCTTCGCATCGCAGAGCAAGCCACTGATCCGGCCGGTGAAGTAGTCGGGTAGGCTATGCGCCATGATGTCATCGAGACCTGCGCATTACAACCACACGCAAAAAAATAACACATAGTAGTAACACGACAGCCGAAAAAAATAGTCAGTCCTATGTAAATCACACAGACCATAGTCAGTCCTACATATTAAATTTCCAAATTACGGGAAAAATAAAAACCCAATGTCACACTTACGCTTGATATCAGCCTTTTCCTCAGCCGTCAGCTGGAACCCGGGGCGCGGTGCTGGCGCCCTCTTCTTCTTGCGGCCTTTCTTCGGTGGACTTTGGTGGTCTCCCTCCGGTGGTGGGTCTCCCTCCGGTGGTGGGTCTCCCTCCGGTGGAGGGTCTTCATCAGGCCGCCACAGCTCCGGGTTCAGACCGAGGACCTTCAGCCTGCCACGAAGTGACCCGGTCGCCATAGCCTTCCCTGCATGGAGTACAAACAGAAAAAAAAAAACAAAACAATATTACATCAGCTTTCCATGTGAACAGATAGGCCACAGTCAATGTATGCATGCAACAATCACAATGAAATGATACAATTAAATGTTTAGCAATTACCGCTTGTGCAATGAATGACCCGCTTGAAGTTGTTGGGACACAGATGGAACTCGTCAATAAAATGACGGATCTTCAGGTGAACCCAGTACGGTAACTTGAGAAACGGCTCGGGCTGCTTTTTTAGCGTAGCACAGTACTTCAGGTAGCCAGCATGGTCCATCTCCTGAACAACAGGAGCGTGAGCCGGCCGGCGGGGGTCACCCTCGGGAAACATGCGGTCATTGCCAAGGAGAACGATACGGCCATTTGAGATAAAAACCCCACGCCACTCATCACCATGTAGGACGCATTGATAGTACCCTGCATCTGGAATGTTCAGGGACTTGGAGTATGCCGGGTAGTCGTGAATTATGCCAGCAAGAATGGACCTCACAAATGTCGTAGTGTAAACACCCGCCACGTCCAGCGTCACATCACAAATGTAATACCCCTTCCACAGTACCAGGAAGTCCTCAGCGATCAAGTCCAAAAAAATGGTCATGTTCTTGGGTGCCTTCCCCTTCATGGCGCCCACAAGAAGCACCATAGGGCAAAACCGCCCATTCACCATCACCCACTCGGGCAAGTTGACACAGGAAACAAACGCGGGCCAGCTGCTGTGGGTATCCATGAAAGACCTTGGACATACTCCGTCAAAATTCAGAAGGAAGATGGTGTTCCGCGGCTGGCTGCGAAAGTCCCAGTTGTTCTTTATGTGCTGGATGGCACGGCTGTCTGCACGAACAGGTCCATGCACAAGAAACACCAGACGTAAAAAGAAAGGTATCCATCAGAGCAGTACAAACAAAAGATAAGCGCAAGAGGAAAAATCTCGAACTTGATACTTTGGCACACATTGCATAACAGAAGGCGTAGAAACAAGTGCAAACCTGCCTTTCAAGCCGTCCACAACGCGCGTGGATGAGTCTGGCTCCCTGTTTTCATGTTTCGCAGCGTACTGAAGGGCTTCCGCCATTTCCGGGACTCGGAACCAGGCCCTAATCCGATCCATCAGGGGGAAGTGCCTAACCTGGCGATGCGCTTTCCGCGAGTTGACGATGTCACCGTTTCTGTCAGTGTACGTCTCGTAGCGCGACAGCTTGCAAAGAGGGCAGCTCTTAGTAATCTTGTCCTTGTACAAGTAACCCTCGCATGGGCAGGCATCGTACACACGGTACCCCAAGCCCAAGCCTTTGATCACTTTCCGTGCCTTCCAGATACTGTCGGGCAGAGTGTTGCCCGCGGGGAGAACGTTTCCCAACAGCTTGAAGAGCTCATCAGCAAAGCTCTGAGGGCATGAGTTTTCCCCCATTAGCGTCAGCAATTGCAATGTAAACATCAAGGCCTTGCTCTCAGATCCCGGGTACAATGGCGTATCGTCCTTGACTCTGGCCACTGCTTCGTCATAATTTCTAGCAAACTGGCGTGCTGCATCCTCTCCACTGGCCGACCCGTCGTCAGGGTCCTCGGCCATGAATTCATCGACTGTCTGTCCTTGACGCATTTACAATCTCTACATGGAGGGCCGGCATCGACCGTTGATGGTCAATGCCGGCCCTCCGTGGCTAACCAGTCGCCATCGGGATCACAAATCGAGCCACGCTAGGGCGTCTGCGCCAGTGAGACCACTGGCAGCTCACTAATCAACCGTGACCATGAAGTCCGGCTCAGTCGACATTTCCAGGAACGCATCCAACATAATTTGGCGATAAAACTCAGGAAGCCTGCAGGATGACCAATGAAACTGGACAATGTAGGTATCCGTGGAGGAAGGGAAAGGAGACATCACGAAATTTGGCCAGCTAGCAATGTGTGTCGATGTAAGTGTTCGGCTCGATTCCGGTATCCATGGGTGGGACCGCCATCTTTCTGGTGCCACCCGCCGCCGTGATAGCCGCTAAGTCACCCGTTGCAAGTTTGTGTCTGCTCGCCAACGCTTTCGATGTCGTCGATCCCTTTTGATCAAACGGACATTTTCTCAGTCATTCAAATGGTAGATATTACGGTCAGTGTACGGTAGTGTTGGTTAGTCACGGGCTCATTGGTAGAAGTCTACTGAAACGGTACAGCCTTAGCTCCTGAGGCCTCTGTACTTGTACCAAGCAGTACGGAGTTTAGCCGATCCGCACGCAGCCGCGCGGGGCGTGCGGGCCCCGCGCGAGGCGTGCGGTCCGGCCGTTTGTGTAGCTGCCGTTGGTGCCTTTTGGCGAAAGACGTTCAAAAAATTTTTGCGCGGGATGCTGCCAGGTTCGTCGATCTGCTGAATCCAACGGCGGACAGAGGCAGGTGCAGTGCGTCATGTATACGTTGGTTCGCAAAACGGGGGGATTCCGGACTTAGCCAGCCTTGGTCGCATGGTGGTGTGCGACCGAACGTTGTAAATGCCGAGAAGGGTTGCAGTGCTACGACCAGCTCACGTGTGCAGTCCTGAGGAGTGGGAGAAATTTGATGCCCGAGCATGTGAAGAGGAAAAGCCGAAACAAAACGTCGTTCCCTCCGAATATGTGCGGACCTTAAGACTGCAAATCACGACCTTCGGCCGTGCATACCTCGTTGAGGGGTATGTCCTGAAAGAACAGGATGGCGCCATGGTGGATGCTCTCATTAACCGGGTAAAGAAAAGCTGCATAAACTTTCTGGAAACATGTGTGGCTGACGACAACCGTGCAGAGCTGGATAAGTATGAGGCATCCAGCTGGGTGGTAGACCCGACGACTGGTGAGCTCACCGCCCAGAAGCCCAAGGGCTCCAAACCCAAAGCCCTAAGTGTTGAAGAATTCGTAAAAAAGGAGCTGAGCCGCTGGCTAAGCAACTCCAGCTTAAAAAAGAGGCAGAGTTTTGCCGAGGACGAGGATGATGACGTGAAGGAAAATACCAAAGCGCTAAGCGACGTGACCAACATGCCAAAGGTAATAACGCTATCTTTAGCTACAGGAGTCTGCAAGCTTCTTGGTTTTTTCTTTCATCGCAGGTCTGCTACTAACCGACTTCCCGAATGTTAACGTCCTTATTCCATGCCCCGCCCTCTGCTTGCAGACAACTCCTGCTGCCAAGCCGGCGGCAAAGCCGGCGGCCAAGCCGGCGGCCAAGCCGGAGGTCAAGCCGGAGTAAGCCGGAAGTAAAGCCGGAGTCAAGCCGGAGGCCAAGCCTGTGCACACAGGCGTCCGAGCAGATGAAATTCGGAGACTCAGAGCTCGGCTGGCTGCCCTTGAGGAGGAGTTAGAGCAGGAAGTGGCAGGGTACGCGCCTGCACCTGTGGAGGTATCGGATGTGAGGCCGCCGCCTCCGGTGGCCAAGAAGGTTGTACCGCCGCCCCCTCCCGTTCCCAAGCAGCCTGTCATGCCGCCCCCTCCGGTGGCCAAGAAGGTTGTACCGCCGCCCCCTCCCGTTGGCACGCAGCCTGTCATGCCGCCCCCTCCGGTGCCCAGCAACGCTGTGCAGCCGTCCCCTCCGGTGCCCAACAACACCGTGGAGCCGCCCACTACGGTGCCCAAGCTGGCCGACCTGCCAATGCCGGATGGTCTCCCGCCTGCTCGTGTGCCTGCCATCAAGCCAGATGTCTTCGAGCCCATCACGTCGCGCCCCGCCGTCAACAAGCCGCCCGCCAGCAACAAGCCGGCCGCCAGCAAGAAGCCGCCGCCAGCAAGAAGCCGGCTGCAAAGCGAAAGCTTCCTAGTGGTCCCATGGACTTGGGGCTTGCGCACTATCTGAGCACCTTACTGCCAACCGCGGTGGTTCAAGAGCGACCGGGCCCTGGTGGTTTCGGAGAAGCACTGCACGGGGCCTTCGTGGCACAAAGGTACAAGTACGAGCGCGATGGGGCGCGGCCGGCTGCGTATGTTTGGGAGCCTGGCAAAGTGGTGGAGGTGAAGCCGAAGCTCAAGGCCCCTTACGGCACGCGGTTTGTGGAGCGTGATGGGGGCTCGCAAATGCTGTTTGTTGACTTTGCCACGATGCATTACGGTGACGCCGAGGGCAACGAGAATGCGTGGGTCCTTCTGGGCAACGTCACTGACGACGACCTTCGAGGCGCACGTGCGAAATTGAAGGAGAGTTGGGGGCCAGCAGAGGAGAAGGAGGAGGTGTCGGATGAGTATGTACCGGCCAAGCGAGCGCGGGCGCCACCCAAGGAGAAGGCGTCTGCCGGTGCTCCCTCCGCGCCAGCGATCCCGCCTGCCTCTAGCTCTTCGACCGCAACGGTGTCTGCTGGTGCTCCCTCCGCGCCAGCGATCCCGCCTGCCTCTAGCTCTCCGGCCGCAACAGCGTCTGCCGGTGCTCCCTCCGCGCCAGCGATCCCGCCTGCCTCTAGCCCTTCGCCCGCAATGGCGTCTGCCGGTGCTCCCTCCGCGCCAGCGATCCCGCCTGCCTCTAGCTCTTCGACCGCAACGGAGTCTGCCGGTGCTCCCTCCGCGCCAGCGATCCCGCCTGCCTCTAGCTCTCCGGCCGCAACGGCGTCTGCCGATGCTCCCTCCGCGCCAGATCTCACCGAGGCGGAACTGGAGCTTGCCGCGCTCAAGGCCATGATGGCAAAAGCGCAGCGGAAAGTTGAGCTGGAGCGGCAAGCAAAGGAGTCCCAGAGTCAGACTCCTGATCCGGTAATTTAGTGGAATGTTTTTTCTGAAGCACGTTTTAGCTATGTAGTGATGTGGTGTTGTCACACCCAATTGCCATGTGCGTATATTTTTGTTACTCATGTATGTATCACTCTCATGCTAGGTCATGCATCATACCCACAGGCATAACCCATTTCACCATGCATAGGATGTTTTGCTGGGCAACAACTATCTGCCGTGCCTGACTGCCCCCCCCCCCCTGCCTTGCTGCCCTTGTGTCCTCTTCAATGGTGGTGCTCTGTGTGCCTGCAGGCCTCCAGAGCATGAGTGCTGGCAACTGTGTGGCTTTGTTCAGGCAAAGAAGCATCATTGATCATGATGACACCTGAAGAAGAAGTAAATTAATTGGCTGGGCTTGATGCGGCCTGTGTTATTTCACAATGGTGTAAACGTATCGATGAGACGCCCAATGTGGGGCTAAATCCTCATTGTAAATCAAGAGAGACAACTGTTAATGGGATGTATTATTATTTGTAATAAAGAAACCATTTGGAATGATGGCCTGTTAAGCTGTTCTTAACAGTGCTTGTGTTGTAATGCTGGCAAATCTGCATTTTCCCCTTTTTTATCACTGTCATTTTTACCACTTTGTGGTATTTTTTTACCACCCTCATTTTTACCACTTTTTACCACTTTTTACCACCCTCACTTTTACCACTTTGTGGCGTGTTTTTACCACCCTCGCTTTTACCACTTGGTGGTATTTTTTACCACTTTGGTGGTAAAAGGGGTGGTAAAAGGTGGTAAAATGATTTTACCACCTGCTTTTCTCCTAGCGTTTTCCACCGTTTTACCACTTTTTACCACTTTTTACCACTTTTTACCACTTTTTACCACTTTTTACCACTTTTTACCACTTTTTACCACTTTTTACCACTTTTTACCACCCACTTTTACCACTTTTACCACCAACGAGTTCCTAGTGCATCCATCCATCCATCCATCCATCCATCCATCCATCCATCCATCCATCCATCCATCCATCCATCCATCCATCCATCCATCCATCCATCCATCCATCCATCCATCCATCCATCCATCCATCCATCCATCCATCCATCCATCCATCCATCCATCCATCCATCCATCCATCCATCCATCCATCCATCCATCCATCCATCCATCCATCCATCCATCCATCCATCCATCCATCCATCCATCCATCCATCCATCCATCCATCCATCCATCCATCCATCCATCCATCCATCCATCCATCCATCCATCCATCCATCCATCCATCCATCCATCCATCCATCCATCCATCCATCCATCCATCCATCCATCCATCCATCCATCCATCCATCCATCCATCCATCCATCCATCCATCCATCCATCCATCCATCCATCCATCCATCCATCCATCCATCCATCCATCCATCCATCCATCCATCCATCCATCCATCCATCCATCCATCCATCCATCCATCCATCCATCCATCCATCCATCCATCCATCCATCCATCCATCCATCCATCCATCCATCCATCCATCCATCCATCCATCCATCCATCCATCCATCCATCCATCCATCCATCCATCCATCCATCCATCCATCCATCCATCCATCCATCCATCCATCCATCCATCCATCCATCCATCCATCCATCCATCCATCCATCCATCCATCCATCCATCCATCCATCCATCCATCCATCCGGCCATCCATCCATCCATCCATCCATCCATCCATCCATCCATCCATCCATCCATCCATCCATCCATCCATCCATCCATCCATCCATCCATCCATCCATCCATCCATCCATCCATCCATCCATCCATCCATCCATCCATCCATCCATCCATCCATCCATCCATCCATCCATCCATCCATCCATCCATCCATCCATCCATCCATCCATCCATCCATCCATCCATCCATCCATCCATCCATCCATCCATCCATCCATCCATCCATCCATCCATCCATCCATCCATCCATCCATCCATCCATCCATCCATCCATCCATCCATCCATCCATCCATCCATCCATCCATCCATCCATCCATCCATCCATCCATCCATCCATCCATCCATCCATCCATCCATCCATCCATCCATCCATCCATCCATCCATCCATCCATCCATCCATCCATCCATCCATCCATCCATCCATCCATCCATCCATCCATCCATCCATCCATCCATCCATCCATCCATCCATCCATCCATCCATCCATCCATCCATCCATCCATCCATCCATCCATCCATCCATCCATCCATCCATCCATCCATCCATCCATCCATCCATCCATCCATCCATCCATCCATCCATCCATCCATCCATCCATCCATCCATCCATCCATCCATCCATCCATCCATCCATCCATCCATCCATCCATCCATCCATCCATCCATCCATCCATCCATCCATCCATCCATCCATCCATCCATCCATCCATCCATCCATCCATCCATCCATCCATCCATCCATCCATCCATCCATCCATCCATCCATCCATCCATCCATCCATCCATCCATCCATCCATCCATCCATCCATCCATCCATCCATCCATCCATCCACCGAATTTGTCCCGAATTTGCAAGAATAAGGGTGAGGTTCTTCCGAAAATTGGCTCCGCCGTAGAGTTTCAACGGGCAAGTTGCAAACACGCACGTTACTTGATAAGGCCGTACACGTGAGAAAACATACTGTAGGAATAGGGGATGAAAATCCGTCAATCCATCCATACATCCACCGAATTTGTCCCTAATTTGCAAGCAGAAGAGTGAGGTTCTTCCGAAAATTGGCTCCGCCGTGGAGTTTCAACGGGCAAGTTGCAAACACGCACGTTACTTGATAACGCGTAAACGGGTTGCCTCCGTGCCTGTTTTCCGGTGAAATGCCTCCGTGCCTGTTCACTTAGTACTTGATCAGTCACTGATGAGTCCACTCACTTACATTGAGACTTGAAACTTCAGAGCTGAGACTTGTAGGTACTGTAATACCTGTGCGCGTACTACTGGCTGTATTTGGAATAAACGTACACCTATTTACCTGGAAAAAATACCTGTGCGCGTATGTAACGCATACGACCAGGAGACGGGATTGCGCTCGAGATGGGGCTTGGCGCGGGACATAATATTAGGACGTAACCACTCGGCAAACAGCGGCCAGCGGGACTGATTATCTCACATCCGAATGTCCGATTGCTTGCCAACAAAACGGTAACTGTGACCATCATATGCCCACGTCGTGTCTACTGTCTTGTCACTTGCTACTGTAGTTACAAAAGGCCGCGCAGGAGAGCAGGGGTGCCAGGGGGATGATGATTGATGGCCTGTTGGAACACGACGTGGTGGGGAGATGACAAGTACAGAGTAATGGCGTTGTGCGTAATGGTATGGAAAGGGAAACTTCTGTTTCACCAAGGCTATCCAGGTAGTTGGTCGTGTTCTTTACCAGGCTTCCTGATTTTGGAGCGCCACGTTTGATCCGAACAAATGGATGCAGCAAGGCGCATGGGAGCAGGACTGCCGCAGGGACAACTGATCATAATGTGTTAATTGAGGCTGTCAAGACCGACACAAAATTGGTGTTCTAGGCTACTTTGGTTGTGTGATCGATCTCCATCCCCTCCCAAGTGCAAGCTTCGGGTGACGCTGGCGGCGCTTTAAATTTCGGCGTTACCTTGAATCCGCTTGGTCGCTTGGGACACGGGGAGGGGTAAGAAATGCCACGCCGGGGCACGCCACGGCATGGCAGGCTATACCATGCCATATTGTATAGCGCCCGTTGATACTGCATAGATGTAAGTCCAGTGGCGTGCATAACGTGCAGATTTGTAACTGACATCTGGCCTTCGTTTTCCTGCAGAAGGACATGGGCATGCAAGTTCAGTGTCAGACTGACATCGGTTTTCTCAGCATGGATCACATGCCCTGTTCCTCCGGCATTTCACCATTGACATCAAACGGAGTGTTTCGATGATAAGTAAGTAAGTACTTGCGTGTCATGTGCATGAGCATGCCACGGAGTACTATGCTAATCTCATTAGAAACTAATTAATTACACAAAAGTGTAAACAAACTGACAAATATCGTCTGCATCATGCCCCAACCATATAGTACTAGATGAGGATATAATCCTCATCCGAGCTGTCCTCTACTGTAATGGCAGATGAGGCGGTTGTGTAGTAGTGGCTATCCTCAGGGGCAATAACCTCTACCTGCGAACTTCTACCCTGGCAGCATGGGCCGCAGGGGCCGTGGGGAGACAACAGGATGATACCCTTCAGGAAGGTGCTTATTGCAGACGGCAGCCCATTTCTCCTTGTCAATCATGCGGGCACGGAGTACCTCAAGCCCTGCATCCTCAAGCAGTTGTGTCACAGCAGTCCGGGTCGCGCCGCATGGATGCGGGGCGCGCGCAAGTCGGTCGAAGTGGGTTGCGAGGGGATGAAGGGGGCCCTGCCCTGGGAGGAGATGTCTACCTGGTTGGCCAGTATCAAGCCCCCCGGCGCAGGGCCCACATCGGTATTCACCTGGTCTGTGTGGGCAAGATGGCCGGCAAAGAGTAGGCGGCGGTGTCGGATGGTATGGGTGACTGAGGGAGCAGTAGAGCTCGGGCCGGGTGCAGCGCTCTTGGTAGCGGATGCCGAGGATGTGACGGAGCATTCGAGTGATGGTGCCGTCAGGTGTCTATGATAATCAATAGAAAAAACAGCACAACCAGCAATATCGACACCTTCACAGGACTAGCTCGAGTGCACACACTTTCTCAAGAAATGCAGTGAAGGGTTAAGGTTAGTGCATGCATAGCAAACAGCCACCTGCCTCTTATGAAAAGTAGTACCACGTGAGAATTAGGTTGGAAGCATTCCTTCAATTACATGACGTGTCTTAAACAACTTAATACACCACAGCTGCTGGAGGCCTGGCTCTAGCCCTCCCACCCATTTATCTTCTGCGTACCAGGTCATCCACCCGTCATGAAAATCAATCTATGTGCAAGCGGCGGCACAACTGGCAGACGGCTTGGTAAAAAGCACATGCTGCCATATTGACCTTGATGGAACAGATTGATCATGGGCATTAATTAATTAACACGTACCAGCGTTACTTGAGCATACTCCATAGCATATACGTGGGCATGCTCCATAGCAAATGACGAGCATTTGAAACCGGCAAGGCTTGGTACCAGTCACGCTCATATGAATGTCTCAATCCTTCCAGGACAAAACTTCCTAGTTGGCATCGCCTTAGACACTCTCTGCCTTAGGCCCACTCCTGGGCCCAGAGTTTTCGAAGTACTAACTGCAGCTCAGACATCAGTACCGCCACACTTGGAAACGTAGATCCTCGCAATGTCGAGCATCAGCTGATTGTATCTCATATTATTACAAAACGACTCCCACTCCCCAGGTGGGGTCACCCTCGCAGAACATTGTCATGGATCAGCCGGGCTACAGTTCGGACATGGGTTTCCCCGCCAGCAGCATCGACAGGATGTGCTCCATGTCCTTGCGCCCATCCTTGTCCTTGGCCAGCAGCACCGCATCCAGGTGGAGCTTCTTGTTGGCCACGCGCAGCACGCCCTCGTCAACTGTGTCCTTGGCCACCAGCCTGGCACCCGGCACAGAAAAAGATAAAACAAAAATTAACAAAAGTGATTAGTTTCCCTGGCCACCAGCCCGGCAGCTGGCACGGACCAAGATATACACGCTTATTAATTATCAAAAGTACGTAATGTCCTTGGCAATCAGCCTGGCACCCGGCACGCACGATTCATCACACATGGCATAGATAGCGTACTCAGCTACAGGGGCACAAATCAATCAGAACAATCAATTAAGCAGCAGAGGCATCTGTACAATGAATCCATCAGACCACCAGCACATGCCTGTCGTTGTGACATGTACCACGTGACCACGTATAAAAGCGACAACCAGGACACCGGCCTTGGCAGTGTGAGGATCCATACCACAAGTACCTGAAAACACACCTACCTGCCTCGGCACGAATCAAGCTACTAACTTTTACCAAGTCAGGTAAATGGAAACGAGATGGATGCGATTAGGGATGGCACACCGTGAAGCACTTACGTGATTTGATTTGTGAATACCATGTTGAAGTTATCAAAGACAAAACCACGCAAGCAATGGTTACATGTCATCTACTATGTATGTCTGAGGTCATGTAGATGGAGACAGCATGCTCAGCCATCCTGTCAGCCATGTTGGCTAGCCCACAAAAGCTGCTGCAACAGGCTTTTGTTGTCTTAAGCTAATGTTGTGCACACCGACACATAGAATGACCAACGGCCACTATGTCCATATTCAAACGAAGAGCTCTCTGTCATATACCTGTAGACCGTCACCGGTCGTGTCTGCCCGATGCGGTGTGCGCGGTCCTCAGCTTGCCGGTCCACGTGGGGGTTGAAGTCCACATCGTGCTGCGATTGCGGGGGGGGGGGAGGTGGGTGCATGGAGGGTGGACTTGGTGGGTTCCTTAATTAGCACATAGACTGCATCACGTGGGTACCAACTGAGGGACCTTCAACCCCTACACACAACGAGGAGGGAGGGCGCACTCAACTTGTACTAGCTTCTCTCACTGCCACAAGCGGGCAGGCCACAGAGGACTCTCTCTACATCGTGGTGCACGCCCGACCAACTTGGTGGGTTGACATGGTGCATTAGGGAAGGAGGGGAGAGAACTATGGGAAGGTTGCATTAGCATGGGTGAACAATTAATCAAATGGAACTAAGTAAATTGATGGGTGGACCTTATCTAGAGACATTAAGGACCCCCAGATATCTGCGATGATGCTGGTGGCCACCTGGGGGATGGTGAGCCGTATGCAGGGGTGAAAAGTTAAGGGCGTGAAAGGAGGCGAATTCTCCATGCCGAACAATGTGTTGACTGTTGGCTAGCTCATACTAATCACGTTACTAGCTCACACCAAACTAACTCTTATCAGCTGTGTGGTTGGGACTTGACATGCTGTATTTTCCCGACTCATCGGTTTTGCCTTTATCGGCTCACAAAGTGCACACGCGTTTATGCAAGCTCACACGCATTCAACCCATATCATGCTCAGATTGACGTCATAAAATGACGCTCTCTCTTGCCAACCATGGTGTTATTGTGCCAGTGACACACGGCATGGGGTGGTGGGAAGTGCGCTCACGCTGACCGGCTCAGATAGTGGGGGGAAAGCCTTAATCAAATCCATGAATGTCGGATGCAGATATAAAGCCTTTCCGATTTCCCAGCATCAGTCCCGAAACCAAGCGAACTAGTGATTGTCACTCGGCCACCGATCCAACGTGGCCTGTCTGAGAGAGAACAGTTTGACACACGGAGGCTACTGGCGCATGTAGCACTAGACAGTAACCACGTTGAAGGGAATCGAAAAGGGTACTTGGTTGGCGCATGCGGCAACTGGTCACCAACAAGGATGCTACCATGTTCGTCTCCTATGCCGGGCTTGGTACTGGCGCAAGCAGCAACTGTCACTGGCCACCTACCAGGATGACGGTGTCTGCGCCGACCAAGTTCAGGCCCTGCGCGCAGCAAGCAAGGATGCAATTAATAAAATTGAAGTTAGGTTTCCCGACTGAGTTAGACTTCACAGAAAGTGAATTCTCATTGGAGTATGGATGGAGAGCAAGGAGACGGCAGCAGTATGCATCCACTGGTTAAACGTCAGCCAGTACTCATCATCCTTCTGTGGTGAGACCCGCAACAACTCTTTTTTAAAAAAATATTATTCTACGTGCTCGCATGACTAGAGACTCGGGCATGTGCCAGCCGGCAGCAGTGTGTGCAGGCGCCATGCAGTGCGTGCACTAGGGTTGGGTCGGGTACCAGGTCAAGCCCTACCGGTATCGGTATCGTTACTGACCTCGGGCATCGGTACCGGGATGTACTGGTACTGGCAAACGCTTCTCGGTATTCTCGGTATTGGTACCGGGTACCCTCGAGGAACCTTTATCGGGTACTTTGCAGCGACCGTAGCACTTCGACTAATACAAGTATTTACTGCTACAAGTATTTACTAGCACCAGCTACGTAGAGTATTAGTATGGTCGATGGTAAATGGTAAATGGTAATACTAACCTGGCAGTAGCCAGTGCACGTGCTCATTAGTGCCTACTACGGAAGAGCTGGCCATTAATCTGACGACGATGCCAATTTAAGGGCTTCCTCATGCTGCCACTTGGCATGCGTTGCCGGGCCAGCACCTGAGGTCTGGACTCGCAAAGCTTCCGCACAGGTCTCGGCCTTGTAGGCGCCGCGCCATAACCCGACCGGTACCCGACCAGTGCCGAGTACCTCGGGTACCAACGAAATGACTTTCGGTAGCGGTGCAGGTACCTGGGGCTCCCATCTGGGACCGGTATCGGTACTACCGGAACCCGAGGTCGGGCACTCCGTCGGCACCCGACCCAACCCGAGTGTGCACACAGCCTCTACGGCATCAGGTTGTCCCAGAGTCGCCTGAACTCAACAGAAATGGGACAGGGGTAGCTGGTGTACCATGGCGAAACCTGCTCCTCCGGCACAATGCCATGGAGAAAATATATCGCCACAATGGCCCCAAACTACCCAGAAAAGAAAAGAAAAAGAAAACACAGGGTATCCTTGCTTCCTGTGTTAACGTCGCAGGCCTTGACCCTGGCTGTAACAATTGTGAACAAACTTCCCCCCCCGGGGCAGCTGACACAGAAAATATCCCCATGCTTCAAACACTCCTACTACCGCATCGCAAGACAAAGCCTGACAGATTGCTGGCTTGTGCTTTTGTAGTCCCTACGAGATGCTCCATGGCAGCGACGTGTTCCTTATAGCTTTGCAAGGCATGACGATGTCTGTCCTGGTTCTAGGACTCGGGAACCCTGCCCCATCCTGGAGGGGAAAGGGTTGTTCTGGGAAAGCCTAGCTGGCGCGCACCATGCAGCAGCCCCCTTGTGTGTGGTGAGGAAAACACACACACGCACGCACGCACGCGCGCACGCACACAAACACACACAAACAAGCATACCTGCCCCCCCGCGCGCGTGGTGAGGAGGAACGCAAAGTGCTCATCGCTGCGGTTGAACGCGTCGGTCAGCTCCAGGCGCTCGCCCACCTGCGTCCTGCGAGCGCCGAGAAAAAAGAGACGAAGGGGCAAAGGAAGAAAGGAAACTGTGGTCAAGACTCCGAAAAAGAGAGAAAATGAAAGAGTTTACTACATAGTATATATTTAAGGAGTTATTATATTTAAGGAGGAGGAGGAGGAGGAGGAGGAGGAGGAGGAGGAGGAGGAGGAGGAGGAGGAGGAGGAGGAGGAGGAGGAGGAGGAGGAGGAGGAGGAGGAGGAGGAGGAGGAGGAGGAGGAGGAGGAGGAGGAGGAGGAGGAGGAGGAGGAGGAGGAGGAGGAGGAGGAGGAGGAGGAGGAGGAGGAGAGGCAAACGAGGAAGAAAAAGAGAACAATGGGAAGGCACGAAGTCGTGCGATCACGCCAGTTGTGGACAGAAGTATTAATAGGAACTCAACGCCACCGGCCAAAGAAACACAGTAAGAAAGCCCAAGTGGTGAGTTCCAGGTGATCACCCACCTGAGCTACATCAATGGCACGCCAAGGCGCTTACTGCCCATCCAGCAATAGGCACGGCAAGGCGCTAACTGCCCATCCAGCAACAGGCACGGCAAGGCGCTTACTCCCCATCCAGCAATAGGCACGGCAAGGCGCTTACTCCCAATCCAGCTATAGGCACGGCAAGGCGCTTACCGCCCATCCAGCAATAGGCACGACAAGGCGCTCACTGCCCATCCAGCCACAAACATGCAGAAACTAGATGTAACGTGCGGCAGCAGCAAGCACAGCAAGGCACGTACTGCCCATCCAGCCGCAGGTAGCTGAGCGACAGCCCTTGCAGCACCTCCTCCAGAATGTCCAGCACTGATGTCCACTGGCTGAAGATGAGTGGCCGCGAGCCTTTGGCCTTGAGGTCAAACAGCAGCTTGGCCAGTGACTGCACAACATGTTCATGATCCAACCCCGTAGCAGATGAAAGGATAGATACCAGAGGGGAAGCGTTTTTGAACTGGGATTCAAAAAAGGAAAAGAAGCAGCAAGTGTGGACCAAGCTAGGTCATGCATTGCAACGAAAGCTTAACAAATAAGGGAAACAGCAGCTTGGCCAGCGACTGCGGGTGGAAGAATCGATATAGAAACGCATGCATTGTACAGCGGGGCATCCGTAACAGGGAAACAAGCAGCTTGGCCAGTGACTGCAGGTGGAAGCAGAATGCCATTGCAACGACAGCATAAGGCTCATGGGAAATGGCAGCTTGGTAGCAACTGCTGGGAGGAGAAAAAATGCACAAGCCTGCGGAAATGCATTGGCAGAAGCCTTCGCACCAAACTTCTAGATGCCCTAGCGGTGAAATCAGGACGATGCCAGGGAGAGTGCCTGCAGATGCAAGGACAGAAAGGATCGGGCGGACAGCATTAGCATCCCGAGAACACTGATGCAACCAGCTGTCCCTGCAAAGTCATCTTGGATCAGAACCGCAGCTGGCGCTTCGTGGCAAACGACGACGAGTCATGAGCAATGCCCCTCATCACCCACTGTAAAATAGCTGTGCGAACGGGAACATGAAACAGGGTGAACGTGGCTCTAGCTAGGCTTCGCAACCGGTCACCCCTCGTTATCATTCCATAGGTTCAGCTTTGAATGGAGCACCCAACGAGAGCACCACAGAAAACCATCCCCATATGACCGTAGGAGCACAGGGCTGCGGTCATGCTGCCAATCGTCAGCATTAATGAAAAGCACATAGACTGCCAGCATAATAGACCTGTGGAGTGTGACCCCTTCAGCCAAGGTGTTGCCCCTGCCCAGCCTAGCACCCCCTTGCCCAAGTCCATCCCTCATGCAGCAGGAGCCAGCATACATACCTGTACCTTGCCCGAGTCCATCACGCAGCTTTCGTCCAGGATAAAGGGGCCCAGCCCGTTGCGTGCATATTCCTTGCACATCTGGAGTACGATACGGATGCAGCAAGTAGAGGGGGGTGAGGTAGGGTTGGGTGAGGTAGGGTTGCGGGGTGTAAGGTCAGAACTGAGGTTTTAGTTATGATTGGAAGGCTTTTCCTACTAGTGGCAAAGGATAGTTGACGGCCATACCCCACCCCGCGTCCCCAAGGCCTCAAAATCATTCCCAAGAGTGCTCCATGAGCTCAGTGTTATGTGGCGATGGAAAGCTGCCGGCTTCTCAAACAATCTTGCGCATGCTCTCGGTTTGTTGAGTGCGCTAGAACTTGCACGCAAGATCTCAGTTTGTTGAATGCGCTAGAACTTGCCTTAGTGCAAGTACATTTGCTGGGAATTGGGCTCAGGATGAAAAACAAAATTGCGCAACTGGATGCCTACGCTCGATCTGTCCAAGAGAAACTTTCTTCCTGTGCGACATGACATGGGCATGCTGACAGCTTCATGGTGCCTACCTGGTTGATGGTGAAGTCGTTGTAGCCAGCCACCTCCTGCAACACCTGCGAATGCCACCCCCAATAACGTCATCCAATACCACCAATTTAATAACAGACGCAAGATGATAGTCAGTGATAGATAGATCTATAGCCACAGATCTATAATAGATCTAGTCAGTGTACGGGAATCTTGTTGAGGAAATAAACTTTCTTACGAGAAGTAGGGAGCAAACAAGTACTTTTCAAGTAGAACCAGTACTACATGTCCCAGAGCCTCATTCACAAATGTCTGCGCAACAGCTGGGAATTTACACTTTCTAAACGTGAATGCCCAGAAACTTCAAAAATGTTCCCGATCGGCCATGCAAAGATCAAATTGCAAGCACCGCCAACCACCTTTGCCTCGGTGGCATTGCCGCCAAAGATTCCCCGTCGAAAGCAGATCCTTGCGATCTCTGCCACCTTGTCATTATCGTAGAGATGGCGCACCAGCAGGGGGTGGTTGGCAATCTGCAGGGGGGAGCAATGATAGAAGTCCAACGATGAATTGATCATGAGATAAAGAAACGTGTTTATGGGCACAATCGTTGGGGCAGATGGGTGACATTGGCCCGATGGGCACTGCGCGAAATGGGTAGGACTACAGAATGAAATAGTGCGCCACAGAAACTTTCAACGGCAAGGCCGCAAAGATCAAATGTTCATGTTCATTTGCACACACAAAAAAATCTCCTTTCATGTCCCACGTAGCTCCCACAAAAACCAGCATCTTCATTAAAACAATAAGTGGAAGCATACATGTGACACTAATTGACATGCCCGGAGGCACGCCGTTCAAGGCCCTTCATGAAGTACGTGCATACATGTGACACTAATTGACATGCCCGGAGGCACGCCGTTCAAGGCCCTTCATGAAGTACGTTGCCCTAGAGGCAACCAAGACACGGGTGGGTGGGTGGGGAGCAAAGAAAGAGGCCGACAAAACCAGCCAGAGCGGCTTTTAGTCGCAAAACCTCCCTTATCCCTAGCTAACTGACGTCATTAAACCCTTATGTTTAGTGGATGCTAGTAAGACGCTAACCGTACAGACCGGGGGTAGAATATCCCGAATCTGCACGGCTAGTATTAAATAATGCGTAGGTTGTTCTTTTCAGGGGCACTGCACCTCACGCCCCGTTCCGCCCGGGTATAATCAACCCAAGCGCGGAACGCACATTTTATTTAATTCATTTTTCAACCATGCACTATATTGCATCTACTAATCACAAAAGCTCTAGCCAAACAGCTACGAGTAAACACTACGACCTATAAGCCGCTCATCCAGCGGCCTCTTGTTCCCGCATTCACGTATAGAAGAAACTCCGTTCAAAGAACCCCGATTCATGTCCCACGTAGCTCCCACAAAAACCAGCATCTTCATTAAAACAATAAGTGGAAGCATACATGTGACACTAATTGACATGCCCGGAGGCACGCCGTTCAAGGCCCTTCATGAAGTACGTTGCCCAATCACCCCCGCCCTGGCTTTCCCTTGAAGCCGCACTCCACCTTGCTCGTTGTCACAAGTGACCGCCCTGCCGCAAAACGGGAGCCCCCCCACATCGGGAGGCGTGTGCCCGGCGGCTGTGGATGCATGGCCAGGCCCAAAAAGGCCCAGCGCATTTGCACTGCGATTGCGCACGGCCAGCCTATCATGACCCCTCTCGGGGCCCCGAGTCGGTACCGCTATGGCCGTCTCCCCATAGACCCGGGGTGCTTCGAGAAAAAACGTGGACCTAGCCCAGGCCCCGCCAGCCCGGATGCCCGAGGCCACAGCCCCAGGCACCTGGCTGAACGAGAGTCCGTTCAGCCAAGACCGCATTCCCCCCCGAGGTTTCTATGCGTGGGGAAAAAATTTCTAGCTTAGGCGCTTTTCCCATCGCCGTCCCCAGCCCCAACCACCCCCCCTCGGCGGAAGGCAATTGCAAAGTTTGCTGGCCAGCAGCAATTTCCGAAGAAAAAGCCGCAGGCCGCGGACCGAGACACGGGTCGCCAGTGCCAGCCATCCGGCTCCAACCCGGGGTGCAAGCATCCCCAGGTACGGAGCACCAGCTCGCGCACTGGGCCGACCAAGCGACAGTTGAGCACCTGTCACGGCATCCGGCCCACCAAAGACCCCAAGCTGGGGAAAAGGTGCGGACCGGAGGTAATCATTTTCTTTTCTTTTAGTTAACCGGGCGAGGAACTACGCCTGGCCGGTTAACAACTGGAAGTCTCACCACTGGCCAAGTGGCCAGTACAACCAGTGCTTTTGGGATTTTGCTCCGCAGCACCCATAGCTGCGGCTGCCGCCGCAACGACAACGAGCAAAGAAAGAGGCCGACAAAACCAGCCAGAGCGGCTTTTAGTCGCAAAACCTCCCTTATCCCTAGCTAACTGACGTCATTAAACCCTTATGTTTAGTGGATGCTAGTAAGACGCTAACCGTACAGACCGGGGGTAGAATATCCCGAATCTGCACGGCTAGTATTAAATAATGCGTAGGTTGTTCTTTTCAGGGGCACTGCACCTCACGCCCCGTTCCGCCCGGGTATAATCAACCCAAGCGCGGAACGCACATTTTATTTAATTCATTTTTCAACCATGCACTATATTGCATCTACTAATCACAAAAGCTCTAGCCAAACAGCTACGAGTAAACACTACGACCTATAAGCCGCTCATCCAGCGGCCTCTTGTTCCCGCATTCACGTATAGAAGAAACTCCGTTCAAAGAACCCCGATGCTTGATCGGATTGCCCTTGTCACTCCAGCAATGCACAAAGGCAGCTCACAAAAGGACATGGAAAGGTCGCCACGGCACCAACCAGGGCATCCCCAACCCCGAGGCCTACTGCCCCTATGCCCAGCGCCCACCATGCGCAAGTGCATGAAGATGCTCCCTACAAACAAGCAAGCAAATGCCCCACGATTTTCCTTTTCACCAGCTCTGATGCTTTCAGCCCTATGCCCAGCGCCCACCTTGCGCAAGTGCGTGAAGATGTTGTTGGCAGCGAGCGCCGCACCCTCCCTGCGTGCTCTCAAATGGGTGCACACCGCGCCCTCGTACACCTCCCGCTGGCCCGGGAGCAGCTCCACGTCTTCCACCACGTGGGTCTTGGGCGTGAGCTCCCGCATCACGTCGGCCTTGGTGCGCCGCAGCACAAAGGGAGCCAGCATCTTCTTCATGCGCTGCACAAAGGGGTCTGTCGACGACTCGGGATCGCCCCCTAACAGTTCGCCCCCTAGGTTCTCGGCTTTGGTTTCTCCTTTGCCACCAGCCGCGCTCCTCCGGAGGGTGCCGTTGGCGGAAGGGCCATCAGGGCCAGGATTGGAGGGCTTCTGGAGCGGAGCTGAGGGGGGTGCTAGCGGGGCAGACTGCTTGGCAAAGTGCTCGATGATGGAGGAGAGGTCCACGCGCCCCGCGGCTGCAAACGTCTCCGGAAGCAGGAACTCGAGCATGTGCCAAAGCTCCTGTTGGGGACGGGGCCAGAGTGGGAGGGGAGGACAGGACGAACGGTCGGAGGGGCAGAGGGGGGGGGCATTAGAGCGGCAGGCAGTGGGAAAAAAAACACCATGGTGTAGGAACCCTGCCTTAAAGTGGCGCTGAAGTAAGGCATAACAGTAAACAGAGGCATAATCACCTTCCCTGCCTCAGCGGTGGCTAGTTAGTAGGTGTTAGTACAGGTAACACACTTGGGCGCGATATTGTGGCTTACTAACAAGTCATGACGTAGGCAAAGGACCTCGACAGGACGACCTCGACAACCAACTACATCAGTGACTTCCATCGGAGGACGGAGATGTAAACATGACTAACATGAGCAAACATATTACTCCTCTCGGTGTGATCAACATGGCTACCCAAATACTAGGACAATATTAGTAGAGTAATACTAGGAAGAAAGGTTGTGGCCCCCACCTCCATGATAATGCCCCCCATGTGGGCTCAGGGCTGTGGCCAGGGGGGCCGCGATCCTTGCAGGGGACCATAATGATTGTAACTGAGTACAATGCTACTAGCAAAAACTTACCACTGTTACTATATTAACTAGGCCCAGTGGCAGGTAGCGTGATTGGTCCATCAGATAGGTTACATAGATCTGTTAAATCACCTCGGCGCGCTTGGTCCACCAGACAGGTATATTGAACCACCTCGGCACAGGTGGTCCATCAGATAGGTTACACAGGTTTATTGAATCACCTCGGCGCGGTTTTGCAGCGGCGTCCCCGTGAGCATGAGCCGTCCGCGCGCGTGTGCCGACACCTGGCTGAGCTTCCTCCAGCGCATGCTGTTGCGGTCCTTGAGCATGTGAGCCTCGTCCAGCACCATGTAGGACCAGCGCCACTTGCGCAGTAGCGCGCGGTCGTCCTTGCTCACTTGGCTGCAAGGGGGCGAGGGTGGGGGGGTGTTTGGGGGTGTTTGGGGGTGTTTGGGGGTGGTGATGGGGGTGAAGGTCTAGGGCTCAGGTTTTAACGTTTCATCATTGCTCACTTGGTTGAAATGACAAGAGGGGGGGGGGGGCGCACCGATGGGCCATGATGGGAGTGACTGAGGGTGACGGAGGTGACGGAGTGACGGGGGTGATGGGGTTGCCGCGGGTGGAGGTGAGGATGGTAAAGCACTTTAAGTGAAAATACTTGGCAGGAAAGGAGTGCCAGGCAGGAGAACGAATGGGAAAAAACGGAAGGCGATGTGAGGGGTGAGAAGAGCAAAGAGAGGGGCGCGGACATGGAGGAAGGGCATGAAGATCACAAGGGGTGAGTATGAGAGAATGGGAGAGGGAGAGGGTGGAGGGAACGCAGGGAGTGAAACGGAGGATGAGAAGGAATATGACGGGCCCCTTTCTCCTTGGGCACTGGGGGGAAAGAAAACATACACATGCATTTCATGAGGGCTTGTGTCCTTGGAGAAAGTCATTGAGGGTGAATCATCAATACAACGCTCCCAACAACCTCGTCACCTATATTTAGTCATTCTGGAGGCATCCAACAGGACGCACCTGACGGCGATTACTTAGGTCATTGCAGCTCTCACAACGAGCATTGAAAGAGAAGCCACATGGGCCGCCTGTATGGCCCACATATTTCTATCAGTCATTCTACCAGCCTTCGCGCAAACCTCCCTAGACAGGTTGTCCGTTGAACTGAACATCAGAATCTCGGTTTTTATACTAGTATACGTTTACACTACTACATGGAAGTTAATAACTTGAAGGTTTATTCCACAGGCTTATTATACAGATATAATATGTATACAGGCTTATATCATCCCCTGGTACCTGTCGCGCTCAAACAGCGAGTAGCACGTGAGCATCACGTCAAATGGGCGCGTCGATCGGTCCCCGTCCGCCATGTCCCCCCTGCGGTGCGCGCGCAGGAGGGTGTCCTGCAGCTCGGCGCGGCGCCCGCCATGGTAGAGGACCACACGCAGGCCGGGGCACCTGCCAGGGTGGGGTGTGATTCCATGTGGTTTCGTGTGGTGACACATAGCTAGACATTCTTTATTAAAATATGTGGAGTTACAGTGTGCAATAAGTAGCACAATCTGTGGGAACCAACCCATCAGCAATATCGCGGGGCAACCGATCGATACCATGTCACAGGGCCACAGCAACGCGTGCATAACCATAGAAGACAAATTCATAGAAAGGACCTGTTGAAGGCTAGCACACCAGAATGGCTATGGCTATTGCTTTTCAAATGGGGCATGGCCCGTCTGGGCCACCGACTTTTAAATCTATTTCACGATTGCGCCTTGCCCCCCCCCAACACACATGAAACCACTCCCCAAACAGAGTCATGTACAGGATTCTAAAACAACAGTGGGGAGCCACTACATCAGAGTCTTTGTAAGAAAGCAGAGAATGAAAAGCGTTGGGGAATCTGGTGAAGAATGCATGGCATCTAACCTTGCACCCCACAAGACCTGCCAAACTAAATAAGCAAACTATATTTAGTTCCAAACGATGTCACGGATTGTAAGATTTCCACATCAGACAGCCCGCCACACTGTCAACTACTAGTCTACTACCCGCCGTAACTATCCCCAGGCTATACGCCATTCTTACCAAGCACGTGTACAAAGAATGACTACGCTTGAAAAAAAAAAGGGTGACCCCAGCGTAAAATCTGTGGTCATCCTTGCCTGAAAGCACGACGCTCTACCCACCCCTGCCATCCCTCTACCCTTCGACCCACCCACTGGCTGAGCTACCTCTACCAGGTCTCCAGGTTATGCTCCAGGACCCTCCAAAAGGGGAGGGGGGGATGAAAAATAATCATACATGAATATTATTCCTTTAATTATTTCAACTAGTTATAATTATTATGTCTATTTAGCTCTCCTCTTACCACTGGCTGACGTATGCCCTCCAACTGTTTGCATGGCTGAGCTCTACAGTCTACCCTCGCCACATTTTCATTCCTTTAGTTAATATGCTCTCTCCTCACCGCTGGCTGAGCTCTGCCCTTCCCACCAGTTATTTTATTTCATCGCTACATCTCCCGCTCACCACTGGCTGAGCTCCCTCTGCCAGTTCTCCAGCAGCGACGCGGGGGCCACCACAAGAAAGGGCCCACAGCGGGGGTCACGCGCGTGCACCATTCCCATGAAGCTGATGGCCTGCACAGTCTTGCCCAGGCCCATCTCATCGGCCAGGATGGCTGCCAGGTGGCAAGGGTGAGGGCGAGGGGGGGGGGGGGGAAGGGGGGGAAGGTGTGGGGGGGGGGCGCGGAGAGAGAGAGAGAGAGAGAGAGAGAGAGAGAGAGAGAGAGAGAGAGAGAGAGAGAGAGAGAGAGAGAGAGAGAGAGAGAGAGAGAGAGAGAGAGAGAGAGAGAGAGAGAGAGAGAGAGAGAGAGAGAGAGAGAGAGAGAGAGACAAGAACAAGGGGAAGAAAGGGCAGAGGGGTTGAGATGTAGTTCGGACATGGTGATACTGATGCACACTTGGAAATAATCACAAATGTCCGCGAGGATGGCTTCCAGGTGGTGATAGAGGGAGACTGGGAGAGAGGGGGGCGAGAGAGGGGGAGAAGGGAAGAGGGGGAAATGGGCGAGCCAATAAGGAGAGTGTTTTATTGATGCACATTTAAGTCTGCCACAACTAGTCTGCAACCATAGCTGCCAGGTGGCGAGGTGGGGCAGGGGAAGGGAGAGAGATGAGGCGCTGTTAGGAACCAATAGCAGGAAAGCATGGGTGCAAGGAAGCCATATACCGGGGACCCGCCGTCAAGCATATACGTATACACTATGGCATGATGGTCACAGTTTTCTGCATGATAAAAATGACCAGTTGCGGTAGCCAAGACATCAATAAAACCATATTTAAATACGGAGGGGGAATCCTTGCAGGGCGGCCTAAGTAGTAAGCAAAAATGCTCTCATGAATATTTTTGAATTCCAAAAAGAAGCACACGGCAGGAGTGTTGTCAAAATGAAAGGAAGACCTTCCTTTCAAGGGCCCGTTCTTCATCCCCCTCTTCCCCCCTCCCCCCCTGTCGTTGCCATTTGAAAAAGTTAATTGGCCACCCTTGCCTCCACCAGAGGCGCTTACCTCCGCCGACTTGATTCCTGTGTAGCAGCAGCATGAAGTTCACACCGACCTGCCGAGGCAGTGAACAAGGTAAAGAAAGAAAGGAACGTGAAGTTGCAAAATAAGTTATCTAAGTGATAGGTGAACGGAAAACTAGAACTTGCAAGTAACAAGGTATGAGGGTCTGAATAGAGTGCAAGAAAAAAATACTAACTAATAAAAGGAACCCATGAAAAGACATCCTCACAACAGTGCCAAGTTCATCAAGAAGGACCTCAGCATGCCAGATTCAAAATGGGCACGTGTATACTATTTGAACTTATCAAGTTAACTATTTCATCCAACCTGAACTTACTAGTTGAAACATCTTTGGGTAGTTTTTCTAGTCAGATCTCGTAGCCAGAAAGCTAGTTAGATTAGAGCTTTTCAGGACACTTTCAAAATTACATACCAGCTGGTAGACCTTCAGCGGCTTTGTCTTGTGCCAACCGCCACAGACTTCCGCCATCTCGCTCTGCGGGACAGACAAATGACGAACAAACCATGTAATTGCGGCACATTCACATAAGAAAACAAACACCATATGTGGAAAAAAACGTGAATAAGAAGCGCTGCATTCTATACATCATGCCATTCTGTAAATGCACGCCTCGGGGTAGAGTGGTTAAATAGAGCCAAAGTGTCTCCGTCAGGGGATTGATGTCTTCTGATAAGAAGACAGCATCATCAAAACAGATGAAGAAACATCCAAACACCATGAAATGGGCTCTGCTAAAGAGAATACTTTCAAAATAGGCTAAATTATCGAGGCAGCCCCCAAACATGCCACTTGATGATAAATCCATTCCATTTCCCCTATGGCTTTTCTCAACCCCCCACCCCCTCACACATGTGGTAGGAAGCTACTGCTACTTAACATGTCATGTCACCAAACGATTGCCACGGAAATGTATGTCAGTGTATGTAATGATGAAGACACACCAATACAGAACCACCCACCTACTGCAGGACATGAACACAAGAAAACAGCCACATAGCGGAGAACCGAACGAGACAGGCGCAGGAGCAGCCACCTACTGCAGACAAACAGGCCTAGAGACACAGGGGCACTCAACCAGGCACATAACCTACACAGACAGAAACAGTAACTAAACAGAAAGGGCCACCTACTGCAGGCACGAGGGCGGCCGCGGGAGGCAGCTCGCTGCACCCCCTGAACCCCTCCTCCTCCTCTTCATGCAGGCCCAGCGCCTTGCGCAACGAGAATGCAATGGCCTCGCACTTCCTCATCGCGATGTCCAGCGGGTCAAACACGCTGCCCTCGCTGTCCTCCCGCCCGTGACCGCCATCGGAAACCTCCACATCACTGCCTTCCCCTTCCGAAGATGATGCCGAGGAGACGTCGACCTTGTCCTCTGATGAACTAGCGACCGCAATCGCCGCAACACTCCCACTCCCAGCCCCGCTGCCACTCCCATTCTCAGACCCTCCCCCTCCATTAACGGCCTTTCGGAGCTTCACCAGACGCTTGACTCCCATGGCCGCAGCAGCACCACCATTACTGTCATCCCTGGCAGCCCCCAGACGCGCCATCCTCCTCCGGGGCGCTTGTGCAGGGTTGCTCGCGAGCGAGCCCATCCCCATGATGCTGACGTCATCCTCGTCCTCGTCATCACCCCCGCTGCTGTCATCAAGGAGGTCCACAGGCGGGCCAGGGCCGCCACCACCGCCGCGTGCTAGCCGGACCTTGGCCATGGCGCTGCGTGGTGCCGCCACCACTGCGTCGCTGTCACTGCTGGTGCTGTCGTCGTCATCATCATCGTCATCAGGCTCCTCGTCATCGATCATTTGGTACGCCCTCTTCTGCCTGGGTTTTGTAGCAGGATTGCTCGCGAGGGCTACCCCTGCTCGAGCAGCACCCTTGCTCGGGCCATGCGTGGGACGCCCCTCATCGTCATCGTCGCTGTCGGCTATTTCGAGAACTGCCCCTTGTCCTGACGGTCCCTTGGCTCTCCGTTTGGCCGTGAGGACGAAAGGACTGGCTTCCAGGCCGGTGTCGACGGCTGTGGTGGCCGTGGTATGAGGAGGGCGAAGAGGGATGGCGGCTGGGGAATCCCCGAGAGAAATACTTTCGATGGTGCAGGCGTCAGCGGATTTTTCAGCAGTTCGCTTTCCAAGTTGTTTCTTCGCTCGGTAATCAAAATCGCTGTCAGAGCTTTCCTCGTCGCTGCCTTCCAGGACGACCTTGCGCTGTTTCTGTTTTCCATGCATGTTTGCATCCTTCTTCGCATTCCCCAGGTTGCTAGATGAGCTGACCTTCCCTTTTGATAATGCCTGTGATGGCGAGGATTTCGGCGAGTCGTCACTGAGGCTGACGGGCACAGCTGGACTTCCCTGGCGCTGGGGTTGTTGCTTTTCATTGACCCTGGTGGTGGTCCCCGCAAATGTGATCTTCAATGATTTGCTCACGAGGGCAGAAACGGGTACGGGCCTTGCGTGCTGGGAAGCAGCATTCGAATTTGGCAATGGCTTTGCGCTTTGGTGGCGGAAAACACTGAAAGGATTGTTGGACTGAGCAACTGGGGAAACCTCGATCGGATCCTCCTTGCGACCGGCAGGCTTCACGGAGGTCGCAGCAGCCGGTGCAGATCCCCGGGGATGCAATAGCTGGAGGCAAAAGCGCATACAAGCAAAAAGCCGAAAATGTCCGAAAAAAGTGCGACAAAAATTACATTTTTGAAATAATGCTGCTAGGAAAAAGAGCTTGAGAGGCACTTTCTGCACGCACTACCATTCACCTTGGAACTAGGATGCTTGGAAAAAAAATATTTGAACGACTATGCAAATCGCATCGTCGATCAATTTTTTCCCCGAGAATCTACTATGCCATATACAAGGCCTAGCTAGGTAAGAGGGGGCCGAACGATTTGAAAATACACACACACACACACGAAGGAATTATGTGTGACCACAGAAAGGCATAAGCATCTGCAAAAGCCACATGCTGACCTTGTCCGACATGTCCTTATACAACGAATCGTCGTCATCCCCTTCGATATCGTCCAGCCCGTCATCTTCCCACAGTGCATTACTGCGCACTAAGCTAACACCTGTGAATCGCTTTGGGCAAAGCGTGCGGAGAGGATCCATGTTTGCTAATATACAGACACCCAATCCTTAATTGGCAAGCGGAGAGGTCCTGGACGACACACAAAGCCGAAGGTAGGAAACTAGCCTCGTGATCTACTGCATAACAGCGACCCTAAAAAGTACAGTGGCGAGTTCAGAGCGAACATTTGAATAAATGCAGCAGCCCATCGGCCCTCCATTATTATTGAGGTTGTGCCGGAAGATGGATTTCTGAAAACGAGCGCTCTCGGGGCTGTCACTTTTCAATTAGTGTCAACGAAGAACGTGTCCCGCCTCTACCTTCAAATAGTTGCTGCTGGCATCGCTACGCTTCTTGCTTCGGGCTTGCTTTGGGCCTTCAGCCAAGGCCCTTGGGGCTTGGATGGGCTCAGGGCTGTCCAGAAAACTACTGTACTGTACTGTACTGTAAAGTTCTGGCCCTTCCTGGCCAACGCGCCATGAGAGGCGCTACACCGCCAGCCTCACGCTTAAGATTGGGGTCGGGCCAATCCAGGGCTCATGATCTTATAGAATCTTACTACTGTGATTCGATTCTACTTAGTTTTACTACATTCTAATGCAATTAAAGTACTAGTAGACGTCGAATCCAGGGGCTCATGATCTTAAACCTGAGAATCTTAAACCTGAGGCTGGCGGTGTAGTTGCTGATATGTACCGTAACGCCGGGTGTGGCAGTTTAACTACGCCAATAATGCAAAAATCGTGCCACGTGGCACCCTACACCTCTGGCTATGGGTGCACTGCGTAGTGCGTACACCCTCAGTAAGGTCAACGAGTTACACCGTATGTGCACTGCTTTGCACGGACTGATTCCGGGAGGCAAGTGGAGATGCTGAGATGAAAACCTTTTATAATCATGTGCACAAAAATTCGGCGGGCACATGCAGGATATCACGCGATTAAGGCGCATGTTCTTCAAAATCAATGCACATCGCTGCACTAATGTCAAAGTCCGGAATGGACTTTCTTCATTGGAATCCGATGTTTAGGTAGATAAGCTTGAATATTGACTGTTCCCATCCTTTTAATGTTAGCGCGGAAAATTGAGGTTTCTATCTAGTGTTTTGTAGCTATGCGGAGAGGAATTATAGCCTCGGCCCACCTGGACAGGTGGGCCGCGCCCTGTCTCCTGCGGTGGCCCTGTTCCGATACCGCTGTTCACGCAACTGCCAGCTTTGCAACTGCAGCCAAGAGCGCCATCCCTGCGGATCTGGAAGTGGTCGTCGGCGTGGAGCTGCACGTTCAAATCAATTCTGCCACAAAACTTTTCTCAAGTGCGCAAGTGAACCTGCCTCGCAACTAGAAGAATGTTCGCGGTATGCTCGTTCAAATCCTTCCAATCTGCAGTTCTTGCCTTCCTGCTCTAATGTGGACTGTCCACTATATTGTACATTTCGGGTACTTTTGGCACGTGTGCTACAGGAGCTCCCGCCCAGGCCAATCTCCCCCCAAATACTGCCGTCTCCGTCTTCGATGCGGCGCTCCCTGGGACGTTGCCGGTAGGTTAACCGTTCCTGCTGCGCAAGGAGTGGACAACGTGCCCCCATGCGTGATGTGCATGCTTCGCCCTGGTACCCTTTAACCTTTCACCATCAAACCAAGGGGTCGCCGTTGCGAAGCCCAGAACCTGTGCATATCGTTCTATTTGGTTATCTGCACCCTGTGCGTGTCTTTCTATTTGGTGCTCCTGCGCTCTGTGCCTTCAATCTGGTGCTCTGTCCTCTGTGCTCCATACGAACCATTTCATGCAAGAGTTACCTGTACATGAATAGCGTTTTCACCTTCCAGCCTTGCTGGCCCTCTCTCTGCCCCCTTCTTCTTCTCTGCCCCCTTTCTTGCCCACTCCCCTCTTCCCCCCCCCGGCTTCTTTCATCCCTTCCGTCCCTTCCCCCCCCCCCTTCCCCCCCCCTGTCTCCCCCATTTTCTCCACTTTTCGCTCTCCCCTTTAATATTCCCTGGTCCCCCTCCTGTCTCCCCCCGCCTCCCCCCCTTCTCTACCACCCTTGCCAGGCCATCAACCGCGCCTGCGTCGAAGCAGCCGTGCGGACAGGGCTGTCGGTCGGTGGCACCGTGCAGCAGAGGAGCTTGTTTGAGCGCAAGCACTACTTCTACCCGGACCTGCCGCATGGATACCAGGTGACGGCTCATAGCATCATAGGTTAAAAGAATGTCAGGAACTTTTTTTCCACGATACATGAAACGGAATAAGCTAAGGGATACCAGGTGACGGGTGACGGCTCATAGTCGCAGGGTCGCTCTCCCTAAACTTTTGCAGCTGGGTGCCACGTGTGCTGGTTGCCACATTGGTGTTACTTGTGAGATGCCTTGAAAGGGTGATGCCTAAAACTTATCTATATCTATTACATTATATATCTACTTACCTCTTATATTATATATCTACTTACCTCCAAAACTTATCTATATCTAGTAGTATTATATTATATAACTGCTTTTCCTATAGCTGTCCTGTTCCTAGAGCTAAATTGATTTTAGTTTACCTCATTCCTATCATTGCCTTCATGACAGGGTGGCAGCCCTGAATTTATCAGGTAGCCCATGACCCCCTTGGAAAAGTATATTTTCAGGTTTTTAGCGGGATACCTGCCCTCAGTAGCGACATCAGGCAGTAATAAGAGACAGGCAGCGAGGTAGGTGACGTGCAGAGAGGAGTAGAACCGCGTGCGGGTGGCGTAGCGGAGCAACGCAAGCCTGTGCTATATCCATTCTCTGTCGCGCCCATTCAACTAGTATGGATCACTATAGAGCATGCCTGTATACAGTGATACAGCACGTATCACTACAGAAAATGACTGGGGTCCACACCCGTGCGTCTTTGCCAGGCAGCATGCACACTGCCTCCTTACCAACTTTCACATAAACACACAGACACACAGAGACACACACGCACACACACATACACACACAGACACAGACCACCGTTCATCGCAGGTCATCATCGACTCGACGGGGAGCGCTCTTCTAGCATGCCCTCATCATGGCCGCGCGGTTCTAATCAGCCTCCCATAATCAAGGCCGTCCCATCATTGGAAACCTGTCTGGGTGAACATGTGGGCTGCCTGTACAGTGTACACCCTTTGATGAGCTTTCCGTTGCCACTTTCCTTGTTTGCCTCGTCTGCAGTATCTTATTTGGTTTGGTCCGCAATATCTCATCGGCTGACCCGGCGGGTTCCCACGGCGCACCGCCCCACCCTTTTTCCTCGTCCCCCCCCCTCCACCCCCTTCCCACACACAACAACAACATCGTCGTCCTCCCAGATCACCCAGAACGCACATCCCATCGTCACAAGCGGCTCGCTCACCCTGCCGGCCACCAAGGTGCACCCAGCGCGCTTGGTGCGAATCAAACAGATCCAGGCACGTGGTGGCCCGCGTTGTCCATGTGGTGGCCCGTGTCGTCCGTTCGATTTATGTTGCCTACTTCCAATGGATTGATGTGCACGCATAACCCAGCGCCCGCGGCGCACACCCAACAGATTCACGCCAGCAGCTCCTCCACGCTGTTTTTTTGTAGTACTTTCACGTACTCTTTTGTTAACTACATCGCCTTAATAAAGTTCCCATCTGCTTTTATCGACAGCATGGTGGCCACCAGCCTTCTGGAGGCATATGTCGCGTGGGTTGTTCTAGGATAGGTTGGCTTGTCAATTTTCTGTATGTTGTTATTGTTGGATGGTGGATGGTGCCCATGCTTCGCATCCTGGGTAGTAGCTCTTCATGCTGGGGAAAAGGGGGATCCCATCCCTCACGCCCCATCCCACACGCCGGCATGTTTCACCCTGGATAGCCATTGTGTTGGAGGGAAGTGTGGCTTCTGCTGGCAATTGTGCTTACTAAGGTCCCCCCCCCCCTCCACCCCCCTCTCTCTCTCTGTCTCCCCTCCCTCCCTCCCTCCCTCCCTCCCTCCCTCCCCCCCTCCCTCCCTCCCTCCTCCCTCCCTCCCTCCCTCCCTCCCTCCCTCCCTCCCTCCCTCCCTCCCTCCCTCCCTCCCTCCCTCCCTCCCTCCCTCCCTCCCTCCCTCCCTCCCTCCCTCTCCTCCTCCCTCCCTCCCTCCTCCCTCCCTCCCTCCCTCCCTCCTCCCTCCCTCCCTCCCTCCCCCCCTCTCTCTCTCTGTCTCCCCTCCCTCCTCCCTCCCTCCCTCCCTCCTCCCTCCTCCCTCCTCCCTCCCTCCTCCTCCCTCCCTCCCTCCCTCCCTCCTCCCTCCTCCTCCCTCCTCCCTCCCTCCCTCCTCCCTCCTCCCTCCCTCCCTCCCTCCTCCTCCCTCCCTCCCTCCCTCCCTCCCTCCTCCTCCTCCTCCCTCCCTCCCTCCCTCCTCCCTCCCTCCCTCCCTCCCTCCCTCCCTCCTCCCTCCTCCTCCCTCCTCCCTCCCTCCTCCTCCCTCCCTCCCTCCCTCCCTCCCTCCTCCTCCCTCCTCCCTCCCTCCCTCCCTCCCTCCTCCCTCCTCCCTCCCTCCCTCCCTCCCTCCCTCCTCCCTCCCTCCCTCCCTCCCTCCTCCCTCCCTCCCTCCCTCCCTCCCTCCTCCCTCCCTCCCTCCCTCCCTCCCTCCCTCCCTCCCTCCCTCCTCCCTCCTCCCTCCCTCCCTCCCTCCCTCCCTCCTCCTCCTCCTCCCTCCTCCCTCCCTCCCTCCCTCCTCTCCCTCCTCCCTCCCTCCTCCCTCCCTCCCTCCCTCCCTCCTCCCTCCCTCCTCCTCCCTCCTCCTCCCTCCCTCCCTCCCTCCCTCCCTCCCTCCCTCCCTCCCTCCCTCCTCCCTCCTCCCTCCCTCCCTCCTCCTCCTCCCTCCCTCCCTCCCTCCCTCCCTCCTCCCTCCCTCCCTCCCTCCCTCCCTCCCTCCCTCCCTCCCTCCCTCCCTCCCCCTCCCTCCCTCCCTCCTCCCTCCCTCCTCCCTCCCTCCTCCTCCCTCCCTCCCTCTCTCCCTCCTCCCTCCCTCCCTCCCTCCCTCCCTCCCTCCCTCCCTCCCTCCCCCTCCCTCCCTCCTCCTCCCTCCTCTCCTCCTCCCTCCTCCCTCCCTCCCTCCCTCCCTCCTCCCTCCCTCCTCCCTCCCTCCCTCCCTCCCTCCCTCCTCCTCCCTCCCTCTCCTCCCTCCCTCCTCCTCCCTCCTCCCTCCCTCCCCTCCCCTCCCTCCCTCCCTCCCTCCCTCCCCCCTCCCTCCCTCCTCCCTCCCTCCCTCCCTCCTCTCCCTCCCTCCCTCCCTCCCTCCCTCCCTCCCTCCTCCCTCCCTCCCTCCCTCCTCCCCCCCCTCCCTCCCTCCTCCCTCCTCCCTCCCTCCCTCCCTCCTCCCTCCTCCCTCCTCCCTCCCTCCCTCCCTCCCTCCTCCCTCCTCCTCCCTCCCTCCCCCTCCCTCCCTCCCTCCCTCCCCCTCCCTCCCTCCTCCCCCCTCCCTCCCTCCCTCCCTCCTCCTCCCTCTCTCCTCTCTCTCTCTCTTCTCTCTCTCTCACACACACACACACACACACACACACAGAAAGCACACCCATGGCACAAAGCACAACACACACAACCACTTCCCATTCCACCTCTCTTACCCCCACCCACCCGCCCCAGCGGGGGATGGTCACCAGCAAAGTATCTTCCGTGGCATGTGTGCCCTCCTTCCTCTCCCACACAAACACGTGCTGTGTGTGTCTTCCTTGCCCACTGGAGATGGACACGGGCAAGATCCATCTATTGGTTGTGTTACCTACCTCCACCCCCACCCCGGTTCCCTCCCCTTCTGCAGCTGGAGATGAACGGGGGCAACATTTATCTTGTTGCTCATCCTCTCCCCTTTCCCTCTTCCTTCCCCCCCTTCTTTTCCCCTTCGCCAGCTGGAGGTGGACACGGACAAGGCCTATCGTGTGGCTGATGTTCCATATCCCTGATGTTCCTTTCCCCCCCACCACCACATGCACGCTCCTCTCCCTCGTCCCCAGCTGGAGGTGGACATGGGCAAGATTTTATTTGTGGCATTATCCTCCCTCCATCTATCCCCCCCAACCCCAACCCCCGCATCTGCAGCTGGAGATGGACATGGGCAATATCGAATCGAAGTCTGCCTTCCTCGTTACTCCCCCTCTGCCCCCATCTCTCTGCTTCAGCTGGAGATGGACACGGGCATGGTCTACCTTGGGGCTGATGTCCCCTTCTTCCCCTCCCACATCCACGCGCGCGCGCACACACACGGACACGGACGCGCACAGAGTTTTCTCCCCCCTCCCCAAGTTCCGCTGGAGCTGGACACCAGCAAGGCGGCCAAGGCCTCACCGTGTGGCCGATATTTTCCCAACCCCCCAATTGTCTTCTCATTACAA
>RPFO01000696.1:0-66008 GCA_009746045.1 Mesostigma viride | reverse complement strand
CCAGAGACTTGTTGACGGGGACTTCACATACGTCTGGCGACACCCTTGTCCGCACTCGGTGACAGGAAGCATCGTGCGAAACACTCCGGATTTTCCGGGGGGCGGGGGGGAGAAGCGGCACAGACTACGACCAGCATTCTACGTCCCACTGAACTTCTACGTTCAAATGAAGAGCGAGGGCCACGCGCTGATGGTGCCGATCAGGCGCCCTCCAGAACCACGGGGCCGAGGTAAGAGAAGATACACAGTTAAGTTGAACGCCAAGCCCGCTTGCTGTCATCTTTACCTGAATATTACGAGAAGGTGGCATGGAACGACTATCAACACCAGCCACAGACTCGCGCAACTGGCGTACTGGTCATCCGCGTGGATCAAGATCCAGCTGATAGATCTCGAGTTCGGCGGATGGACCTACTGTACATATAAATCACCCCAACTGCCTACAAATACACAGTCAAACAGCCCTTTACGCCCGTCATCGACTTGTAAAAGACTGGTTTCTGTTCTCCTTAGCAGTTATCGCCTGCGAGCCCGAAGATGGTCCTTCCATCTAGGTCACGCTTTGCGTGGATACCTCGTGTCTCTTGGTGGGGCATACACCATTCTATACACACTACCAGTTCTCTGTGACCTTGCTCGAGCCAGACGAGCAGTTCTTAAAAGACCCGCAAATTCGTGGTGATCACCGAGACGCAGCACCTTCCGTCCCCATCAAGGCGACCGACAAGCTTGTTTTACAAGGAGATAAGGCGCTTGACAAGTTCACGGGTATCCCATGCGAAGGAGATCATATTCTTCTACCTGGCCGGACTTCGCCGGCGTGAGAGGGGGGACGGGTACCGTGCACGACCAATAATAACTATTGGAACTTTGGCTGCAACCGCCTCATCCAGTTTGCGCTACAAGGGTTAGCCTCGGGCGGGCTATGTAACAATTGCGGTTAAATCTCTATGAGCGAGTTGCCCACGTACAGTTCGGCGCGTTCTGTCAGCACGTAACCGAGGTACTTCATCCACGAATCATTCAAGTCGCTCTGGGCCTTAAGAGTTGCTGTCATAATCTCTCCTTGCAGATTGCTCGCGTCGATGCCCCCGATGACTGTCCCCGAAACAAAGGCGGTGAGGGGCTCTCCGAATCACCTTCGTATTTTCGATTGCCGAGCTTCGCTGTATCGCTGCTGTACAGGGGGAGCGTGCCGTACTTGAGCCGGCTGATGTTTGAAGTACAGATACATTTTGGTGACCAGGTCGCCAATGCGGGGAATCACGAACCGCACCTCCGCCCCGTACTCCGCTTTGTTCACCGGGTTGAGCGCCACGTCGCTCCAACTGTAGTTCGTGTGCCGGCTGTACACGTTTTGAAGAAGGTCTTTTCCGGCAGCGTCGTCAGAGAAATTCGTCCATCTTCCCTTGCTATGGAGCACGTGATGGGTGCGCTCAGTCCTGCGACATGCTGTCAGTCTGACAATACCTCACATATTTTCTTCCCGACGCAGCCGAACGTCCTCCGGCAGGCTTTTTTTTTCTCCGCAGACACTATACCACCGTAGCCGAAGATGGCATCCGCGATCATGCAACTGCACGCGAGGGGGTCGCAGGACATCGCGACCATCGTCAACCCCGAGGTCACCTTCTGGAAAACCGTGTACCCCCGCCACACCAACTTTGCCTGGGACGACACCTTCATCACCCAGAGCACCGGGCTGTCCGACTACGGCCAGCTCATCGAGTTCAAACTGCCCCGCTCCGGGGACCTGGTCACCAAGTGCACCCTGTACATGGAGATGTCAAAGCTGAATAACTGGGCCTCCACCACCGCCAGCCCCAGCCCAAATTCTCCCCGTACATCTGGGACTTCCCTCGCGCGCTCATCGAGTACGTGGAGCTGACTATCGGCGGGTACCAGATCGAGCGGATCACCGGGACATGCTGCATATCATGGACACCATTTCGCGGCCGGACTACCAGAGCTACGTCGAGAACATGCCCGTCGAGCACGGGGGGAGCATCCGCTTCAACTCCGACAACACCGTCAAGGAGCAGTACAAAAACACGAACCCGCAGTTCCTGTACATCCCGCTGGAGTTCAGCTTCACACAGGACCCGGGCCTCGCTCTCCCCATGATCTCTTTGCAGTACCACGAGGTCCGCGTGAAGGTCAAGCTCGCGGCGGCGGACAAGATTTTCAACTACTACAAGGCACTTAACACTCGAACGTATAACACCTCTCTACCAACGTACACGACAGACCACACTGCTATCCGCGCCGTTCTTCAGGGCTGCTTCTACCGAGGGATTTACGGCAATGAGATGTCGCAGATGATCCAGCAACTCGGGCACATGAAGTACGTCAACTGGGTGATAGAGTACGCCATGTTCGCGGACAAGGTGGGGACGGTGACTTGGGACACCACCGCCGGAATTGCCTTCTCTCTGACGGGCACCGGAGATACCCTTATCCCAAATAGTTTGAAGTTTCACATTCACCCTGCTGTGATCCCTGACGACCTCCTCAAAACTTTGGATTCACAGTCATACACCCCCAACGCTCGCACAACCTGGCTGACTGACCCGCCTAAGATCGCGGTGCGCCTCATGTGTCGTTACATCTACCTCGACGACTTTGAGCGTCGCCAGTTCGCCGTGAACACGCACGAGTACCTCATGACAGAATACCAGCACCACCAGCAGTTCGTTGCCGATGTTGACCAGGTGTCCATCGACCTGAAGTTTAACCACCCCACCAAGGAGCTGATCTTCTTCTACCGCCCAGACAAATGGTGGGAGTATAGCGAGGAAACGGATGCGGTCCAGCAGTACAAGGGCTACTGGAATTTCGTGAACCCGGTCTCCGAGTTTGGAGGCGGCCACCTCTTTTCGACCGCCAACCTTGTGCTCAACTCTCAAAACGTGTACGGCGACGGACGCGACCCGGTGTACTTTCACTACCTTGTCCAGCACCAATTCCACGAGCGCGTCAGCCCTGGCGTCATGCTGTACACCATCCCGCTGTGTATCCAGCCGGACGCGTGGAAGCCGTCGGGCTCGCTGAACCTGTCACGCCTCGATGACGTCAAGCTGGTGCTGAAGAAGATGGGCGGGCTCCCTCCGGGCTCCATCCACGTGTACGCCAAGAGCTACAACGTCATCAAGATCCAGAACGGCATGGGCGGCAAGCGGTACGCTTCATAAGGCAGCTCCGACCTTACCTGACACGCAGACCCGCCGCTCTCCCGGAGATGGACGCGTCCTCTGATGTCCCGCGGGGTTCGAGGACGCTCCCTTTATTCCGCCTCGCGGACACGGACGACACGTATCTTTACTTTGCGATGGAGCACGCCCCTGAGGCGGGGAGGGTCAGGGTCAAGGTCGCCCCGAAGAGACTGGTGAACGGCCAGGACTTTTGCGACGTTCTGTCCGCCGGGAAGAAAAGATTAAAACCTTCACGAGGACAAAGGCGTTTGACGACTTGGTCGAGGCCATGGAGTCCCATCTCGGCATGACGGAACTTGTGGAAAGGGTGCAAGGAGGCACGCCCCAGCTTCAGGGGACCTGGCTCCACCCCTCTCTCGTGTGGCACGTGGCCGCGTGGATAAGCCCTGTGTTTTCAGTGGCTGCCATGGACTGGGCAGACACCTTCTTCCACACTCCCAACTCCCAGAAGGGGTGCATGATCGCGCTCACGGAGAAGGTGAGGAAGGACGCGGCGGCCCAACCCTTGTGCATCCTCGAGGCGGACGTGCGCGACAAGATCGCAGAGATCCTCGGCGCGGAAACCGAGGTTCCGGTCGGGGACACCGGGATGAGGGCGGACATCGTCAGTCGCAGGTTCGACATGCTGCTGGAGGTCAAGGAGGTCTCGCGGTGGGCCGAGGCTATCGGCCAGCTGGTCGTATACTCCCGCCATTTTGATCCAAAACTAGCGAAGGTCCTGGTCGTGTTCGACAGAGAGGGATCCGACATCCGCGACGACCAGATCGACTTCATCGAGTTCCACCTCCAGGGGATGGACATCATGGTTTGCAGCGATAAGTACTTTAGCGTGTATCATTGACCGTGTACCGATTTTTTATCAATTACTAATATGAACGCGTGAATGCCCTCAACCGTGACTCTTATAGATGCAGGGGTGCGGTATTTATCTGTGTACGACAGAGACAGAATCGCTACCCCGTCGGTTTCTGCCTTTAATAGGTGGACGTCCGCTGCGGAGAGTGGCCCCAATTTCTTAAACACAACCGACACGTACCCGGCGGAGGTCGATCCTGCGTTTGGTGTCGACCAGCTGATCGATGAGCTATGGCAAGAAAAGATATTCCAAATCGGCTTAACTCCTAATACTAATACTACTTTCAATTTAGTTGGCAACCCGAAGTATTCGGTAAAGATCGGCCCCTCTGGCCAAGAAATATTGCTGGAAAAAACGGCGGAGGTCTACCCCGTGCCTCCCTATCCACGGGCTCGCAACAGCCTAGTGAAGACCGGTAATGAGATTGTGATGGATCTCACCGTACTTCGATTGGCACTTGTTGAGGCACTGGATGTTCTTTTTTGTCTCTCTTTTAACGTAATAGTCACAATCCCCAGTGGATCCCTCTCAGAAGGAACCTCCAACCCGACCTCAATCACTAACGATATAGTGGTTAAGTTCCGCTTTTCCTGGCCGCTCGGGATTCAAAGAACTCTCAATCCCATCCCCCCTATCGTGTCCCTTGTTAAGCAAGTGTATTGGAAGCTCTTGAGAGTTCCGTACACACGCGAGTACGAGGACATGGACAACATCCCTCTTTTGGCCGGTGTTTTGGACCATGTTAGTTCCGCCGTGACGCGCCAAGTACCTTCCACTACACCGTGGTCGATCGCCCCTGTGGCCGTTTCCAAGCTGATGGGGTGTAAGAACGTTGTGTTGGTGTTTGATCTTACGGATCCAAACCTGAGTCTGGCAACGTTTACCAATGCCAATCTTTTGGACCTGTACGAAGTCACGACTCAGGGCACATACACGAAGATTTCTCTTGAAACGTCCACTCAAATGGCTG
Organism: Mesostigma viride; assembly: GCA_009746045.1. Lineage (NCBI taxonomy): Eukaryota > Viridiplantae > Streptophyta > Mesostigmatophyceae > Mesostigmatales > Mesostigmataceae > Mesostigma > Mesostigma viride. The sequence goes on along the minus strand of RPFO01000696.1, from coordinate 60,970 downwards.
TGTTGAAAGGGCTTAATTCGGAGGAAAACGTAAACTTAAGGACGGTCTTATTAAAAATATATGCTGCAACCGATCTATACACTCTACTTATCAGACGATCGTGGGCAGTAAAACAAATCACTTTCCAAATTCCTCGTGGCAGATTCACGGTGGGTACTAATACGAATGTCAACCCGCTGATGCGTGTCACAATTCCATTCCAGTCTCTTACTCTGAAGGAGTGGTCGGTGACATCAAGTGGTCGGAGACTAGCCAGTGCGTTTGCGTGGATTATCTCTCCCGAAGACGGTGGTGCGGGTGTTACGCGCTATACCACATTTGAGGGCAGCGGGGGCATGTTTACTTCCGTGTTAAAGGTCTCTCATTTGTTTTCGAGCTCCGATTCTCCCCTCTTTGTCAGGCTGCAGATTAATGTGAATTTGTCCTCAGACCCCCGTCCCTCTACCTTGGCCCGGAGTCCATTTCAATTTTTTGTAGAGGGCCTCGCATTCGTGGGGAGCGTGGAGCGGGTCGTGCTCGAAAATAGCAGCTTCTTCACCGTTGTCATCCATTTTGGGGCCATGTACAATCGCCTTAATAGACAGCGCCACGATATGGCCAACAAGATCTCGAATGTCGTGCAGTTCTCGTTGCCGTTGTTTTTATTTGACGGATCGGAAGAGACCAATGCGGCAGAGCCGGTCTCCATGTTGGTAGACATCCCCTCTGACCTTTTTTTGTACAATATCGAGTTCAGGGATTATAACACAAATTTTACAAAACCCGATGGTGGCTGGCCTCGGGCATCAAACTCGGCCTTTTACGTCCTTGTAAGTACTCGCATCCCCATCTCTGCCCTCGCTGAGGCGGATTGGAACAAGTTTAACATACAGTCTACACGGGCCACGTTTCGAACGTTTCCTGACATTAAAGGTACAAGAACAGAAACAACAGACGGCGTCCAGACGACCTTAGTACTACTATATGGGGGTACGGGGAAATACCATGCCCAACGAAGAGCAGACCATTACCATATCAGCGGTCCCCGATTTTTTCACCGTGCCGGCCACTGGCACGGCATCACAACAGAAACACAATCTCCGGGAGTGGACATACCAGGTGAGCGCCTTGGGGGTCCTTCGTTTAGTGTCCATCCAATTCCTGAACGCTTCCGGCGGCTACCTTGACTGCGAGGTCGGCCCTGTGTTCCAGATAAGGATCGAGTGGAGCTTGGCTGTTGCTTTCGACGTCGCCAGGCTGGTCCTTCGACACCACGCCTTCCGGCTGAACCGCGTCACACACACACCGATCACAGACGTCGAGGTCTCGAACGGTGACAAGACAATCACCTTGACGTGCGAAAACACGTGGCCAGTATCAGAGTACGGCGTTCTCGTGCTGCATCTATACCCCGGAAGCGCCAGCATCGCGTCCGGGAAAAAGAGCGAGTTCATCGAGAGAACGCACTTCACGGGTCGCGTGATCCTTTCGTGAAGTTATATCTGATCCTAGAGTAAACACCAAACGATGTCTTCCATCCCATCGAACATCACCAGGGCGGAGTGGAGGGTCACCACCCGTGGCAGCACCGCGGAAGGGGACGTGAGCAAGCTGCCATCGACCCAAGGCTCCCAGACCGCCGACGTGGTTCCACTGTCCGCTCTCTTAAGGCCTGATGGCAGGCCGGTGGATGTGTCCTTGCATCTGGACCTCGGTATCGAGGAAGTGCGATTAGCGAACACCGTGTTTGCGTACAACTTCGGGGGTGAAATATTCCAAGGTACCCTGTCAGTCCAACGTCAATCGGGGCTGGCACAAGGCAGATGGCGCACAGCGCACACCCTGGTCCTGTCGTTCGGAGACATCGTCGGCAATGCTGTGGAGAAAGGAGTATGGGATACAGAAGTAGACAATTTGATTGGGGGGCAGGCGTACACGGCGCTCGTCGGCACCATTCCCGGATCGGCTTTGGTTTTCCGTGGACAGCAACTCTCCTCAAATTGGGTGCTGACGACCCGCCTTATGGCCTATGTCGGCACCTCCGAGTTCGTTCAGTCGGCGTCCCTGGAAACCATCGAGGGGGCGCCTCCCTCGTTCAAGCTGGTCATAAGAACCAGCAAGATGGCCAAAGTATTGTCGACGCCTCAGGTGACATTTACCGGTGATGCCCGGGACGGTACGGACTTATTTGATACCCCGTCGGGTTGGCAGTCGAGCCGCGACAGGACCGAGCATTGGCTCTCTTTAGTTTATAAATCAACCCTCGATTTCGATCCACGCGACGACTACATCAACTTGTCCCTCACTCGCAGCCAGACGGGCAACATGTTCAAGGTGGGCGGCGTTGACCATCCTCTCGTAAATTGGACCGTCTCCATCCCCCCGGAACGTCCCTCGGTCGAAAAAGTAGATCTGGTGGACATGGAGGGGGAAGAGCTCGACTCCCGACTGCCGGGACAGTTCCGGATCCGCCTGCACATGTCTAGGAGCGCATTGGGTTTCGCTGCGGACGATCTGCGGGTGCGGTACGTGCGCATAAACACGGGCAAGTCGATGGATCTGACTTTGGACAGCGAGTCGATTCGGTATGACGAAGCACGGAAAACCTTCAGCGTCTTGGCGGAGAGAGAGTGGCCGGACGAGAACGAGCCTGCCGTCCTCGTGATCAGCGTGCGATCCGGGGTGTGTGGCATGACCAAGGAACGGAAAACGATTCCAACAATTACATACAAATCAAGACGCGCTTCGTTGGCGCGGTCCCGCCCGGCGTGATGTCCTGAAACGCGAAGAAAAAAAATGTCTTCTAGCATACTATAGAGACATTCACGCAATGGGAAGTCACAGCATCATGGCCCTCCGCGCGAAGGGGACGCAAGACGTGTCCTTGATCGTCGACCCCGAGGTTACCTTTTTTAAGACAGTCTACCCACGTCACACCAACTTTGCTCTGGAGGACGCGGAGGTTACCCAGTCGGCCGGCATCGTCGACTACGGCCAGTCCGTCGAATTCAAGTTACCGCGTTCCGGGGACCTCGTCATGAAGGTCGCGGCCTTCATCGAGGTTTCTCCCCCGATAGATGGACGACCATGCCGAACGTGGCCCCTTTCGCCCGGGATTTCGGTCGCATCTTGATCGACCACGCCGAGCTCGTGATCGGAGGGTACTCCATCGAGAAGGTCACGGGCGACTTTATGCACGTCAACGAGATCATGAGCAAGAAGGGCCACGAGTGCAGCGTCGACAACCTGCCCGTCGAACACGGCGGCAGCGTCGAGATCGATGAGCGCGGGAGGATCGTGGATGCGTTCCTGGCAAACAAGCAGCAGCACCTCTACATCCCCCTCGAGTTCACCTTTTGCCGGGAGCCCGGCCTCGCTCTGCCCATCATCGCCCTCCAGTACCACGACGTGATCGTAAAGGTCCAGTTCAACACTGCCGACAAGATCTTCGCGTGGTACTCGGCGCCCACGGGCAAGGGAGGGACGCTGGTTAACTATGCCACTGAATACAACGCTACTAGTGCGCCTGGCGGGTTTAAGGACGCTACTAATGCCGATGGTACTGCCAAGGGTGCGTCGGCCCTCAACCGGGCGAAGGTCGCCATGGAGTTCTTCAAGTACTGGTCGGACAAGGGGGGGAGGAAGTGGATTTTTGTAGGGCCCAGCGGAGAAACTGACGAGAAGCGCGCAACCGATCTGCGAAATGCCTTCTTTGAGCCCAACGTTAGTTACACCACTAGTGCTTTCACCAGCAGCACGCCTGTTTTCTTTGTGCCTGTTGGCGACTGGGTAACAGTGACGTCAGGGGCCAATGCTACTACATTGTCATCGTTCAAGCTCCAGTACTCTAAGCGCGGGAAGCTGTGGACTTACACATTCAACAGCCAGGCTGAGTTGGACGAGGCTATCAACTACAAGACAGGGGCCGTTACGGCTACTTACACAGCGTCCGAACACCCCCGCGTGGCGTGGGCCAACGCCCCTCCCAAGTTCGCCTGCAAGCTCCTGGCCCGCTACATCTACCTCGACGACTTTGAACGGCGCCAGTTCGCGCTCAACACGCACGAGTACCTCATCACGGAGGTCCAGCGTTTCCAGCAGCACGTCAGCGGGGAGAGGGAGGTGACCGTCGACCTGAAGTTCAACCACCCCGTGAAGGAGCTGCTCTTCTGGTTCAAGCCCGACTCCCTCCAGTTTGTCGCCGACCAGTACAAGGCGGACGCCGACTTCGCCTACAACGGCTACTGGAAGTTCTGGAACAACAACAGCGCGTTCGGCAACGGCCACCTGTTCCGCTCCTGCAACGTCTCTCTCAACTCGCAGAACATGTTCGGGGAGGGCCGCGACCCGATCTTCTTCTCGTTCCTGCTGCCCTCCGAGTTCCACACGCGCGTCGTCCGGGGCAGCCGAGTGTACGTCATCCCCTTCGCGCTGGAGCCAGAGTCCTGGAAGCCATCGGGGACCGTCAACATGTCGCGCCTGGATAGCGTCAAGCTGTACCTGAAGGACATCGGGAACGTTGCGGGCATCCCCTCCGGCACCATCGACATCTACGCAACCTCGCTCAACGTCCTCAAAATCGCGCAAGGTATGGGCGGCAAGCGTTTCGCCTCGTAAACCCGCCGAAAATAATCTCCGCCGTCAGTATACACTACTCGGAGATGTCGCACGCCGTTCTCTCTCTGCGCGCCAAAGGACCTCAAGACGCCATGCTGACGGTGAGCCCCGAGATCACCTTCTTCAAGAGCATGTACCCGCGTCACACCAACTTCGCGTTCGCCGACACGGAGGTCGTGCCCACCAGCGGCACCCCCGGGTTCGGGCGCATGGTCGAGTTCCTGCTCCCCAGGAGCGGGGACCTGATCACCAAGGCGTACCTGTACGCCGAGCTGCCCCCGATAACGGAATGGAAGACGGGCGCCAATGCCCCCCTGACTGGGCGGACGTGGTGGAAGATCTTCGACCCATTCTGGGATGACCTCGGCCGCGTGCTCATCAAGAAGGTGGAGTTCAAGATCGGCGGATACACCGTCGAGGAGATGACGGGCGAGTTCATGCACATCTGGGATCAGCTGTCCCGCGACCCGAGCACGAGCCATGTGGAGTCCGCCCCCGACGAGCACGGCGGCGTCGTCAGGAAGTACGGAGGGGGCAGGACGGGGATGTCTCCCTGTCACCTGTACATCCCCCTCCAGTTCTCCTTCTGCCTGGAGGAGGGCATGGCGCTCCCCATCATCGCGCTGCAGTACCACGACGCCCGCATCCGCATCCAGGTGGCGTCCAAGGACGAGATCTTCACGCACATGGCGGGCGGTGAGAAGTACCCGGGCACTGTCCTCACAAACACCCAGTCCGGCCCCAGCACGGCCCCTGTCCTGTGGACCGGCCTGTCATCTGCTGCAACAGGGGGTACCAGTCCCGCTTACGCCGCGGTGGCCGTCGACGCCAACTACCGCACGAGCATGGTTGGCGCGTACACCGACATCACGAAGATGCGTCTGATCCTGCGCTACGTATACCTGGACGACTTCGAGCGGCGCCAGTTCGCAACCAGCGCGCACGAGTACCTCATCACGGCGACCCAGCAGTACGACCACTTCGTCGAGAACTCGAACCTGGAGACGCTCATCCTGCCGTTCTCCCACCCCGTGAAGGAGCTCATCTTCTTCTACAAGGCGGACAACCGCGTGTCCGACCCTGACACTTCCAAGGACCCCACCCAGGCCGTGTGGAACTTCACCAACAAGAACAGCGCGTTCGGCGACGGGCACCTGTTCACGTCCTGCAACCTGTCGCTCAACTCCCAGAACGTGTTTGGCGAGGGCCGCGACCCGGTGTACTTCTCCTACTTCCTGCCGCTCATGCACCACACGCGCATCCCGAGGGACAAGCACATCTACGTGATCCCGTTCGCGCTGAAGCCGGAGGACTGGCGGCCGAGCGGCAGCATCAACTTCTCCCGCCTGGACACAGTCAAACTCGTCCTCAAGGGCTTCGTGTCGGACGCGGACGCGGGGGGCACGAACTTGACCAAAAAGCTGCAGAAGGGCGTGATCACCGTGTACGCCCGCTCCTTCAACATCCTCAAGATCACCAACGGGATGGGCGGGCTGCGGTTCGCCTCGTAACCCTCTCTAGGGACGCTTTAGAAGTGTTACCGTGGTTACAGCACTTCTAAATCCTTTTTTAAACTATAGATTCTCCGGCCGGATGCTGAAAATGACCAGCCGGGAAGGCGCTACTGTGGAATGAATGAATGAATGCATGAATGAATGAATCAATGATTATTTATGAATGAATAAACAAAGCCACGCATTTTAAAATTTCGAGTGTATACCATATGTACGCATGACAAAGTGCACTTCTCTCACAACTAAGGGGCGCAGGTATGGTCGGTGCGCCGCGCACAGGGTGCGCGCGTCCAGCACCGAGGGCCAGAACATCGGGTGGGAGGCGGGCGAGGAAGTCAGCGGTCCGAGGCGTTGGAGGACCGAGCCAGACTCCCCCCCCAGGAGACCCGCCAAGACCGCCCGAATGCGGGCCTCCTCCCCACCGCTCAGGGGGAGAACCTTCATGAGATCACCCCAAATGTCGGCCTCCTCAAACCCCCCCATGCGCCTGTCCACCCCGCCGGCCCCTTCCTACCGGCCCCTTCCTCCTCGTCCTCCTCGTCCGCCCCCCCCGCCCCCGCGCCGCCCCCGGACCGCCCCCGCGCCGGCGAGACCGTCCGTCTTCCCGCCCCATGTGGCACTGCCGCCGCCCCCATCGGACGCGCAGGAAGTGGAGGACCGCGTCGCGGACCTGATGCTTTCTCCCTGGGGCGACGCGGGCCCGTTGACGCGCCCTCCGCGGGAGGAAGATACTTATGGGTGGCGGGCGGGCGGGCTGGACAGGCTACCCCCACCAGGTACCATATACAACACAGATTGGCTGCCACGTGTCAGGTACCGCGTGCACGAAGCAGGCGCGCCGCGCGGGCCCCGCGTGGGCAAGGTGAGGACGAGGGGGCACGCCGCGGGTTCCAGGCGCTTCAGAAGGCGCGTGAGCTATTAGGTGCAGAATACGTTCTCTAGCACGCGCATGACCCCCTCCGATTCCTTGATGGCTCGCTCGTTCCTGCGCCCTTGCCGCTTCAGGCGCTCCACATCTCGTGTCAAGGCGACCAACGTCTGCTGGTTCTGCGCGACCACCGCGTCCACGCGCCTCATCAGGTCCTCGATCTCCGACAGCGCGCTCTCCACCTTGCACCACCACGGCCGCTCCGTCATGCTGGCGATGGAATCGTCGGATTCGCTGGAGTCGCTGCCCTCCTTAGACCACCACGGCCGCTCCGTTTTGCTGGATCGGATGGATTGGTCGGATTTGCAAGTAGGGGACGCCACCCCCTCCTTGCCCGCTTCTCCCTCGTCAGGTGTGCCCTTGTTGCCGCGGAAGAAAGCCAAGATGGACTGCATGGTGCCTCTGTGCGGGGGGCTAGAATGGGCTGACACTTGTACCGGAGCCTAAGCGAACTACTGGTCGTCGTGCTTGACCACTCGCGTGGTCGTCTTTCGCTTGGTGAGGGGCAGATCGTCGTCGCTGGCCTCCTCCTCCCTGTCGGGGTCGCGGTTCACCTGGCCGTACTTCCAGAACGACGGGGAGCCCACGCGGAACGGCGGCCGCTCCTCCGCCTTGTACCAGAAGATGACGTCCTCCAGCTTGTTGGATCCGCTCGTGTGGTCGATCACGAGGCACTCGTAGTTCTGCGTGCACTCGTTCAGGATGGTGCAGAACGCCTCGAACGTCGGGATCACGCCGAAGAAGTTGCGGTACAGCCGCTCGCGGTTCATGATGATGTTCTCCTTGAGCGCGAACACGTAATCGATGTTCGAGCGGATGTCCGGCGTGACGTCCATCGTGTACTGGGTGATGAACAGCAGGAAGATGTTGTAGTGGCGCCCGTTCAGCGCGATCTCACGGATGTACGGGTCGCGCATCACCGTGCGGTCGTACACGCAATCGTCCATCACCACGAACGCCGGCAGGGCCGCCTTCCCCCCTTTGCTCCTTAACTTCTGGCGCGCGATCACCGCCTTGAGCGCGCCGCGGTTGAACCGGTTGTAGATGAACAGCGACGGCACGTACTTCCCCCAGTGGCGGTTGGAGCCCTCCGTGCCCGACAGCACGATCCCGGACGGGAGGTGCCGCTTGTAGTACATTAGGTCGGTCGCCAGCGTCGTCTTGCCAGCGCCCCGCTTCGACACGATGCACACAACGCTGTTGTCCTTGATGCGCGAGGGGTCGAACTTCTTCAGGTTCACGTTCATCCCGCCCCACCTACATACATCTATCTCCCGAGAATTGTGGAATTCATTTACCCACGCACCGCACGCGCGCCTCGATCACGGGGGGCACGCCGCGCGCGAAGAACGAAACGAGCAGACCGCACGCGGCCGCCAGACGCAGCCACTGCCACGGTGCCACGCCTCCCAGTGGTCCTTCTCCCGCTCCGACCGCGCCTGTCGGTACCGCACCGCGAACTGGCGCTGCAGGTCGGCGAACTGCCGCTGTATCTGGCCCTTCGCCGCCGCCAGCGCGCTGTCGCCGCCCTCTCCCTTCAACCGCTGCAGCCGCGCCACCAGGGCGGGGGAGCAGGCGCACACGAACGTGCCCTGGCGGCTGAACACGCAATGGGCGACGTTGTCCGTGAGCGCGTCCTCCAGAAACACCCCCACGTCCGTGTCGCTCGGGCTGGACAGGGAGCACTCCCGCAGCGTGCACCCCTGCGGGTGCGTGTGCCACTCGACCACCCCGTGCGGGGTGTTCACGTCGTTGGACCGACCCACGTTGGTCACGGTGGCCTTCCTCATGACCGAGCTTCGGAGGTCCACGCTGAAGTTGCCGCCGAGCTCCGCCCCGCGCGACATGCTGTTGATGATGAAATGGAACGCGGCCGGGTCCAGCCGGAACCGCCGCGTCCTAACGCCTACTGATCCTACCCTGGCCGTGCATTTATCAGATGTCAACACTTTTGTTCCGTCAGGTAAAATGGTCACTTTCATTTATTACAAAGCATAAATAACATTACAGACGAATTAAAAGTCCTCCTCCTCCTCCACGTACGCCTCGGGGTCGTCCTCGTCGACGTGGAACCCGTCCTCTTCATCCTCGTCGCCCGCCAGCCCCGCCCTGCCGCTGGCCTGCAGGGACTCGGGACGCAGTCGGACCGAGCGCGTCCTGTCCCTGTGCCCCCCCTCATCCTGCTCGTCCGAGCGCCGGCGGGCCGGAGGCGAGGGCGGCGGGTCGTCCGCGCCCATGATCCCGTCCATGTAGTCCTTGAGGATGTCGTCGATGGGCATGAAGCTCTGGAGCGCGTTCTTGACGCACTCGCACACCCCTTTCATCACCTGACGCTTGTTGAGCTTGACCCCGCCGGTCGAGGTCTGAGAGACGTAATGCGGGATGTCCTCCGCGATGTCCGCGGCCATCGTCTTCATGACCGAGTGCACAAACCGCTCGCACGTCGGGACCTTCACCTTCAGCTTCTGATCGTTCCGCGAGTTCCTGCGGATGCTGCCCAGGATCATACTCGCGCACACGAAATACGCCTTCAGCAGCTCCCTCAGGTAGGGCACCGTCTTCTGGATCTCCTTGGTCTCCTCGTCGATGATGTCCGCGTTCCAGCTCGGAACCTCCGCCAGCAGTTTGGTGAGGCACTCCATGCAATCCGTGCCTTTCGCCCCCGACACGTTCACGGCGTCCTGCAGGATGTTCTTGAACGCCGCAAACACCGGCTGGGATAGCGACCGCTCGAGCTGCTCCACGTACTCCCGCTTGCTGTCTACCAGCACGTTGGTGTCCACTCGAGGCTCGGAGCGCGACTCGGTCAAGTGGTCCCGGTCCCCCATCGTCTGTTCTACTCCTGTCGTGAAATTAATCACCCCGCTGTAAGCGAAACCGCCTAGCTTGATAGCATGTACCGAGCTATCAAAAACACGAGCGCGCCTGCCACGATGCCGCCCACGTTCACCTTGTTGCGGTCCACCTTGCCGTCCCGCCCTTTGAACAGGTTCGGGAAGGCAGCCGCCCCGAAGTGGATGGTGCCGATCGCCGCCCCTACGCCGAAGATGGCGGGAACCACGAGCCCGCCTGGCAGGCCTCCGCACCAGGGGGGGGGGCGCGGGAGGAGGTAGCACGCGGGCAGGAGGGGAGGGTCGCGGGGACGGAGACCGCTGTCGGATAGACATCTCCGACGGGCCGGGGGACACCCCCCTAGCGATCGCCGGCGACGGGGGCGGCCTGTAGACTCGAGACCGCAAGGACGTCGGGGCCGGGGGGGCGGACACGGCGATATCCGGCCCGGGGGCGTCGACGATCGCGCTCTGCTGTACATTGCCAGCGCTCTGTCGGAGGCGTCGTGCGAGACCCGTCAGGTCTTCCATCTGCGCTGCTTTGTACTACACTCGCACAAAATTCCCCAGGTCTGAACGCGTTCAGTACTCGCCCCCGTCCGGCTTGTCCAGGTCCCACTGAACCTGGCTCGGGATCACCTCGTCCTCATCCTTGTCGCCCTCCTCTTCGCTTGCCTCCCGGTCGCGACAAGGCAAGCGGGTGTCGAGGCGTCGATGCACCGAACTGTCGAAACAGTCGGCGTGGTAGAACGCGAACCCTGTAGGTACACGCAGAGTCAGCTCCACCTTCTGCGAGGGCATCAAGCCGTCGCACAGGATGCAGGACACCCATCCGTCCGCGGGTAACGCGGCCGCGCTCCATCTCGTCAGCGGAGACACATCGCCTGACTGCACCACCGCTAACTCCTCGGCGGTCAGCGGCGTCTTACCTCTGTACGAGGGGCATGACTCCATGTATTCCCGGTTGAATGAGATCCGGAAGGGATACGGATTGCGCGCTTCTTGGCGCGCGCACATCCTGGCCCACCGCGCGTCCACCCTCCTTCTGGCAGCGTCCAGCTCGTCGGCATAACGCTTACTTGTCGTCGTCATTGTCCGCGGACGATTAGCGCCTCCTCCTCACCACGCGTTGTCGCGTACCGTGTCCCGCGCCCTTCCTCCTATACCTCCGCGACCCCATATAATGCACGCCCACCGGCCCCGCGGTGTCCTCCCATGAGAGGTTCGGCAAGGTGCCCGTCCCCTGGGCGTACGGCGACGCCCCCTTCAGTGGCGCGCACATGACGAACTGAGCGTTCGGGTTCTGGACCAGGTTGCCCGCATCGTCCTTGGTGTACGGCTCGACCTGCTTAGGCATCTTGCCGCCGTGACGGTGTTTTTCGGATGGGTCGTACTCAAAGTAGATATTACCCGAGCCCTCTGGGCACTTGGAGGGGTGTCCAAGCAGTCTGGCGTCGGCTGCTGTCAGGTCGGCGAAGAACTGGCCACGGCTCTTGGGGGCACCGTCGACCTCCACGCCAGTGACCAGATCATACGCGCTCTGTCGCCGCCACCATGCGGCGATCTGATCAAGCAGGTACCTTCTCATGCGGTTGCAGTTGAGAACGTCATCCTTTAGGTGCTTATGGAGTATGTTCGGGACATTCATCGATCCATCACCGACCTTCGCGATTGTTGAATAGGCGTCAGGCTCATCATATGTTGTGATCCTATAAATAGTTCCAGCATAATCAGCATTGGTGAAGATGTCATATGCGAGCTTTTGCAATCGAGCGATGTACCCATAATTTTCTCGATAGTTGGCTTGACCTTCTTCCAGCATATCTGTAATGCGATCTCTGTGATGGATGGAAAATCTATCGGGGTTGAAAGTCGGGCTGTTTAGCATAAGGATCAGTTGGGAGGGATCGGTGTCAGCTGCTACGTCCCCCAACACAAGGAGCGACGTCAACGGCGTGCTACCTGGTTGTAACGGAAAAACGCGGATCTTGCTCGCCCGGCTTACGTATGGGGCCACTGTAGCAGGAATGGCGTGCGAGTTATCCGCTGTGAGCGCTGCAAAAAACGTGCCCCACTCCTGCATCCCTTTACTTGCGATGTCTGACATCACAGTATCGGGGATCCTGGACATGTACACGTGAGAAAGGTAATTACTCTCAATTGCGGGGTTGCCTCCAATATCCGGGAGTTCGACAGCGACGAATCCGCGCAACACGTTTACCAGCTTGGCCATCTCCTTTCGATCGGTCTCACGCACGTCATAGTCAGTTGCATGTTGTACACGCCTGCGAAGGTCGCGCAATAGGGCCAAAAGGATATCGTACACGTAAAGGATTGAAACAAACAACCGGAGTTTTTGTTGGAGAGACCGCTGGTCCAGAGCATCTTTTGGAAACTCTTCTGTAATGTTTCTTTTGTAAATCGGAGCCTCCTCGATTGTGAACTTGATGCCCGGGACGTATGTTGTCAGCCTCTTCATCTCGTATGGCGTAAACACCTTCTGCGCCAACTCGTAAACGCGTTTCTGGTCTTCGGGTGTTCTCTGAGTAGGGGTCTCGACGATCGATCGAAACGGATACAGCGTCATGTTCTATAGTACCAGCTAGATATATTTTTAACGCCTTCGTCGGACTACCCTTTTCTGCGCCACCCTGGATCCCTTGTGCCTGTACCTCCGCGCGGCCAGATAGTGCACCCCCGTCGGCATGCCCGAATCCTCAAACGCCGGCATGCCGCTTGGGGGGCGTAGCTGGTCTCCCCACGCAAAGGCGTGCAGAGCTGGAACCGGGCATTCGGGTTGACGGCCATCTGCCCACCACCGATGTCGACGTACCGCGGAACAATCTTAGGCATCTTGTTTCCGTATGCAGCCCTCTTTGCGGGGTCATACTCATACCAAACCCCTCCATTGCCATTGGGACACTTTACATCACCGGTCAACTGATACTCGGCTAGTGCGAGGTCGGAGAAGAACTTGTGGCGCGGTTTGTCAGTTCCATCCGCGCCCAGCGCGTTCACGTACTCGTATGCCCCCTGACGCATCCACCAGTTCTCGATGATGTCGAGCACCTCCTGGCGTTTTTGGTTGAATGCGATGATGTCGTCGATGATGAACTTCTTGATCTCGTTCGTGAACGTGTGAAACGGCGTTCGACCCTTAGTGTTAAACAATTGCGTCGTCAATCGGACACCTTCACGAACATCGATGTCAAGTTCGGGTCTTGTCTTTCGCCACAAATAACTCCTGAGGTCCTCTGCATGGTCGTCTCCATATAGAGTCGCGACCTCTCCGTCCGCTGTCTCTACGCTTGGTGCAAGAACCTCAGCCGAGGGAACGGGCCCCGTCACACGTATCTTATCTAAAGTGTCTGCAATGGTCGACGTAGAAAAGCCATCGGGGTTGTGTTTTTGTAGGCGCTCCAGAAGCTCGTAGTTGATGTTTGGTGGCGGAAAGTCGACATCGAGCTCCGCTAACCTGAATCTATGAGCCATGGACAAGTACGAGCAGTCGATAGTAGGTGACGCGAGCTGTTGAAGCAGCCTGGCGGGCACGCTGTCGTCAGACGGGTCCCCCCCCAACAACATATTGGCGCTTGGCAGGTTTTCGGGGGTGAGGCTAAACACCCTCACCTTAGCGGTCTTGTCAATCAAAGACGTATCGGGAAATTCGATGATCCGCCCCCATCGCGCGTACATTTCTTCCTGGGGTTCGAGTGCAGTGATCGAGGCCGTGACACTCGCGGGGATGCGTTTCATGTACACGCGCCTATTGAGATCACTTGCGCGCGACCCTCGTAATAGAGGCATTTTCTCCGCCTCTACAACCACGTATCCGCGGAAGGCATTCACTAGCTTTCCCATCTCTGCTCGACTGGTGTCGACGAAGTTCCCGCTGACTGCGCGCTTCACGCGGTCGTGTAGGTCTCGCATGACGTTATGCAGAAGGTCGTAGATGTACACGCTCGCCACGAAACGCTGCAGTTTCTGCAGCAGTGCCTTGTCGGAGTCCAGAATCGCCCTCTTGTATAACGGGGCCTCCTCTACGACAAACCGGATATTGGGGAGGTACTTCGCCAGCTTGACCATCTCATATTCGGTGAAGATGTAGCCGGCGAGTCCTTGGACGCGCTTCTGGAAGGATTCCGAGCGCACCGTGGGCGCCAGGACGGTGCTCTTGAACGGATACAGCGTGGACATGCTCTCGATATATTGAACACCACAGATTTTTTTATTCGTCATCGCGTTATGCGCTCCACAAAAAATCGCGTGCACAGATCAAGAACATGTCATCGACCGTGACCACGCGATCCGGAAGGAAAGTCAGGGCGCCCGAGAGATACGAGCCCGCCGAGCGGCCAGTGGACGACGTTTCGGATAACGAGGAGGAGGACTGGGGAGAAAGCGAGGAAGACGAGGACTACGAGGAAGACGACGGACCGTACGAGAGCAGCTTCATTGACGACGGGGAGTGTGAAGACGACGGTGCCGAAGACGAGGAAGACGACGGTGCCGAACCCCGGTGCTTCGAGGAGGAGGAGCCAGATGACGAAGAGACACTAGACGAAGAGTCCTAACCAGTTCTGTTGACGTTTCTGATGTGGTACGGGTTGGCGTCTAGAGCGGCGTAGGCAGACACCAGTGAGGTTTCGTCGAAGCCAAGAGGAACGTGCCCCGCCCCGATGCGGCCTGGACGCTCCTCGCGCCCCCCTAGCTGCGTCTCCTGTGCAGTGTACACGGAGAACTCCGGTTGGCCGACCCCGACCGCCGTGAGCTCCGACTCATCCAATCTGGGGAACCGCGCCACCTCCTGCGTCCCCTTGATTGTGTCCTTCGTCTCAGGCAGTTCCGCGTTGCCGTCGCGCCACAGGAACACCTTGTCCGTGAGCACGTGCGTGTGCTGCCCCCCGCGGTAGGACGCGTACGGGTTGCTGAACTCCGCGCTCGACACGCGGTTCTCGTACACCTTGGACTTCACCGGCTCCCTCAGGTTCGCGTTCACATGCGCCCCGATCTGTTGAGTGCCAACGCCGAAATCCCCCATGGGCGCGCGGTGGGACTCCAGCGCGTCCAGCATGTCCAGGCGCTTGGGGTCCACTCTCTCGTGCTCCTGCAGCCTTCCAAACGTGGCCCCCTCCATGCCGTTGTACGCGTCGGACACGTGCGGCTGGGGCATTGTCACTAGCGAACGCTCGGGCAGGACTGTCGCCTGGCCGGATCCGGTGACCCACCCGCCCGCCTCGAACTCCGTGTTGGGCGGCCGATGCTCCATCCCTGCGCGCTTGGCCAGCTGCTCCTTGCCCATGTTCGTGGTCGGTATGCTCCTCTGCTCCAGATGCGCCACCTGCGGGTTGGGGTGATTCACGCGAATGCGGGGCTCCGGGATGTTGAAGTTTCTGTTGAGCACGTCGGGCGCCGTCCGCGAATCCCGCTCCCGTGCGCCGTTCCCCTCCCACTCCCGCTGCGTCGGGAACGTCCTGTCAGGCCTGGCCTCGCCCTGCACCTGCCAGGTCTCCAGGAACCTCCCGGGGGTGTCCGTCACGTCGGCGCCGGGTATACCACCTGCACTGGGCAGGATGTTGGGCGCCCACCCTGGAACAGACAGGTTGCCGTCGTAGTCCTCGGGCGGCATCACGTGCAGGTTGATCCCTGAAGAGTCTCGCTCGTACCCGAGGGCGTTCTGGGGGGCGGTGACATAACTCGGCTCGCCAGGGCCGTAGCCGCCGCGAGCCGAGTAGTATGGCACCATGGGGTAGCCGAGCGACATGGAGTGAGAGATGAGTTCTTTGGGTGGGGGCGGTATGCTCTCTAGTTGCAGGCCCGAAAGGGGCATTTTTCGGTACGGGGGCGGCCGCAGCAAGTACCCGGCCACCGCGACCGCGGACATCACAAGAAACATGGTCTGTTGCTGTAACTCTATCGCACATTTTAGTTAGGGACCACCAGTCAGTACGAATACCCCGGCATCATCCCCGGCGGGACGTCAGTCAAAACAGGCGGGTTGCCGTCCACCCACCGATCCCCCCTCTTGAGCTGGTCCCAATACAGGTTCGTGTACGGGGCGAGAACGCGGTTGTCAATGTACATTGATCGGTTTTGGTTGACGGCGTTGGGCCCGCCCCGGATGCGGGTGGACTCAATGGACGGGTCGAGTCGCCCGCCCAAAGAAACGTAGTCTGGAAACGCGTTGGCAGGGTAATTGATGTTGAAGTCGAGTTCCGGGTCCCATGCCCGCCCTACGACCTCGCTGTTCTGAAAAACGTACTGAGATGCCATGATGAAGGAAAAGAGCTTTATTCATAATGAGCGTTAGATAATGTCTCCTCCTAGCTGCACCCACTCCCTTTCCCTGGTCGCCATGGACAAAGGGGGGTCCTGCAAGGGGGGCTGAGGCAAGAGTGTCCTCTCCATGCTGAAGAACTCCGCGCGCGCGGGCAGCACCTTCTTGAGGCACCGGCACGCCTTTCCCCAGCAGTTCACCCCCGTGAGCAGGATCAACAAGAGCAACGTCGCGTTCAAGAGGTTCATGTCGGTCCTTGACACTTAGAAGTAGGTCTGATTTTTTCCAAGAGCTCCCCTCTTTTGTCAGGGGGCACGTTATTCATGACGAAGTTGTGGAAAGCCTTTTCGGACTTGGGCGCCCCGACCCCGCCCATACAGACATCCGCTACGGGGGAAACAAGGTCCTGTGGTAGGTCGCGGGCACCCGAGCAGATAAGGATGTCTTGCAGCCCCTCCCCCCGCAGGTGCGGCTCGGCGTTGTACCAGGACGCATCCTTTGACACGATCACCACCCTGTCAGGCGCCCTAACGCTGCCCGCCTGTACGCGTTTGCCCAGATCGTAATGGAACAGCGCGTCGGCGGCCTCGCGAGCCAGGGAGCAGGAGCGCATGGTCTCGCCGGGATGGGGAGGCACAGGTCCGCTGTACGCCCTCCCGCAGTACGCGACCACCCTGCATGACGACGGGTCCACGCGCGCAACGTCTCTGGCGCACTGGTCTAGGTCGACGAACACCCACGTGACCATCGTCGGCAGTCGCCGTGTGGTTACAGACGGAGCAAGAAAATGTGGCCCATGTACACACGCGCGCGGCGATGAAGGAGTGCGCCTTCTGCTTCAAGGACAACCACGAAGACGTCGGCGGGTTCACCTCCGTAGCGGACGGCTACTCCGGGCTCTGGTTCTGCTCCTTCCCCTGCCTGTACAGCCTGAAATACGGCACGAGGGCGTATCAAAAGCCCCGCGTGCCGATCGCCACCAGCTCAACTACCAACTCTTAGGCCGCCCGAAGCCTGCCCTTCATCCGAGAGGCATCAAGCATGGCGTCGCGGTAGGTGTACTGGCGCCGGACGTTTTTGACCCGGTCGTACACCTCCGTGCCCTTATTCTTCAGCCAGACCTTCATCACGAATTTCGTCCACGGCTGCACGTTGTGGAAGTACTTCTGGCCCATCTGGCGCTTCTTGATGGACACGATGTCGCCGCTGTTGTTCTTGGTCAGATCCTTTGCTGTCAGTCCGCCCTTGGTCCTTACGGCGGTGCCGTTGAACACCTTCCTACGACTAGCCACGATGCGCTGGAACCCCATGTGTGCGGGTGTATATCTACAATGTGCATATTTTTTTTAAACGAAGACCGGTTTTTTAATTGGAAGGCCCGCCGAAGTCCAGATGCCTGGAATAGACCTCAGGGACCGCCTTGGACCCGCTCCTTATTGCATTGCTCCAAGTGTTGCCCCAAACTGAGTCCAGCAAAGTTTGCAATACCCCCTTAACGACACCCCGGTGAGCCCCCAGCCCCTTCTGGAAGTCCTCCCGTTTGCCACCTGATCGGGCGCCGACAACTGCACGCGCTGCTGCAACTCCAGCCCTCTCTGTTGCGCCTTCTCTCCTACGCGCTTGGCTCGCTCGTTCGCAGTCACTGTCATCGCCCGGTCCCGGAGATCATCCCGCTCGCGTGTAGCGGCTGTCTGGGCGTTCGGCGACAGGCGCACGCGGTTTCTCATGACGCGCATCCTCTGCCTCGGCCCTACCCCTCCCGCTGGTGGCAAAACGTCCACCACGAACCACGGGTCGTTGGTCACCCCCTTTTTCCAGTCTGCGCGGACGCGGTCGTCGCGGTTTGGAAGAGGTGCCTTGACCACGACCGCTGGCAGCCAGTCGTCCGCGTCAGGGTCGACACGCACCTGCACAATCTCCTCCCCCCCCGCCGCCCGGGTGGCATCAAACGCGCGCGTGAAGTCCGCCCCCAGCGGCGGCTTGCAGCGAGCGGCGCTGCCGGGCTTCTGAACAAGCCGCGTGCTGTACGGACTCGCCCCCGCTGCCACTGGCGGGCAGGCGTATTGTCGCCTGTTGGCTTGCACGGGGTCGTGGGACTCGAATGGCCGGTTCCCCCTGTTGGGGTCTGTGGCATCGGGATCGGGGTACTTTCCATCCACAAAGCGCCCCACGCATCTCGACTTCTGCTCCTTCTGCTCCATGTCCTGCCGAGCTCCTTCATCGTCGGGGTCGACGGGCTCGGCGTCGGCGTCGGCGAATGGGATGACGGATCTGTCCACGCTGCGGTACCCGGAACACAGCATATAGTTCTTGATGGCGCGGGTTCGTATCAGCGCGTGAAAGGAGCAAATGATCGCGACGGACAGGTTGTACCTTGTTCGAGTGTGCTCGTACGCCTCCTTGCGAACGAAGTGCTTGCCCGTGTTGAAAGCTTGCTCGATTGGGTTGTATTGCGGGCTGTAAGGGGGCGTGAACAGGAGCGCCGGGCGTCGTTCATCGAACGTGGCTTTGGTTGGGGGCAGCAACACCCCGTCGCCGCCGCCCCTCTCACGGATGGTTTGCGCCAGAGGGCACAGCTCTGATGCCGGATAAACGACCAGTCTGGGGTCCGAGAGCGCCTCGTTAGCCCTTATATTCTGCACGGTGGGTGGGTCGTGGATGGAAGCGGAGTCCATCAGCAGGGTCTTTCCAACGATGAAGCTGTCTGGCAGTGAGCGGATGAACTCGTGGAAAAGCACCTTCGACGTCTTCATGGGGGGCGCGCCCATGTAACGCTCCCGAGCCTGGGATTTCCGGAACGCGGGCTTGGGTATCGCCGAGGGTTCCAATCTCATTTTAAGCCCGAGTGATGTGTTGGCCTGCGTGATAAAGGCCACGGGAAGGGCGTCTCCGTTGAAATCCGGATCTATCCTGTTATTATCTCCGTATCTCCACTCCGCCTCGTGGCGGTCGTTTAGGGTGATAGGCAACGGCAGGCTCATGTCGTTGTAGAAATCGTCCTTCCTGCCTTTGGAGACGTGTACAAGCCTCCACACGTGCGCCGCCATCGCCGCTTTATGGATCTCGCTTCCGGATGTCTTCGTTTCTAAGTTCATCAGCCGGTAAAATGCCTCGATGATATCCCCAGGGAGGGGGGGCGGAAAGGGCTCCTTGGGTTGGCGCCCCGCCCGCTCGCCTAGTTCGAGCCTTAGATTGTACGATCGCTTGGCCGCGTCATATTCCCGTTTCTGCCGCTCATATGCCCTCACATCTTTCGTGTACTTCTCGTAATACACGTCATCAAACAGGTCGTCTTTGCCATCCCCCAGGACCGCGTGGAGCTCGTCCCTCATCTTCTGCTCCTCTCTTCCAAGCTGATCTTTGTACGGTGCAAACAGAACGTAGAATATCTGTCTGTAGCTGGCATTCTTGAACACCTCGTAAAGTTTCCTCATAGCCGCCTTGGGCTCGTCCTCTTCCTCGTGGTCGTACGATCCCACGTCGTCTTTGTACGCCTTCAGCGCCGTGATGTTGTCTCGCCCCCCTTGCGCCTTGTCTGACCGCAGTTTAAGGACATCGATTCTCTCCCCCCCGTGCATCCAACTCGAGTGAGCCTCCGGGGGGTCTTCGCCAAAGAATCGAGAAGACACCTCGTAGTTGTGCGCTTTTACGTGGGACTGGATAGCATGATCGTACGCGGCCAGGCGCAGGAGGAACTCGATCTTTTCGGCGGCACCCCCGCCCCCGCTGACAAGGGAGCTTATCAGCTCTCCTTGGGAAGGAAGGCCCAGTATCTGTTCTTCATCCTGACGGCATTTATGCTGCTTTCGTCCGGCTCGAACGAGTCCCCCGCCACCTTCCAATAACCGGCCTCGTCAGGGACGAGGGGCCAGTTGCGCGTTCTAAGCGGTCTCCCCCCTTCGGGTCTTGTCAACAGATCGTACAGGAACTGAACGCGAGGAATCGCGGCTCTTGCTCTCCGTGCTCGCGGTGCCGGCTGCGGGTTTGCGGCTTGGTTTGCGTCTGGGATGGTGTCTTGGTCTGGGATCGCGTTTAATGGGATCGCGTTTAATGGGATCGCGTTTAATGGGATCGCGTCAGGAACGCGGTCTGCTTGTGGTCCTGCACCCTCCGCCGCGGCCGGACCCAGGTCCCCCAGTGCCGCTGGCTCCCCTTCTGATTGTGCCCGTAAAAACTTCCTAAGTCTTCCCAGCTGGAGCTGATACCCCTTCTGAACGCCTTGTTTTTTTTTACAAAGGTCACCGACGATTTCAACAATGCCGCCCCACCATAGCTGCTGGCGGAAGAACTCCGCGTTGGTGGATTTCTCCTCGCCAGGATCGTGTTTGTTGATCCGGTGGGGCACGGGGGGGAAAATCCGCAGATAAAACGCGGGCGCCTTCGTGCCGTCCCGCAGGTCCTCTGGCCATTTCATCGCCGCCCACACGATGGTCTTTGTATCGCGCTGCTCTCTCCGCTTCAGGTATGGCTTCTCTCCTGACTTGGCCCACGCCCTTGTCGGGGCGGTGTTCATGAAGACGCTGAACTCGTCTATAAAGACGCATTCCTCAGCGAGCAGTCGTTTTTGGACCTCCTTGAACTCTGTCGTGATCTGGCTGACGTACAGTCGCTCCTTTTCAATGTAATCGTAATTCACCACCTGGTACGTGAGCCTATGCTCCTGCCTGGCACGCTGCACGTCTGCGGCGGTCAACAGCGTGCCCCGCGGCAGTTTGGATCGAAGGGTCATGAACAACTCCCGAACCCTTTCGTTGGCTATGCGGGTCAGCGGGGCAGGAACTCCCTGTCCAGCCAGGTTGATCGCGTCCGTGTTCAGAGCGTTGATAACAGTTGCGATGTCCCCGGCGGACATGTACGAGGTCTGGGACGTCTGTATCTGCGCGATCAGATCGGACACCTCCTTCCACCCGTTTTTGCCGTATGTTTGTATCCAGGGAGGGACGCGCTCTGTCACCGCGGAGACCACGCGCACCTCCCTCCCCCCCCTCTCCTGGTCCGGCTCCTTGGCCCATGTCTTCCGGGCGCGGGGGCGCAGGGCTGACTTTTTCAAGTCCTCCGCCTTGGTGTAATCCAGGCCGAGGGTGCGGTCGTGCTGCCACAACTTGTGGTACTTGATGGCTGTCTTCTTGTCAATCCCATACCTCTTGGCGATCTTAGCCACCGTCCTCACCCCCCTCCGGCGGTGCTCCACGTCCAGTGCCACCCTCTCTCGGAAGTGCAGACTATGGGCCTTGCCGGCTTGGATGGGCTTTTGCTCGACAGGCATTTATGTAAGGCATCCAACATATTATTGCAATTTTAGCGCACTAGCTTATCAATACGAACGTCTCTGCAAGTCGTCATTGGGAGGCATGTTCGTGATTCGCTCGTTGTTGGCCAACGTCCACGGCTCTACCACGCTCCTAAACGTGTCCCTGTAGGGTCCCATGACCGGCGCGCGCACGGACCCGGGGGGCACGCCTGGGCGGTAGTTGCGCAAGTCCACGTCCTTCTGTCGTGCCTTGCGCCGGGCCAGCAGGCGCCGGTCAATCATGTGCACGAGGGTGGCCACGACGGATACGACCACACCCCAGAACGCGCCCCGGAACGAGTTTGTGAGCGCCCCCCCGAGGATGGCGCTGTAGATCCCAAACCTCTTTGCGGCCAGGAAACGTTCGCGCGAGGGGATCCCAGGAGCGATCGGCCAAAACGACAACAGGTCCTCCGTTATGCCCTCCGTGTAAGTATTAACAAACTCCATCGGTACCACCCACTATCGCACATTTCTTTTACTCCGGCAACGGGGGCAGCCCTCCCGCGCCCATTAGCGCATTCATCACATCTCCACCCTGCGATGCCATCATTTGCTGTATTAGGTCCAGACAGGCCTGCTCTGGGTCGCTGCTGGTGGCGAGCTCACTGGCAAAGTCGGCCGCCATCTTCTCCGCTTGATGGAGGATGTCGGCGGGAATCTCCTGCACGCCTATGCCCAGAATGGCCAGCGTCTGCAGATACTGCCATATGGCGTCCTTCGTACCCTGGGGCGAGTCTCGCCACCGCCCCTCAAAGTCCACCTCCTTGAGGTAGGGCACGTTCTTGAACTCAGAGAAAACGGATTCGTCCTTGGACATGATCGCATCCATGTGGGGGGCGATGGCCTCCATGTATTTCTGCAAGGGCAATTTTGCGTTGGACTTGCATGCCAACTCGAAGCCAGAGATCAGGCCCGGGATCATCTTCTCATTCGGGTACGCGAGGGCCAGCTCGCTGAAGAAGGCGTGCATCATGCTGTTGAAGGCCTGCAACGCGGACATGTCGGTTTGGTGGTATTAATGCAGTATAAATAAACACCGGTGTAGGCGAAAAAATATCTGCTGATATCAGTATACCTGACCTCATGGCTATCACCCCGTTCACCGCCGATGTTCTGAAGATTCTCATCCTGCACATGTCTGTCGCCATGGCCGCCGCCCACTCCGCAGGAGGCGGCCTCACCAAACCGTTGAAGGAGAAGAAGTTCTGGATGTCGTTCGCGTTCCAGTCAGCCGCCCTGGCGATCTTCTGGATGGTCCTCATCCCCAACCTTTAAGCTACTGGCGTCCCACCCGCGGCAGTGGCAATCGTCTGTGCCGTTGTGGGGTCTACGGTCGCGACGGCCGCCGCGAGGTCGGTTGTCACGTCCGTTACGACCGCCTGCACCACCTTGTCCATGTTCTCCGCCGCGAAATACGTGGACGCAACTATCATCGGGATAAGGTAAGCGAGCCCCGATGAGCCCCGCACAGCCCAACCCTTAAGTAGCTTCATGATCACGCTGTTACCCGCGTACGCCCGTAAGCCGAAGTTTCGATACAGCATGTAGATCAAGCTGCCGATCCCTATAATCCAGCTGATAGATACGAACGAGCGCGTGTACGTCCTCAGTCTGAACTTGTTTCTCTTGAGCCGGGCCCAGGTGGCCAGTGAGTGGGCGATGGCTGCTGTGAGGTTTACCATGGACAGTGTGCGGAAATCAGCAGAAAATGCTCCCATGTCGTGTAATGCTCTCTGTATGCTCGGATATTTTTTTTGCCGCGTTTGATGCCGGTGAATTGTCGCTGCTATTCTCGTGAACATGGACGTCAAGGTGCGCATCAGGGGGGTCATGCACAAGTGGTCCTTCCCGCAGTCCATGGTCAGCACGGCGCAGGCGATCATAGGAGAGAGCATGGACGAGTGCCGGTCGGTGCTGAAGTCCGTCATCGTGCGCCTGGCCTTGATCCTTGAAAGCGGGTCCATGGAAGGCGCTGTCAGTGATGTCGAGGTCGTGTGCCTGATGCACATCCGCTCGCAGCCCGGGCTTCCCGAGGACATCAAGGAGGGCATCGTCATGATCCTGGACGGGTGGAAGAATGCCGAACAGAGCATCAGCGAGCACGCCCGGAAAGCCCTGCGCGTGACCGAGCAGTTGCTCCCCGTGTTGATGACGTGCGAGAACAAGGAGGCGTTTGACAAGTACTTCTCGAGGGACGTCTACCCCTCCCTCGAGAACGACGAGATCAAGTCCCTGTCCAAGTTTTTCCGCGTCCTCTCGGAATGGGCCTCCGCCGACTCGGGCGAGGACCCAGTGCACCCCGACGGTCACTACATCGAGAGGTACCTGGAGCGCGTATACAGGAACTTCGTCGCCCCCGTGTTCTCCGTCAAGAAGAAGGCCGTCGTCGCCAAGAGGTTGGCGGTCGCCGCGGACACCGTTAGCGAGTACGCGGAGAGCTGATTTCGCTTAGACATTGCGAAAAATCGGCGCCTCTTTTTATATCCGCGACATCATGAGTGGCGGCGCACCTCTTGGAAGAGCCTTCTCATATTCGCCTATCGCAGACGAAGAGTCTGCGCCGGCATCCGGAGGCGGGGGAGACCCCGCCTACTCTGCGGCCAATAACTCCGGCTCTCGCGTGGACACGGAGCGTGAACCCATCAATGTGCCGTCCCAGTCGTTCCCCCCTCCTCCCTCAGCCATGGCCAGACGCCCAGCGGCGGTAGACCAGGCTCAGAGGCTGGCTAGGCAGCAGGCCATGTTTGAGATGAAGATGAGAGAAATTGCGAGAGAAGAGTCCCGCAGCAGCGGGATCGTGTTCATGGTGGCCGGCATTGGCATCGCCGGCGTGCTGGCGTACGCGTACTGGTACAAGAAGCCCACAATCCAGGCGCCGTCTGCCGTGCCCGCGATCCAGCCGTTCTAGGTATTATATGATTAATACATAAGTGCGTTTCCAAGAGTCAAAAAATTTCCACATGCAAAATCAACTGTAGTCAATGGCATCCACACAGACCATGGCGTTCACCGACCTCGGCACTGGCAAGCTGGGCCAGCTGTACACAGACCAGGTCTCGTCGGGGGATGCCGCCACAGATGTCATTGTCATGTCTGCAAGGTCCAAGATCCACCTCGTGCCCAACACTGCCAACTTCAACGACTGGGAATCCAACTCCCTGCCGCCGCTCGACGCCGGCGTGGCCCAGAACAATGTTGTTGTGCACGGGAACCTGGACGTGCTGGGCACGTTCTCCACCGCACACATCGACCTCGCAAAGGGCGACTACACTAAGAACTCGGCTACCACGATCCCACTCAACAGTCTCGTCAAGGCGTCCACCAGCAACCTCCTGCTCGAGGCTTCCACTGTGGCGGATGAGGTGATCGTCCAGGACTGCAGGTTCGTGTCTCACCGCCCCGCCGTCGTGGCCACCACCGGCCAGTTCCCCCTCCCTGACGCGCTGTCGGTGCGAGGAGAGAATGGGGCAGAAAACAAAGATCTGAAGGCCGGCCTCCTGTACAACGCGGACAAGTTTGGCAACGGCGCGACCGTGTGGCGCGGCGTGCTCGACTCGGAAGACGTCGACATGGAGATCCGGTCAGACTCCCAGCTTCGTCTGTCGGCGGATAGGGCTGTTGGGGGGGAGGTTAAGATCGCAGCCGGCGCTGGTGTGGCCATCGCCCCGAGCGTCACCTCCGCCGGAGTGGACCCCGCCTCCCAACTGGTGCTGCGGGCCACCACTCTGGAGAACGGGGGCGTCACCGCCCCGTCGGCCACCCGGGGCAACCACTCGTACTCCACAAACGCCGTCACCATCACGGGCAAGAAGTCGGCTGCCGCGCCCTCCGGCGGCAACGTGTGGATCACGGGAGACACCGCCATCGCCGACAGCAGCGTCGCCATTGAGCAGGTCAAGTTTGTGGACTCGGCGCTCTCCACCACCAACCCCACGCTGGAGCTCTCCGCCGCGTCTGACGTGGCTGTCAAGAAGGACCTCGTGCTCACCGGCAAGCTGTCTACCCCCGCCAACGACCTCGTGCTCGCCCCGGCCAGCGGTATCGTAAAGGTGATGGGAGATGTAGAGGTAAGTGGCACGCTGACCTCCGTCAACACCTCCACCACCAACGTGACGGTCACCGAGAAGACCATTTCGCTCGCCAACATGGACACGAGCCTCGTTGCCCACTGGCCCTTCAACGGGGATTCCGAACTCGACACCAAGGCCTCCGTGGCTCTGGCGCTCACCAACGCGACCGTCGCCGGCGGAGTGCTGACTCTGGGCACCGGCACCCAGGCCATGGGGCAGGCCAGCATCGGGCAGGCGTTCAGCGGCTCGTACCAGGTCGGGTTTAACGTCATGTTTTCGCCGGGTGCGGTCACCACAAGTCAGCCTTTCTTCTCCATCGGGACCGGATTCAACATTAATCTGTTGACGAACCGTGGCGTGCAGGCAGAGTCCGCGTTGAGCACTGTCGATAGCGCCCCGGCGGTCATCACGGACGGACAGAAATACCGCATCTTGGTGAGGAGGTCGAAGTACGCCAACCCCCTGTTGTCCACCATGGAGGTCTTTGTCAACGGAGTGCGAGTCTGCGGGCTGTCGTCATCGGCTGCACACTCGCTTGACTTTGCGTCACCGAGCTTGTTCTCCTTTGGTGGGAGCAAACCCAGCGTCGTGTACGGCGCGTCCGTCGAGTTCGACGACCTGCGCATCGAGAGCATCCCCGCCAACCCGACGAATGCCAACGCTGACGGGGCCGGTATGGTCGTGCAGGGCGACGGCGTGGTAAGCAGCACCCCTTGCGACCGCTCCATCTCGTGGAAGAACAACGTTCAGCAGGAGCTGGGGGACCACACCGGCTCGTACTGGCACATCCAAGGCGGCCAGCTTATGCTCTCCCGCACGATCGCCACCGACCTCAGGAAAGCGCCTGGGTCTAACGTGAAGCTCTCTGAGCTGCCCGCAGACGCCGGCGGCGGCACCACGGAGCCCCACCTGTTCTCCCTGGGCTCGTACGCAGGCCCCACTGGCGGTCGTTTTAGGAGCTTGCCGGCGCGGAACCCCACGGACACCGTCACACTGGCTTACCAGAGCTCGGCCAACGTCGGCGTCACAACGCCTTCACATGTCGGGGGGTACTTCCAGACCCTCTATGGGGGCACAGACCGCGCGGTGTCTTACTACTACGCCGACCCGGGACTTGACACCGCAAGCCAGTACGACCTGCTCTTTACCGGCAGCGTGAAACCCGTCGACTCCTCCTTCCTGTCTGCCACCGGGGGCGCTCCCACCAACATCGCAGCCAGCTTGGCCGCCCCTGTCAACATGTGCGAGCTGATGGCCGTCGGGGACACCGTCACATCGAACCCCGGGCAAGAGCTGTATGTCGGCGTGTGGGTGTGGCAGGGCGGCCGCGTGCTGCTGGTGACCAACACCGCCTACAACGCCAGCCTTGTCCCTCTTGTCGGTGCCCGCGAGTTCGTCCTGGGGCTGCACCTGCACCCCATGGCGGGACCCCAACTGTACATTAACGGCGTGCTGAAATCTTCCAGCTTTGCCGGGTGGAAGAACATCAGTGACAACTCGACGCTCGCCTCCCCCCCTCAGGTGGGAATGTCCGCCACCCAGTCCGAGCGCGGGCTCTTCCTGGGCTCCCGCACCACCTACCCCGGAGGGCTGGCTTTCAACGTCGCCTACAAGAGCTGGCGCGTGGTCTCCACCGCCGGCATGACGGGCGCGCAGGTCGCGAACACGCAGCTCTACCGGTACAGCACCGAATACGACGCCGCGCCCGTCAGGGTGACCTACGGGTTCCGCATTGCCGACAACGAGAGTCTGCAGATCGTCAAGGCGGAGGGGTCCAACTCGTCCGAGCTTGTCCTTGGCAACCCTGCGCCACTAAACGACGCCCAGGCGAACTCCCTGGGCTCCCTGGGATCCTCCGCAAGCGCGGACGTCGTCTTGGAGCTGTACAATAAGCCGTAGGGGATTGCGTGTAAAGACGCCGCAAAATTTTGAGGCGTACGGTTAGGAAACCGCCCGCACTACCTGCACCATGCCGCCGAGCCTGACATCGGCCACGGGGAGGCTGTACTTCCGGTCGATCACGTCCCAGGAGATCAACCCCCTGTCGCCGGATGGATTGCAGTCAGGCACGCTCAAGATTGTCCAGAAGGACGGGAAGACAACCCTGCAGGCCATCACCCCCGAGGGGCAGGACGGGGGGTCCATTGTGCTCTCCGCGGACTCGGCGTTGCTGCAGTCCGGCACCAAAAAGTTGGGCGTTCAAGCGAACTCCGTCATTGGGGGCGGAACCGCTAGCTCCATAGATGGCATCAAAGCTGAGGCTGTGGACAGGAGCGACCCCGTGCTGGCGGGGCTGGACACGTACATCTACAACGCCATTTTTGGGTCGCCCTTTTATGTGACGCCCACGCCGGCGGACCTGTTCTATTCCGTTCTCTCGTCCACGAAGCACGACCTCGTGCTCGCAGGCAACAACGTTGTCAACCCCGCCCCCGGATCCGCCCCCAGGTCAGTGGTCACGCTGGGAGAGCTGCACGCCTACAAAGGAGACGGAAGCAGTGTCGCGGGGGGGGATGCCATCAAGGTCTACGGCAAACACCTTAATACGTCGACGGGTCTCCAGGACCCTGCCTGCCTGACCCTGGGCGTGCACCAGGCGGGAGGGTACCAGGTTGGGTCCAGCACCACTCGCGCCCTCGTGGCCAGCACCTCCAATGCGGACCTGTTCGTCGAATCCGGCGACCAGTTGAGGCTCAGAGGACGAGCGGGGGGTGTCGTGCTGGACTCTCTCTCCTCCATAAAGCTGTTCCCTAAAGCGGACCTGGTGACGGACAACCAGCGCGGGTGGCTGGAAGTCGGGCACAAGGATGACAATCCCGACGCCGCCATCACCCTCTCAACGCCATCGCCCCCCCAAGTCGCATCCCCCATCGACATCGTAGTGAACCCCGGGGCTGGCAAGGTGGGACTAGAGGCGGACGTGGTCGAGTTGGGATCGGGAGACATCAGGTACAAGCTCGCAGTGGTGAACGGGCAGCTGAGAATAATCAAGCGGGTCATCTCCGCGGCGATGGAAAAGACTGTCTTTATTTTTGATTCATGAATGAATGCGCTCAGGCGGATCAAATGAAAATGTGACGTACTTGCAGCCCTTCCTCGGAGATGACGACAAAACAAGAAGTCGACAATCTGTTTGTGAGGGGGGCAATCACGTTCGCGAACGGGAGCAAGCTGGACAGGCTCAACCCCCTCCCCATCTCCTTTGGCTTCTTCCAGTCTACCTACAACAGATGCAACAAACCGGTGCTAGAGTACCGGATAGCCAACGCGGCAGCTCCCTCTGGATACGACATTTTTTTCCAAGTGGGCGGCGAGGACGTGGAGGAGCCGCCGGACGACGACTACACCCTCACCTACCTGCGCATCGCCAAGGACATGCTGTCCATGACCCCCCCTGCAACCTGGGATGTCACAAGTCTCTCCTGGTATGATGGGGCGCCTACCAGATCTTCTGCGGTCGTGTCTCCCGTCTCCTTGCTGGAGACTGAGTTGACCGCAAGAGTGTCTGCGCTCGTTCCCACCATCCTAGCCGCAATTCTAGAGCTGATCGATGGAAAAGACCCCTCAATGGTAGTGCGGTATTCCTCTCGATCCGCCCAATACCCATCATGGGCATTTGACCCCACCTTCTGGACCTGGTCGCGGCTGACAATCGACTACTACGATCGCGTGGTATCGCAGACGGATACGCTGATAGCTGTCGCCCACCCCGATAATCTGTTTTCTTCCACTGAACACAAGTACGAACTGTGGTACTGGAGCCCGCAGTACCCCCTGGCTAGCCTGGTGGTGGGCATCTACCTGCCGGATGGCTACGGGATTGGAACCCCTACCACCCCCCCCATTCAGTCCTTACCCCTCGAGGGCTTCAACGGTGGCATACTAGGCGCACAGTTTGCTACCCCTGCCACGGGAATGGTCTACCTGGGCAGCGTGACATTCCCTCTTACCTCCCCGGTTGATTCAGGAGCGCCGGGGCTGGGCACGCAAGTCATTAACTGTTTTTACGGAACCGGGACCTCGCACCCATCGACCCATACCATCCCCCTGATCCTGACCCGTCCTATGGCAATCGCGGACCCCATGCTGCTTGTGGGGCAGAGAGTGCGCTGCCGTCTGTACCTAGTGGACATCCCCCTTGAGTACGTGTTCAAATAAATGGAAAACGAGTGTTTTATTATAAAGGAATAAAGAAATCATGACACACTTGCATATCAGTGGTTAACCCTTCAACTGTCAAAACTCGAACCACGAGAACGGACTGAGTTTGGGTATCTTTGTGCGCCTGAGAGTAACTAGCCAAATAACATTTTCTGGCCCACCCTTGGAACCAAGCATGCTTTTATATCAAATAATGTTTGGGAAATTTGGTTGGTCACATATCCATGCCCTACACCTGCTAAAAATAGCACCCCCCTCAGGGGGGTACAGTGCACATGGGGTTGGAGACATATATAATGCATTATCGACCATTTACACAAATCAGTTGGCCCTGGCCTTTTAAAGGCAGGTTATTATAATCATAGACATGCCATCAATGCATTCACAACATGAAATGTCACAAAACTGAGGACGCTAGCTACGAAATGGCCAAAGCCAGCTGGCACCGTTATAACGGTGCCAGCTGGCAGGGGTATAAATGGTAGCATAACAACACAAAACTTTATTCCAATTGGCATGAAACAACAAGGGATGCCCAATTGGGCATCATGCACCATACCCAGGTGATAAAACAAGAGACCATGCCATATAACACATGCCAACATGCCGCAAGGGGCCAAAATGGCACTAGCGCGCGCGTGCGGTATACATAGCGCAAGACTAGCCAAGGGTGTAGCTAACTGTCAATTGGGCTACCTGGCTATGTGCCAAACTACGGATTGCGCCTCTGGGTGCGCAGATCCTGCCTCCTACAAGGCCCTGTCAGCTGGGTGCCAGCTGCCAACGTGCGGGTCGTGCGGCCATTGGCCTCAGCCCATGCGCGGCCAGCCGGGCTGCGGGCTGACAAGGGCTGCATGGCACGCTGGCGGCGGGCGTTGTCGTCGTCGAGGCCAGCCACTGGCCCAGCGTGGAACCTGAGATAAGCCAGCATATAAGACACAAGACCATGCTAAAAAATAGGTGAAAGGCTCATTAATCAAGGCCTCAAGCGCGCGTCAAAGGGGTGGCAAGGAGCTACATCACTAACCCACCCGATGAATGACAAAACACCTCCACGTTCTTTGCAACAATAAAGTAAACAAAATGAACAAGTTGGTAATGCTTCCATGCAAACAGGTATTGGGTATCTCCATGTTTGTCACATGCAATGGATGCAAAATCAGAAGGTGGGCGTTGGCCAGCAAAACAAGAAGCCATGCCTAAAACTGGTCAGAAAAGAACTTGTCTCGGGCTGTTTGAGCCAGGAAAAGCATTGGGTAATCACCTTTACCATATTACTAACCAATACCAACCGTTATCACGCTATTTCCGTTGCAGCCTCAGCTAACAGCGACCAAACATGGTCCAAAATCTGCTTGACCTGATGGTATTCCACAACTATGACAAGCCGATGCGTAGAGGGAGCAAAACAACAAAATGACAATCACAAGCCCTCGATTATAACCCTGATATTAGTTATAAACGATAATACAACCATATACGGTTAACGGAACACGCTAGGAGGCTAGAACGTACCAGGTCGGAACAGCAGATTACCTTTCCTGCGGGAGCCAGCACGCCCGATTCATGGACGTAGCCTCGAGCCTTTCCTGGCTGCCAATTCTAGCAAATCTGGTTGGGAACGACGTCAAAGGTTTATCCATGCGCAAATACCTCGAAAATTTCCGCCTAGCAACATGCAGCACTCGCACTGTCACCGCCTGGCCGCTGACATGATTTGCTGCGCCAACCAGCACCCCGATGACCCATCTACGCATCTTCAAACGTTCCATGGCTGGGGATAAAACGTTTTTAGGACTTGAAAATCATGCCTACAAAATTTGAGTCCATTATGTCAAGCCATTCTCTCGTACCAGTCAGTTGTGTGCACCGCCATAGCCGTGCGCGTCAATATTTTTCATGCACGTCGGTCCCGTTGGACCATGGTACCCCCCTAACTTTGCTCAAGCATATCTCCCTGGCCAGGTGTCCAAAATACGGTCTGAATAGCGCCAGGCATAGCTTACGTCTAGATCTTTCGATCCCCCCAGGTTTGACCGTTAAATTATTATTGGCGCGGCGCCTGGTTCTGCCACAAACTCAGTCCGTTAGAGTGGCGCGAGTTCAACTGGCGCCACGAAAACGGACTCAGTACAGTTTAAGGGGAAGAATAGGGAAGGCCTTGCGCAACATGTCCCAATCATCGCTGTCCATTTTGACAATGCCGCACCGATTGCGGTCGGGGTCTCCGCTCACGTGTATCTGGCTAACGTCCTCGTTTGAGCGCCAGATGGAGGGGGCAGCTTGCCCATCCCTGCTGAACACGCGCCCACTCCACTCCGACTGCCCTGACGAAACCAGGTAAAGAGAAGTGTTGGACTGAATGTTGAACGTGCCGCCGCCCACCTTGACCAGCGTCTTCAAGAGACACCGCGGAGGCAGCAGAGAGCTTGGCAGCGGCTCCTCCTCCCCCAGCATGTCCAAGGGGATCACTCTGTCTGACTCGTAAAAAGAGAACAGCCTGCCGCCCCCCACAATGGCCACGTTGATGGGGGCCACCCCCACAATCCTGTCTCCAAACCAATGAAGAGACCGGGAACACAGCACGAGGGTGCTGTCCGGGTCCGCCAGGATGAACAGTTTCTTATCCCCATCCAGGCGCTCCCTCAGCGTGGCCAGGTCGCGGAAACCGTTGCCAATATGCAGAGTCCTGGGGCCGCTGACGACTAGCACTCCGTTGTTCGCCTTGACCAGCGCCTCGAACGGTCTGTAATAGTGCGCCTGTGTCGGCTCGACTTCGCCGATCGCCCCGTGCGTGACCCGACGCCTGTCGAACAATACCAACAGCTCGCAAGGGTAGGAGCTCACCCACCGGCGCATGTGGAGGAGCGCTAGCACGCACGCATAATGGAAGCAGCGCTGGCGGGGGGCGCTGTACGCGTGAACCACAGCTGCTGGCTCAATAATGACGATGTCAATGCCGGGATGCCGCAGGAACCAGCCAGCGCAATCCCTCCAATCAAGTACAAACGTGTTCAGGTCGCTGGGGAGCACGCCATCCGTCCCTGCGTCCACAGGCGCGACCCTCTCGCGTTTGGCGTCCCCGTGCGTCTTGTCGTAAACGACAATCCTGACGGCCGTCTTGTTGCTCCAGTCGTGCTGCTGGGCCAAGGAGAGAGCGCTGTTCAGACACAGGAGTCGGGGCAGACCGACGGGGCAGCGGAACGTCGCCTGCCGTATTAGTGGCCAGGACCTGTGCCACATGGTTCTGGAGCTTGATGCCAAGACCTGGGCGTCGCCGAGGTTAGTCTTCATGATCCTTGTCAAGATGTCATTGTACAGCTCGTTTGGCAATCTCCTAAAAAGCCCTAGGGGGTCGTCCGCGGACGCCATGGAAGGGGGAGGACGGTTTGCTTGTAAGGCCCACTTTCTTCTTTTCACCCCTTCCCAAGCTGGCTATAAGCCCTCGGTCCGACGACCTGATCCGTCGGACCGCTGACCAACCGACGGCCTGATCCGTCAGACCGCTGACCGACCGACGGCCTGATCCGTCGGACCGCTGACCGGCCGACGGCCTGATCCGTCGGACCGCTGACCGGCCGACGGCCTCGTCGGACCGCTGACCGACTGACCGCTCGACACTGCTGACGGCCTGCGCAAATTATATCTGCACGTGTCATAAATGCCCTTTAAAGTCTGCGACCCACCGGAATGCGAGTACGACGAGACTAAGAAAGTGTGTCGAGCCCCCAAGCCGTGGCAGGTGTTTAAAGCTGAGCATGGCGTCTACGGAAAAGACGTGTACAGCAAATATGTTGGTGACGAAGCGGAGAGAGCGTATGATCTTTGGAAAAAAAAACTTACACCGGATGGCTTGTGTAAAAAGGTCCGACGTCAGGGAAACCATTTCAGCCGCATTGCCGATTCGAGCATTTGTCAAAATAGCCAACTGGTTCCGCCGGTAAAAGGAGTGCAGTCTCAACGAATCAAGAAGTTGGAGATGACTTTGAGAGATATTTACAGGGATGTGCCGGCAAGGGAAAAGAGGGATCTTTCCTATATGTGGTCCACTCCCGCTCTCAAGAAGGCCTTTGTGAAGGCCGTGCACAACATCATTTTCAACGGTTCCATTACTTGGATCGATGAAGTGGACTTTGTTAATGCAGATGACACGGGTAGCACAATGGACGCTATTGCGAGGGCGGTATCTTATACAAATGGGGAATTATCCGTGGAGGTGTCATTCAAAAACATGAAAAGCTCTTTTAATGGGCTACATAAATTGACGGTGTACACCGCAACCGGACAGGAACGCGCAAAGGTCTCCGCGGAAGTGCACGCCGCCTTTGTAGTCGCGCACGAGCTCGTGCATCTCATTGTCGGTAAATGCACCCCTTCCTTTCACGACGCCCTATTCTCAGGCGGACACGGACCCACGTTCACAAGGATTCAAAACCTGTTCTTGGGTGGCATGACCCCGTCGGCAACGGTGCTTAATAATATATGCTCGCATGACCGTCTGCCAATAGATGTGGAGGAGTCCATCGACAACGAGCCCGTGACTGACTTTCCTAAGGAGATTGTCAAAAGTCCCATTGAAGAAGTGAAGCTCCTGTTTGACGAGACTGGTATTCGATACCCACCTACGCACAAACTTGTGCACCTCCGCCAGTCCCTGCGGATGGCTCTTTGGAGAATCGTGCAGTTTTGTGTGAAGTACAAAATCGGTGTCCTGATAGAGCTGGAGTCGGATCCCCACGCGTTACCTGGAGTTGGCAGCCTAAAGTTCTACACTGACAAAATCTTCTATAGACCGGATCTTGGATTGGTTCAGTACCCCCAAAATGTCGATACATTTACACCTCCGTTTATCGTATTTAAGTTTGATTCCGCATACCACGTTCTGGACTTGTCAACTTCTACTAACTGGAAAAAAGTCGCCCCCGCTGTGTTCGAGTTTGCACGAATACACCCCCCCCCTGTTCGTGGCGCCACATGGATCGTGCTGGGGAAGCTTAACTACACGCTGTGGAGCTTTTTAGACGAGGTACGGTTCACGCCTCTGCGTGAAGAATTTATGAAGGACATAGGAATTCAATAACGATTATCTTTTTTTCTTAAATGGCTAATCGTTAAATCTCTGACATGAGCAAGGACATGTCGAACTGCGTAGTGTCTATGTCTCGCGCTCCCCACTATCCGGTCGTGCTTGTGGACACGGCCCAAAGAGAGCCGCTGTCTCTTGGAATCCGCCCCCCCGGCCAAGACCTTAGCAGGAAACACGTAATCGCTTTTTCCACAAAGGAGGACGCCAAGAGATTTGCCATTGCTGCCAGGGTGCTTCGGGCGATAGACGAATCGTGCACAAACCTGGAAGCTCTTGCCATTGCCCTTGATAGCATGAAGGGTTTCTCCCCCGAGAACAGCGACGACCAGATCCATCAGGTTACCGGGCTCCTGTGCATTGCGCTGCCCCCTGACCTGCTCATGCGGTACTGCTCTGATAATCGATTGGCCGTCTACTTTGCTGGAGGCCGGCCGGAGGCCGACGTGATTATTCACGAAGGGGTGTTTAGGAGTCACCACAGGGGGGGAGACATAGTGAAAGGGTGGGACGAGATGCTCTGAGGAGTCACCCGGCCTCTGAGTCATTTTTTTCTGCGCAGTGTATATCGAAACATGCCAGCGTGCACGGCCTTGACACAAGCGGGGCGGAGATGCAGACGTCCTCGGATGTCGGGTTGCTCAAAGTGCGGATGCCACAGGATGAGTGGGAATCCTGTAAATGATCCACGCTATCCATCTGAAGGTGACTACGGGATTCACGACCTTGATTGGATATCCACGAGACCATACACCCGAGACCAGGATAGGTGGGTGGAGGACTATAACGAGTATAGGTTCTCTAGAAACAGAACAGCGCCAGTACTGTACACAGGTCCTCCACCTTTACCGGACGCCTTTAGGCAGGTCGGACAACAACAGCCTCCCCACACCAATAATATGTGGAGGTCTCGTCACAGGGTGCGAGCGAAGTCTAACAAGCGCTCCCACATGGAGATGGAGACGGGGCTGAAGAAGGACCCCGCCAACGTTGCCGACTCCGTCCGTCTCGCGTGGCTGACACGCTTCCCGCAGCAGACCGGCGCCGTGCTGCAGGACCCGAAGAAGGGCTGTGGGGGTGCCAATTAATAGTAGGGTCGCGTCACAGGGTGCGAGCAAAGTCTCAGAGGAGGCCGTGACGCGCGCAGACGCGGACAGGGAGAAGGACAAAAGAGGGAGAGGAGGAAACGCTGACCTGGATAATAAATAACCCTAGTCTCGCTTCCTCTTGCTCTGTAGCAGTTTTAAAGCATCTTGCCTCCGAGTCTCTTGATTCGCAGTCGAGGCCCGGTGGAATGGTGTGCGCAATTCTTGCGGGGACAGTGTCCAGCTCCTGCTGCCGCCGTGCGCGGTATTCTGCCTCTGCCCGCGCCGCCCGCGCGCGCTCTTCTGCCTCTGCCCGCGCCGCCCGCGCGCGCTCTTCTGCCTCCGCCAGCGCTAACAGCGCGCGTTTTTCCGCCGCCCGCGCTGCATCCTCTGCCGGCTTCCCCCTCGGCCTTCGCGTTGGTGGCATCCATGCATCACGATCAACAACGGGCGTGGCGCCTAGTCGAGCGCGTTGTTCTGCAGCACGCACCGCGTTTGATGCAGGTTCTCCTCTCTCCCTCCGCGGCGGTGGCGCCGAGGGCAAGCTCCATGCACCATAATCAAAAACGGGTGCAGCGCCCAGGAGAGCGCGTTTTTGGGCAGCACGAATGGCCCTGTGCGCCGGTCCTCCCATTGGTATGCGCCGCTTTGGCGGTGGCGCTGGCTTTCGACGTGGTGCAGACGGTGTGGGACGCCTGCCCCCATGCGCGCGGGCGCTTAACCGTGCGCGTAATTCCGCCGCAGCTGCGGCCAGTTCCCTGACGGTGCTCGCAGGTTGTCTCATGGGGACCTGCTGAGCGGGAGGGTCATCCTCAATCACAATGGGATTACCTGCAGTGCCCGCAGGAGCAGGTAATTGTCTCCTTGCCGCGTGGGATCGAGAAGTGCCCGGCGCCGTCCCGCCACTCGGGCGCTTCTTCTTCTGCTTCTTCTTCCCCTTCCTTTTCCCTGGCTCGTAATCACTATCTTCGGAGTCATCCTGGAAGGGGCGGGTCTCCATGATTGTTGCGACATACTCGGGGCTCCACCGCTCCATGGATCTCTGCATCCTTGCGGCATCCGCCTCCGTGGGCTGGACCGTGAATAGCTGTGTGGGACGCCTACTGCGGGTCTCGAGCGGGCCCGGGGGCGCCACCTCGGCTCTCAAGATTTGCAACAATTGCTGGACCTCCGCGTTCAGATTTTGGACGGTCTGCTGCCGCCTATCCCTGTCCACCCGCCCCGTCAGGGGGTTGAGTAGGTGTTGCAGCTGATCGTAGGCCCAAGCGACGGCGATGGGCAGGTGGGCGACGCCGTTCAGGCCGTACTCCCTCCGGTATACGCTGCGGCCGTCATCGTGGGTAATGGTGATCACGGGTTGCCTCACAAGGTTCACCGCCCACTCTCCGCCCCGGTCTCCTATCAGGGCCAGGCCTCTGTACGTGGGAAACCGCCTGCCAGGTTCCGGCAGGTGCGCTAGTTGCAGCAGGGCCATGAGGGGGGCGAGGAGGTGATGCAGATCAGATTCGTTGCTTACTTGCAGATTCCTTGGCATACGTGTTTATTACAGGGCTTCGTTTATTTCTTCTTAAAACTTTTTTATAAATCCATCACAACCTTGGTGGGGTCATCCTCCATTTTCTTCCCTCCCTTCTTCCCGCCCTTCTTCCCGCCCTTCTTCCCATCGATGTGAACCTTGCGCACCCCCTGTTCCCCCCCCTGAGACTCCGCGTCGTCGTACGCGCTCTCCCCATCATCGATGATATCCACCACATGCTCCTGGCCGGGAGAAGGCGGCCCCATCGCGTCCCTCACGACCTTGTCCATGTTCACGGGCGGGGGCACGCCCGGCCGGAACAGCGCAGGGCCGCGCATGACGTACCCGCCCGCCTGCTCCTCCCCAGCAGATGGGGGGGCGGAGGAGGCGCCTCCTGCTGCTGCTTCTGGATCATGATCTTGACCAAGCTCTTCATGAGCTCCGGGTCTGTCTTGGCGATGTCCGACATGGAAGGGAGTCCCGCGCTGGCGAGCGACGCGGACATATGGAACATCATCGCGCTCCCCCCGAGCATCAACATCAGCTCGAGCTCTGGAGGCATGGAGATGCGGTTCCGATGCTTGTCATACAGTCGCTCGAACACGCCGTCATAGTCCGTCACGTTCGCCATGATGCTTTCCGACCAGCCGTCCAGCCGCAGGCCGATCGGGTCGTACCGGCTGTTGAAGAACTGCAGCGCCGACGTGGTGGCCACCAGCACCTGACGCATCGTGTTGATAGCGTTCTTAGTCTCCGCCGAGCGAGTGATCTTCTCGTATTCGAACCGCAGCTCGTTAATGTCCGTGCGCATGTCCATCCCAGCGTTCACGGCAAACCCCTTCTCCTTGAGCCGGTGCAGCTTGTGCAGGATGTCCATCTTCTCAGCGTGAATCTCCTGCGGGCTCTTCCGCTCTGGCGGGGGCACCGCCTCACCATCCACCACGTCCGCGCCCATGCCGAATCCGTCGTCGTCGTCGTCGTAATCGTCATAATCATCAAAACGGAACTCGCTTGCCGGCGGGGGGGGCTGTTTGGAAACGCTAGGGGGGGGCGCGAATGACGACCGTGTCTTCTTGGGGTTGGCGAGCGCGTCCAACTCATCGTCAATCGCCTTGCTCCCCTTGCTTTTGTTCTGCGTGGTCTGTCTCCCTGTCGTGCTGCGTGCAGGACCCGCCAGCGCTGGGGGGTCGTAGTCGTCCTCCACGATCTCCACGCGTGACATGTCCCCCCCTCGCACCGCCGGAGCGGTGTGCACGTGGTCGCCCGCATCCGCGCCCTCCTCGATCTCGACGGGAATCAGCTTTGTGGACATTTGATCGATAGTGCATGTCATATTTTGCCCCTCTCCGGAAACGCAGCTCGATTTCAATTAAAATCCCGCCCATTTGCAAACACCAGCATGACCTTCTTGCGTAGAGGTCTGGTGCCTGACGCCCTCCGCAGGAGGAGAGCGGTCAGAGTTGTCCCATTAGTCGACACAACTGGGCCGACCTGTGAGCTGTCCCCATTAGCCGTGTTGCCGCCTCGTGTGGAAGGGCCAATCTCATTCCAAGCGGTGTTTAGCGAGCCTGTGAGCGGCTTTTCGGCCGCCGATATATCTGTTACGAACGGCACCATATCAAATGTAGTGGTTGTAAACACCTATCAGTATTCGTTTTCGTGGACGCCGGTTGCAGAGGGACCCGTGTCCATCTTTTTGCCGGCAAACAAGGTGGCTGACAATGCTGGGAACCCTAACTCCCGATCGAACACCGTCACATTCAATCACGCCATCCCCCCCACCCCTGCGCTGACCTTGTCGACCCCATCCGCGTACAGGCAGCTTCCGGTCGTCACGGCCACATTTAGCGAAAATGTCAACGCCCCCCCGCCGCTCGTGGTCACAAATGGGAGTGTTGTGGGGGATGTTGAGAAAGAGAGCGACAGTGTCTTCTTGTACACCATAAAGCCCCTGCTCAACGGAAACATCACCGCAACAATTCATGCTGACACTTGCATAGACGCGGATGGAAACGGGAACAAAGAATCCAACACCCTGTCGTTTGTATCGAACTATTACTCTGTCGACCCTCCGCGCGTCTCCTTGGCTTTTGCGGGCCGCACATCTACAAACGCCGCGAATCCAACCTTAGACATATCAGCAACTTTCAGCGAACTGGTCACCGGCTTTGACACGTCTAAAATACTAGTGACGAACGGACAGGCGCGCTCCCTTGCCGGCTCTGGCAGTGAATACTTGTTCACGATCCAGCCTACCCCTCCTGAAGGGGACGTGAACGTCACCGTTGACGCGGGGGCGGCGCGCGACGAAATTGATAGGCCGAACACCGCATCCAACTCGCTCACCTTCGCCCACGACGCCGTCCCCCCCACCTGCACCATCCAGATGGCAGGGGAAGTGTCCTCCGCTGTCACGGTCACGGCCGTGTTTAGCGAACCTGTTACGGGGCTAGAGGCCGACAAGTTCCTCGTAGTAAACGCCACAATTGCCGGGTTTACCGCTGAGAATGCGTCCGCTTACTCCTTTGTGTTAACGCCAGCGGAGGGAGATGTGTCACTTCAACTACCGGAGGGTGCGGCGGTAGACGGCGCAGGCAACCCTAACTCTGCGTCAAACACCCTCGAATTCACGTACGCTGTCCCGCCCACAGTGGAGCTCGTATTGTCGACCCCAGCAAGCTACCGACAACTGGCCGCCGTGACGGCGACGTTCAGCGAAACCGTCTCCGGGGACATGGCCAACGCGCTCACCGTGACAGGAGGGGCTGTCGAGGGCGTCACATCGTCGGATGGGCGAGTGCACTTGTATACCATCAAGCCCGCAATTAACGGGGCGATTACTGCTGAGGTCAAAGCGAATGCCTGCACGGATGTGTATGGCAACCCGAATGTAAAGTCCAGCGTTCTTGAATTCATATCTGAATATTACCCTCTACAACCCCCCTCGGTCACCCTCGCGTTCGCAGATCGAACAGCGACCAACATTGCCCATCCAAACCTGGTAGTCAATGCCGTGTTCAGCGCGCCAGTCACTGGATTTCACGCTAGCGGGGTGGTAGTAGAAAACGGCCAGGTCTCCGGGGTTTCTGGCTCCGGGAGCGAGTATTCATTTTTTGTTACCAGCACCCTGAGCCAGGGTGTAGTAACCCTGCACGTCCCAGCAGGAGCGGCGGTTGATGAGATCAATAGGGCAAACCTCGCCTCAGCGTCATTAGACTTCCTTCACGACGGCGTTGCTCCCACCTGCGTCATTACCGTGATGTCTTCCACGTCTAACTCGGCCACGGTTACCGCCGAGTTTAGCGAGCCCGTCACAGGATTCGCATTGGCAGATCTTGACATATACGGAGGAATCGCGTCCGATCTTGTGGCCGTGGGGGGGGGCATGTCCTACTCATTTACCTTGACAGCAAACACAGCGATTTATAGAGTTGATGTCAGCCTCCCGCCCAGATCTGTGACGGACGTCGCAGGCAACGAGAACAGCGAAGAAGCGAGGGCCACGTTCTTCTGGAGCCCATCGTGGACCCCCCCTACCAATGAGATGTCAGACAACTGGAACGAGAACAGCGACGTAAGGTTCATGTTGGTTGTGGACATTGATAGCAGCTCTGGTACGCACCATGTTTCCATCTCGGTGTACGCCGAGGCCGCTTTCAGAGACTTGGCAGGCTACAAAATTAAGTTGCCTTATGATGCTAATTTTTTGACCTATGAAAGCGCCTCTGGCGTGGGCCTGGCCATTAGTAACTTCCCTTCCAGCAACTACGTGGTGTTTAACGCAGTGCGCAAAGACAAGCCGGCCAACATTGATGAGGTGCAGCGAGTGTTATTAGCCACGCTTGATTTTCGCCTCAACCCGCCCCCTGACGAGGTGACGAGCATAAGTTACAGTGTATTGAGGAGTTTTGGATGGACCAACGTGTCCCCATCCGAAGCAGTGGATTACTATGCAAAAACCCGCCAACCTATCCATGTGAGAGGCATCGCCAGGAACGTATACAATTTATATTTCGCTAGTGTGGCTCTGTGGACTGATAGCATTATGTTCTCCACGATGCTTCATTTCTAAAGAAAAATAACCCCCCCCTGAGGTGCCATCATGAAGAACTGCGTGCTCATCAGCATGGTCACCGCGTTCAGGCACCCACGGCGGCTGTCGGCCCCGCTTGGGTCGTCCGGAACCCCTCGCGCTTCATTCACGATGACCTGGACGCAATTGTCCAATGTGCTTTTCGCCGCACTCGGGTCCAGCACGTACAGCTGGCCGAAAAACGAGCGCCACTCGGTCATGTACGTGGACCACACCAACTGCAGCGTGTCCGGACCGGCCCCCTCCGCTGCCAGGATCTCCCCGATCTGTTCCGCGATGTTGACCACCATGCGATCCAGGCCCACCACCAGCGACTCGTGCTCCCTCATGGCGCGCACGATCTCCGGGTGTTTGTACAGGAACAGTGTGGAGTGGCGCTGATACCCCAGATCCCTCACCTGTCTATCGAGACGCCAAAGGTCCACTGCTGTGAAAGGGAACCGCGTGGCCGGGTCCTCGAACCGCCCAGACGTGTTGATGTATTCGGCCAACCGCACCGCATCGAACCCGACCACCTGCCGCGTGGGTCGCACAAACTTAAACACGCGTTCCGGGGGCGGCAACGCGTCCATCGTTATCGGGTCCTCCTTGTTGGTCACGCGAAGGGCCAGCCGCCTGGCGATCGCCCTCTTCGCCCTGTGAAAGGGTAGCACCACGCGCCTCGCCCAACGCTGGATACGGATCGCACACTGGTTTGCGTACACCCCGCACTCTAGCTCCCGGCGACTGAGAGTCCGCAGGGGCCGCATTCCCTGCATGAGCGCGATCTTTCGCAACTGCGCCATGGTTGCGCGTCCGTAGTGGCGCTGGGGGACCGCGGACGCGGCGCGCACGCCTATGCGCCAGTCGCGAACGTCCGCGGACACGCGGAATGCCTTTGTCATGATGGTCTGGCCACGGATTGTCTCTATTCTGCCAGAGAGTTGCTTTGGAGCCAGGGAACGCAATAAATTATTAACTTGTAAGAATCATATATTTATACACCAACATGAAGGACGTGTACGTGTTAACACTTTATTCAGGCAATGCAACCTCAAGGGGCCAGTCCAATGTAAACGAGTGGACAGTCACTATCCCAAGCAACGCCGATGCGCCCGTTCTAGATGGGCGCTGGAAGGCCCACGTCTTGTTCGCATCTGTAAAGGGATTTGTATCTACTGCTGCCTGCAGGGTCATCGGGGTGTACTCGGACGCCTTTCTCCACTCAGGGGGGGATATGGCACTGCTGGCTACGGAAATAGCGTCCGGCGGAACAACTGCCACGGACTATGCCATCATCAATCAACAAAACTATCTGAGCATAGCAGATCCCTACCTACTGACAAAGGGTGGGTCTTTTAAAATTCGCGTCTGCCACGTGGACGCTGCTGAACCATTGAACGCGTCTGCCAAGCCCACTGTCGGTGACTGGACAATCGTCATGCGCTTCGAAATGCTGAGGCGCAAGTCATAAAACACACAACCGCTATGTCGGCCACACAACTTTAAGTAACTAGTCCACGGCCTGCTGACTAGTCCAGGGCCAGGATCACAAGGGACATAAAACTGGCCCTCTCGTCGTACACGAAGTACGGGTAAAGGAGTCGGCCCTGTACCTCAGGCGAGCACAGAGGACACTTCAATTGCGCGAGGTAGGAGAATGTGTTGTGGCCTGTCACGACCATATCCGCGCGGCTTTCCGGCGACTGGGCATCCGTATAGGATTTCAAAAAAGCGCTGCGTGCACAGCAGACGCAGACGCATTCCAGGTGATTGTGGCCCGAGACCCTCAAGAGGAAGCGGCTCGTCTTGCCGCAGACGCCGCACCTAGTGAGTATCCCCATGTCCGCCATGCTCATCTCCCTGGCGCGAACCGCCTTCGCCGATTGAAGAATGTCAACATCCAGCAAACTATTGTCTGGTACCTCCATTACCAGCAATGCAGCCGGATTAACGATCCAAGCAATGTCGCTTAAGTCGGCGTCGCTATGGACTAGTCTGTCAATCACCCCTTCGATTCCGCCTACACGCCCCCTTGCCTGCAACCCCTCTAATACGGTCGTCGGGTCATAAAGCGTCTGCATAAGGGTGGCTAGGGCGCCAGCCTGCTTGTTATAGCCGTCAACTGCAAACGGCAAATTTTTCAGATAGCAAGAGCGGCATTGCTCAGTGCCGCTTATCTCGGAATCACCGATGCGCCCGCCTTGCGAGTCGGTCACATACTCGGTAATAGTTTCCAGACAGCACTGGCTGCAGAGCTTCGAAAACTCCAGACCCGATGGAGATATATTCAACTCGGGAACGGGCGCCGGGTCCACGCACTGCTGCAGGTCCCCATACATTATGGGCT
The DNA here is from genome assembly GCA_009746045.1 of Mesostigma viride. NCBI lineage: Eukaryota > Viridiplantae > Streptophyta > Mesostigmatophyceae > Mesostigmatales > Mesostigmataceae > Mesostigma > Mesostigma viride. Next base: position 17,194 of record RPFO01000696.1, on the reverse strand, counting down.
GCTGCACGCCCCCCCCGAGCGGCGCCTGCTGCTCGAGGGGGTGGTCCACGAACGGCGCCACTTGGTGCTGGGGTAGGCGGTCGGCGAGCGTCGCCACAGGGGGCTGGGGTAGGCGGTCGGCGAGCGCCTCCCCTTGGTGCTGGGGTAGGCGGTCAGCGAGCGCCTCCCCTTGGTGCTGGGGTAGGCGGTCGGCGAGCGGCGCCACTTGATTCTGGGGTGGGTGCCCCCCGAGCGTCGCCAGCTGGTGCTGGGGTGGGTGGCCCTTGAGCGTCGCCAGCTGGGGTGGGCGGTCCACGAATGTCTGGGGTGGGCGGTCCATGAGCCTCGCCACAGAGTGCTGGGGGGGGCGATGTACGTACACGCGCTGACCTCCAGGCGTGTTGCAGAACCGCGCCTGCTGATGCTGCTGGGGCCCGCGCTGGTGCCCCGCCCCCATCATGCCCCTCATCGAAGCAGAATTGCAGGGGAATTGCGACAACAGCAGGCCGACCGCGCTTCCACCCCTAGTCGGCTGGGGGCAGAACAGCTGCTGCTGCTGCGGCTGCTGCTGGTATGTCCACCGCTGCTGGTGCTGCTGCTGCGGCTGCTGCTGCTGCTGCTGCCGCTGCTGCTGCCAGTAATACTCCCTTGCGTCTAACTGTTGCAGCTGGCGATGATCGCGCTGCAGGTCAGGCACGACAGCGGAACTAGTGACGGTTGACCCCACTGATTCCGACCCCGCGTTAATGCCGCGTGGGAAAGCTTGATACTGCCCTGAAAAAGATACAGGGGCCGTCACACAGGGGCGCTTGGATCCAGGTGGGGGGTGCAGGCTCGCTCCTTGCACAGGCTCGCTCATGGCAGAATTAGGACTGCACATGTACACCCGGCTGGCCATGGGTTGTAATATTGGCGGCGCCTGCAGAGCCCCCCAATCCCTTTCGTTTCCCCTCGTCTCCATCTGTGAAGAGCATAACGAACAGCCAGCCGGGATGCGCACGTAAAGCGTCAGAAAGCCGCCGGCAGGCTGCTGTCATTCGTATAAAGGTAGGAGAATCGCGAGGAAAAGTATGGAAAACGAAAACGGCCGCCGACGATGTATATACCCACCTGATTGCAGTTGAATGTATCTTGTAAAGAATTCATCAAATCCCTCGAGGTTCCGACTGGGCTGCTTAAAGTGTCTTTGTCGAACTGCAAAACACCGAGGCAGGCAGGAACGCATTCACGACACACGAGTCAATCTGCATTCTCACGTCGACTCGCATTTCGTCTCGCGAATCACTGCGGCAGTGCGCACAGGCATCGCATTTTCTATGGCAGGCGGCACAAGCTAGAAACTGGCCAAGAAATGCAGCGAAATTCATCAACCCTCAAAGCAATAAATTCTTGTTGATAATGTCCTGCGATTCGTGATTGATTTAATATATAATAGATATATACCTCACGGCTGCGACGAGCGATGGAAGTTCCCCAAGGTATTGGCACGTGACGAGCTGTGTGTCGCGAGCTTAGTGTCTTCTCGGTGATATGCCGCAGTAATATCAAGAGAGTGCAACTGGTAGCCGCCTGCACCCTACAGCCGTCTCAGAGGCCGGCTGTCGTTTCCAGAGGGGGGCGGCTCACGGCTGGGTGCCTATATAGTCGTTTTTGGGCGTGCCGTCATCGCCTGGCTATAAAAAAGCCCTCTTAGCCCCCATGTGGGATTGAAACTGAAAAAAATCTATTAAAAAATCTTCAAATATCAGACACGCTTTAGACCGCGGCAAATGCATTTCAGTCAATCAGTCAGGCAGTCAGTCGGTCAGTCAGTCAGTCATGCGGGTCTGCCGGTTCAGCATGGTCGGTCTGCCGGTTCAGCATGGTTAGTTAGTGAATCCCACGGCACATGGTCAGAGTCTACAGTGACCGCAGGAGTAAGCATGGTAGGGTCTTTTCTCCCGACCCTGCGCCGCGTCTCTCGACTTTTCCCCGTCACGCCCATGGTCGAATGTCGATGACGCGTTCCCGCTGCAACCAGAACGTTCCAGCCACAAATTCAATTTCCCGCGAATTACGCGAGCGAATTCCTTTGCCTGGACGTCGCCACGGATAAAGTCACCGACGTCGCAGCACCGGGCAATTCTCGCGACAGTGCTAGCATTGACTGGTATCATCGACTGAGCGTGGGAAATTTAAAAGGCCTCGACAGCAGTAAAACGTCTTCCGTTTCTCTTCAATGTCGTGCCTCGAGGATAAAGAGAACGTCGCTCCCTCTAGCGAGGAAAGCGAGGAAGAGTCAGAGAGCGAAGGAGAATCGGAAGAGGAGCCGGATGCCTTCGAGGGGATGCTCACGCTAGGCGGGGTGCACCCTGGCCGGCTGAACAAAGGGCCTGCCCCCTCTCGCGTCCTGGTGCCGCGAGAATGGATCGACAATGTAAATGTTCTGCGGTTCCGTGTCTTCAAGGTCGAGAACGACCTGATGGAGAGCAAGGGGAAAATTAAGAAGGACAAGGAGGCCGCGAGGAAGCGGTTCTCGCGAGCCATTAAAAAGTCGGAGAAGATGGCCGCCCAGCAGGCCGAGCTACTGCGGGAAAAGGAGGCGCAGCTGCAGGAGAAGGAGACGCAGCTGCGTGAACACCAGGCGCGCGAGGAGAAGCTGAGGCAGCGCGTGTCCGCGATGGAAACTGAGATGGTAAATCTCAAACAGCAGATGCGGAATAAATAATCCTAGCTGGGGTATATACAGTCCATGAACACGTCCACGGCAGAGAACACCCCGCCCATTTTGGAGGGGCTGCAAGACCTCAAAGCGCCGGAGCCCACGGACCCACACAGCCGTGACAGTGGCACTAGGCCTTTGCTGACTGCCGCTGAGGTGGGGTTGCCCGTTCTTTTCATGCTGATAACCGCGGCCGCCATGTGGATCACATTCCGCCGGCCCATGCGTTGATGTAACGTGCAATAATAAAAACAACATTTTCCTTACAATTTGCCAACTGCGTTTAAACAGCTCGGAAACACTTCTTGCTATCTGGGTAGATTTGCCATGATGGTGCCGGAGCGGTTCCTCGTGCCAGTGGATGGAGGGTGTGACGACCCGCTCTTTCACGACAAGATCAGGGTGACGCCGGATGGCAAGATTTCGGTTATCGACATCATCAAGTGCGTGCTGTTCATGTCGGAAGACGGCTTACTTGCCAGAAATGCATCTTCAAGTGCCAGCGTGACGTTTGCAAGACTTCAGCGAGCACATGGAGAGGTTCAAACGCTTTGTATAAACCTCAGATTTCCTGGAGCAGGCCAGCGAGACACCCCTGTCGCTGACCGGCTGGGCATCATTCAGATCATCCAGCTGCTCCCGGGCAAGAAAGCCGCCTCCCTCCGCTACCACCTGGCCGTCCTGCTCGAGCGCTACCTGGCAGCCGACCGGTCGCTGGCAGACGACATCTATGCCCGTGCCGACAGGGCCGAGGGATTGAAGGAGGAGCCGCGCATCAAGTCATGCGAGTCCACCAAGTCGCACATGGACGCCATCAAAACCGTCAGCAAGCCGGGCGAGGTGGGAAGGAACTGCGCCATTGTGAACGCCAACGTCAACCAGGCCGTGTGCGGAATGAGCACGCAGAAGTACAGGGAACACCACGATATCAAGAAGAGCGAGGGGACGCGCGACTACTTTCAAGGGCCCATGAACTCGGCCGTGTACCTGATGAACTCATTGCACGAACGCTCGATTGCGAGTGGCATGAACGTTGTGAACTCCATACAGGAGATGGGAAAGGATATGGGCGCCGTGTTCCAAAAGTGGGGTCTTCACAAGATGGCCCAGGAGCCTGTTGACAGGGGTGTCTACCTTGACAACAAGCGACTCATGCTAGAGAACAGGCTGGCAGCCAGAGGGGGGCTGGAGGGACCTGTGGGCAATGAAAGGATCAAGGCTTGATAACACACAATCTGGAATTTTCGTGAAGTAATTAATCATAATCTGCTTGTTAATAACCACCCCCCAGTAGCTTCTTGGGGCTGTTGCCCAAACCCAAAGCACCTTACCGGATCTCAACCAACATTCCACCCAACAGCCCCATGCTGCCGGCAGATTCTTCCGGCGTGAGACGTTGGTAAATCACCCCCCCCTGGCCCGTCGCTCCTCTTCTTCAAGGGCCTCAAGCACCCTCTGCCGATCGGAAGGGGACATGAAGTAGTCATTGAGCACTATATTCCTCTCAGCGATGATTGCGGCGAGGCGACGGGGTCTACTTCTCACCGTGACCATTGCCCCGGGAATAATGACATTCTCCGGTGTGGCAGTCCTTTGCCTCCGAGCGCGGTTTGCGCGCACGTGAACGTCGTAATCTGTATGACGGGCCTCGGTCCGCGGGTCAAAGTCCTCGTCGGATACAGACCTCGGAGCACTGACGGGCGTGCTGGACCGCGTCCCACTCCCGTCAGCCCTCCCTCGAGACGGGCCTGCACCTCCGCTTCGAGCGGGCACGATCACGGACTCAGACGATACCGAAATCGCGCGACTTGCCCCCCTACTCGCGGCAGGGCCGCCATTCGCGGCGGCGCCCATCAGTGCCAGTGGACGAACTGCCCTCGTTGGCCGCTGTCTATTTGTAGCTTGCCCCCTCGCTCTACCACTAGTCGCTTCTCCAGGGCTGTTTGACCGACGACCCTCACTCCTGTTAGGGCCAGACCCCGCAGACGCTCTCCTCCTCGTTGTGGCCCCAGTGCTACGGTTCCTCCTTGCAGCTGCGGCGTCGTTACCGGTCCAATCCGATTCCCGGTTGCTCCCCCCACTCCTGGAAGGGGACGCAGCTGTGTTGTTACCGGCCCCAGCGGATCCCCGGTTGCTCCCCCCCCCTCTACGAGTAGCGGCCCGAGTAGCAACTCCCCCGGTGGCGTTCCCCTCCTGAACCGTCGTGGGTGCAGCCGTGACCCGAGCGCGCCCTCCCCCAGCTCCCCGATTCCCCCCTCCCCGTAGTGGCCAGGCGATCCGTCGGGACTGTGGTACGGCCGGGTCGTACTCCTCGTCGTAATCGTGACTAGATCTAGTGACCGAACTGGCTCGGGACCGATCACTGTCTCTCGCAAATGACGCAGGTGGTGCCGGAGAAGGTATGTTTGGTACCCCGTTAGGCGGTTGAAGCACCCCCTCCACCTGGGCGCGAAGGCCAAGAACGAATTCAGCACGGGCCCTGGGGTGTAAGGGAGTCTGAAGACGGGTAAGCTGATCCATGAGCCAGGCGACAGCGGCTCCGGTCCGCCCCATAATCAAGTTGTGTTGCCGGCGTGCCCCTCCCGCGTTAATCTCCAGGACGGGGTTCCATGTCAGTGCCACAGCCCACGTTTCGTTCGGCGCCTGGGTTAATACGATGCCGTTCATTGTCGGATAATCGTTCATGACGTGCTCCACCAGGTTCCTGAGGATCGGGGTCAGGCTAGACAGATCGGCTCTGGGTGGCTGTACTCGCGACATTCCGTATATACATGACACTGCTTGTTTTTTTTATGCCGATGGTATATATAGCAATGGGGGGTCAACAGAATCAGAATTGGTATTTGTATTTGCACACTGTCCTCCTGACGGTGGTGCTCGCCATGATTCGGTCGGTTTTCCCCCACGCGAACATCCGGTCCGAGGATGCGGATGGCGCTGCCTTCTATTCCCCCAACCACCGGCCTGACATCGTGGTGCTGGACTTTGAGGGGGTGGCCGGCATCTGCTTATTGACGTTTCGGTGGCGCGGCCCTTGGCTCTTAGCCACGTGGCTGGGGCCTCCCTCACGGCAGGTTACACGGCGGACCGGGCGGAGCGGGCCAAGCTCCTGGCCTACGGCGACGTCGGGCACCATCGTGTGGTGCCCTTTGTCCTGGAGGAGTTTGGGGCCATGGGGCCCCTGACCTCCGCCTTCTTCAAGGAGTGTTGCCGGCTCCGGGAGGACCGGCTGGACCTGGAGGGCCAGCGGGCCCCATGGTCGGCGCGGACCTGGACGTCATATTGGCGTCAGCGCTTGTCGGTGGCGCTGACTCGGGCCATGGCTGACATCATGCTCCGCCGTACGCGGGCTGATTTTGCGGTGCAGCAGGGCTATTAGGTTCCTCCCGTTAGGCGTTTCCATTGGTCTTATCGTAGTATAGAGCTTTGACATGGCTCTGTATATAGGTTTATAGCTGGGCGTTTGCTTTGGTTTGAGTGATTTCACTCTGCTGTAAGTAATTATATTTTTAATATATAGCAATGCCGCAAAGGACACACAGGGGTACCAGTATAGATGACGCCATAGAGTTGTCCGACGATGACACCCCCCCGCAAGTTCAGCGTCCCCAAACGCCCGCCCCCCCCGCGCCACCGCGCCTAGCCCCCCCGCAAGTTCAGCGATTGCCTGCCCCTCTGCTTGCAACCGCGGTAAAATCACTTCTAAAGCGTCCCCAAACGCCTGCCCAACCCGTGCCACCGCCCAGCACCCGCCCCCCCTTGCCCGCCCAGCAACCCCTGCGAACACCACCAATGCAACCAAACCCGCCTACTCGTATTAGTGGGGGCAATGAGTCCCCGGGCCGCGTATACCATTGCGTCCACCCCGAGTGCGAGTATGACGAAGATATTGGCTGCAGAAGACCGGACATGCAACGTCTCTATGAAAGGCTTCACCCCGGCAAGACGGCCATGGGGAAGGAGTATGACAGATGGAAGGATAATACAAATAGCCAAGAAGCATGTAAATATATCTACGACGATGGAAGACACATCGACAGAAGCGGCCGGAGGAAAGGCACCTGGGCCCGTCTCAAGGGCTCCGAAAAAGTTTGTGGAAAGATGGAACGTAGATGGAAGCAGTTGGAGGAGAGGCTCAACCGCGTCTATCCCGCGCGTCTCCAAAGAGCCGTGAATATCGAAGATGTGTGGGCAGTTGACAAGGGGTTCAAAAACATGTTGCAAGTTATCAATGACGTTTTTTTTGATGGGAAAATAGAGAAAGATGTTTGGCCCATTGTCATATGGATGTCAGATTACATGAAGTACGCAGATATAGGTGATGAGGCATATCGCGTTGAGGGCTGGAATACCACATACATGTGTCAGTATTGGGCAGACCCCCACTCGCCGGGTGTGTGTTGTGATCCGTCAGAGCAAGAACGCCACCCACACGCCCGGAATTACATTGTCATTAATAAGGATGCGTGGGATGCAACCCTTCCAAAGAGAGTCAAGCAAATGGACAAAAAACAGTTTCTGTTTCAAGAGGACGGCGCCGTCGTTCCCGATAATGTACTAGTTCATATTGCAGCAAACCTCTTGCACGAATTAATGCATTCGCTGGACGACACGGTAACGAAGGACAAAAACAAACTAGAAGGGCACACCACGGAGTGGATGCTGCTAATGAATCGCTTCATCGCGCGGGGCGGAAAAAGAGGAGATAGTAAGAACTACACACAGTGCTTCATCGACCCCGCAACGGGAAGGATTGTCGAAGATCCCGATCAACCACCCATCCCCAAAAAAACAAAAAGGAAAGCACCACACTGCCGTCCAGCACCCGACAAAACGATAAGTCACCCGCCAGAGGCAAAAACAGCAACGGGAAGGGCAGGTAAGCGGGCCCATCTTCACCGTGAGGCGCGCCCCCAGCCTGGAACATTGCGTTCCCTCCCCAGCAGTAGCAGTAGCAGTAGCAGTGGCAGCGGCATCAGCGGCGGCAGCAGCAGTAGCAGTATCAGCAGCGGGGGCGTAGGAGGTGAGCCTCAATATCCTGGCTGGACGCACCAGCGATGGCCGCAGTTGGAATAACACACCGCCATCGCTGCTGCGGATGTCACTATTTAAAAAAACACGCATTCTTATGTACCTTTCCCCTGTCACATGTCTGTGAAAGAAAAGGACGTTCAGGCAGCCTACAATGCCAAGGTAGGCGGCAGGAGAGAGGTCGTTTGTCGCGGGGGGAAGATAGACATCCTGGATGACGTGGGGGGCAGGATCATAGAGGTGAAGGAATGGGGCAACTGGATGTACGGCATGGGCCAGCTTATATCGTACGGCAAAGATTACCCCGCCCACCGCAAGGAGTTGCACCTGTTTAAGGCGGAGTGGTCCGTGAATGTGACGCCCGAGAAGCTGAAACACATCCTAGACGTGTGCAAGGTGGCCAGGATATCCGTCACTCTGCACGAGAGCGTGGGCCTCAAACTCCCGCGCAAGCCCTCCGCCCGTTGGAGGCGTCTCCTGCTGTGCCATACCAACTGCGCGGTCGAGTAAGAAGTCACAGTGCTAGGGGACGGCGCTGCGGACGTCTACGTACAGCGGTGGTTTTCTGTTTCAAGCGCACCCCTGTCTGGCCGACTCGGTGTTTTTTATTCCGCCTGGGCGCCACAAGCTTGGGGATCAGACCTAAGGACGGGCCGGCACCGCGCTCGATATCGGTCTGAAGTCGCAGTCTTAATCTTTCCAAGTCGGAACGCTCTTCACTTGTTAGATCGTCATCCAATAGGATATTCCACACGCGCTGTAATTGCTCCTGCTGCGTCTCGTACTCATCCCGAAGGTCGTGATGATCCTGGACTCGTGGCGGGGGCCAGGTGCCACGAGGCCGGCGCCCACTCTGACCCTCCCCGCGTTTCGAGCTCCTGCCCCCTCGTCGGCCACCTGGCTAGCAGCGAATTGTATGTCTTCTGAATCATCGAACGGACTGCAGGGGTGAGCAAGGGATCCTGCAGTGTCGCATGGAGCTCACGAATGCTGTCTAACAATCGCGCGTCCGCGGCCCTAACCGTGTGCATCTTGCGCCTTTTGCCGACAATCATGTGCATGTCCTCACCTTTAGACTGTGAATTTATATCCAGCATTGAAATATATATAACATGCCCCCCAAGCGCAAGAAAAATGAAGACCCATCGGCGGACCGGCCATCCCTGAGTTCTTATAATGTTTTATCCAAGCGCGCTCGGGGCGGGGACATGCCGTCCATGGCCGATTTCGCGGCTTTCATGACGAGCACCATGCCATGTCCCAAGCGGTGACCCCAGCGCAGTCGACAGATGTCGCGGGGCCATCCACCACCTTAGGTACCGCAGAAAAAGGACAGTTGGACACGGGCCGGACGCTGGAAGGAACCCCCCTGCGCATGTTGTGGCATCGAAGCAGGGGCACCGTCGAAGTGACTGTGCCGCATCCTCGAACCGGTGCACAACTGCTGTTCTTAAAATCGGGAGTTGACATCGAGAATCCCAACAACCGCGTGATCCATTCATTTTACTCCCGCGCATCCCCCCATTCCGACCCCCTAAAATACCAGCCGACCGACGAGGAGACAATCGCCATGAAGGGGCTGGGCAAGTTGGCCGAAAACGTTTGCCGGGCTGGTGCGAGAGGTTGCTCCCAACTCTACTATCTCACTTGTAACTCGGAGTGATTCCCGTCTCCCCCCTCCTCCAACATACACGGACCCGGAAGAGGCCAGAAGATACCTGTCAGGGTTCAAAGACGCTTTGACCAGGATGTTGGTGGCCACGACCCCCAGAGGAGACCCGTTTATCACACAACAAGCGAACGTGGTGTCCCAAGGCAGGAATCTGGTGTCCTACTACAAAAGTCTGGGCTTTGAGGAGGTGGACCCAGAACAGGGCACCCTGGCAACTATGATTGGCACGCCGCAATCCGTGTACCAAAAGTCTTCAGAGGAATGGGAAAAACTGAGCGGAGGTCACGGGACGTCCCAGGCTAGGGCAGGGCGTAAGAGAGGGGTGCCTGTGCGACATAAGCATAACATCACACTAAGGCGTCACGTCGACCAGCTGGCCAGATGCATGAGGGTCACAAGGAACGGGAACCTGTGCAAGAACAGACGCGCTGTGGGTAGCGCTGTCTGCGCTGTTCACAGAAGTTCATCATCAATTTCAAACGCCGTCATCGCCCCCTTTCAGTTGATTGATCTTGTCGATGATGTCCTGCGCACTGTACTGCAGCACGGACGAGGACCTCGTGGCGTGCGGGCGAGCCCCTTGTCGTCGTCGTCTGCCCATTGCGGAATGGGCCGCGCACTTGTTCCCCCGCACACGCTGATTACGGCAGTGGCACCCGTTCTTGGTGATCGCGTTACAGAAAGCCATACACAATTGCATAGAATAATGGGAGAAAAAACACAAGTGTGGCGTGCAAGACTCGTAGCACCGCGGAACGAGCACCTGATGAGTTGCGCGGCTACGGCGCACAATTCTATTTCTCGCCCATCAGCAACTGGACGCGACCAACTGATGACATGCAGACCGAGTCGGTCACAACGGACATGGCCGAGCCGCCCTTCCTCCGCGCCGACCAGATGACGCTGGCCAAGCTGTTGTGCGAGTTTGTGGACGCATGCCTCAGGCCCTCCGCCCACATCCAAGAGTGGTCAGACCTGGCCGCCGTGTGCGCTGCCTTCAACGCCTTCATATCGGTCAAGGGGCACCCCGCCTACGACGCGAGGAAGCTGGCGCCCCCTCCAGCGTCCGACCCCCCAGAAGCACTGGCCCGTCCAAGTCGGAGGACCTGGCGCTGTGGACGGCCGTGCTGGCTGGCAAGGGCGGCGTGCTGGTGAAGGTGAGCGGCTGCAGCCAGGAGGCGCGCGTCGGTGGCGAGTGGTACTGGCTGCAGAAGGTGGCCCTTGTCAAGCCGCTGCCCCTGCCCACAAGCAGGGAGACGATGCCGTTTCCCCATTGGTTCAACGGCGACAGGTACCTGGCTATGCGGGACGCCATCAACAAGAGAAGGACCTGCGCAAGTGGATGGTAGGGTACGCAACGGAGCACGGGCTGTTCGCGGAGATCACCGATGACGAGGAGGGCTTCCTGGACGATTGCCACGACTACCCCGAGCTGGACATGGCCGACCTGAAGGGTCTGCGAGAGATACGCGCGCATATGGCCAAGTCCGGGGGGGCGCCACCGACCTGGATCAATAATTGGATACGAGAGCTAAGAGAGAAGCTGACGGTCGCCTTCAGCAGGAAGCAGGGGTCCTCGAACAAGTGGCGGCCGAAGGACGACCCCACGTGCGACGCCCTCACCGCCCGGCTTAAATGGAGACGGCCGAGGAGGAGGAGCACGACCTGGGCGCGACCCCCGCCCACGCCGCCTCGTGCGAAGAGGAGTCCAATCCGCCCCTTGACCGAGCCGCGCTGACACCTTCATGCGCTTGTTCCTCACCCACAGCGACCTGATCGCCCTCGAGCCCGGCGCGTTCGTCACGGTGGCCGACTTCCGCAAGCTCTTCTTCATGGACTACCTGGGCCACAGCAGCAGGATGACGCGGCGTGTGCCCGCCCCCCAGCTGGCCGACATCTTGGCCGCACACGGGGTAAAGGTTACTGGCAACGTGCGCCTGCCGGACGACCCCGAAAGCAAGAGGACATTTTGGGTCGCCGGGGTCGCAAGGAAGACGAGGTGATCATAAAATACTTCAGGGGCAGCGTTCAACACCAGCAATACAAAACACTTGTTCATTAATCAAAAAAGGCGGCAATATACAGTAATAAAACCCTAGTAATGAAATCCTGATGCGAATACATTTATCGAGTGTCACGCCTTCCAATCAAAGAACATAGAGTAAAAGCAAGTCCAAGCAAAAGCGTCTAGGACCTCTGCGTCTGCGCGTCGCTCTCTTCCACCTGCGTCCACGCCTGGGCCAGCCGGGTCCAGGGGGGCGTCATCCGCTCGCGAGGGATCCTCATGATTACGAGGCCGAACATGAGCGCGCCCGCGGCCAGCCCCCCTGCCATCCCCTTGCGCATCTGCGCCTCGCACTCCCGCGCCTCAGCCGCGTTCTGGACAGAGCGCCCCCACGCCTGGAAGCCTCGCACCCCCTCACCCGCAGAGGAGCTGGGGTTGACACAGTCGCACACTTCGTCGTAGAGCGTCACTCCTGGGATGTGCCTCGCCATCACCGACTGGGCGGACGCAAAGGCCGACTCGTACGTCTCGCGCAGGTCTGGAGCCACCGCGCGGTAGGTGTTGAACAGGACCCCGTATTCCTCCTCCTTGAAACGCACGCGGAACGATACCAAGCCCAGGAACGCAAACTCGACCCCCGGAGCTCCCGCGAAGGCGGCAGCACAGATGTACATGCCCGCAAGCAGGGTCGGGTGGTCCCTGTTCAGCCCGCCCTTGAAGTACACGTACATCGCCTGGTAAAAGAGGCCGGTCACGTCCTCCCTGTCGCACTGGGCCCGGAGACGGTCGTCTGATCATATGGGAAGAGGTTGAACATCCCGTACGAGGCGTCAGTGTGCCATGGTATCAGGCCATCTTCCCCGCGCGGGGGCACGACGATTCCGTCGCTGCCGACCTTGCGAACCCTCGGTGCAAGGTGGTCCACGAACGTCTGGACAGCCCTGCGCACCGAGAGATCTGTCGCCGCACACTTGAGGAGCCCCCTGAAGATGTTGATGACCCGGATGAACCTGCGCTTGTGGCCCTCTGAGACAGCCTCCCGGGCCACATCTCGCAGTGCCAGGAACAAGGCCCGCTCTAACAGCACGGGGTCGTCGCTGGTGCGGCTTGGCCGGATCTGTACCATGTCGAAACGGGCGGACAAGGCGCCTCTCCCACGTCGCCTGGTACAGTAGCATGTCCGCCGCCATGTTCGCGGGGATCTTGCCCATCTTGATCATCAGCAGGGCGGACCTCTCCACATTGCCGAGTGCCTCGGGTGTTGTAACAAGCCGCGAGACGGCCTCGACAATGCGGGAGTACTTCTCGGCGCTGCCCGGGAAAAACAACTCGTCCAATCCTGCGAGAGACAAGCGACAGCACGCAGGGGTCGGGCGCGAAAGAGACGTGAGGCTCGCATCCGGGGCGAGAGATATCGAAGGCGTGCAGCGAGGAAGGAACTTTCCAAACGTTCGTGACCGTGAGGAATCTAGTGCTCAGACGCAGCACCCGCAGGAAGTCGAGAAAGGGTGCTCAGACGCACCTCTTATGCTCATCAGTTCGTTTTTCCCGCCGTTTACTAAATGGACATTAGTGGACATTTGCGTGGGTTCGAATTGCCTACGATAGAACCAGCAGGATTGCGGGCTTCCTCTTCTTTCCAAGGCGACGTCGTCTCAAGGGAAGCTCTTTCTCGCGTAAATTAGGACCTCGCCTGGTCACGTGCGCTATAACAGGTCATCGTCGTCGACGTGGGAAAAAGTTTGCCAGTATTGTCAGCGCTGGAAACTGAGCCCCCCCCCTGCCTGCCGTTTTTCGCGACCAGCGTCCCTGAAATGACAAAATCGGATTCTGCAAATCCCCTCAAGATTCGCCCTGCGACCCTCGGGGAAGCCAGGGGTGTAGGGTCTGGCGGGACTTTTCTGACGCGCTGACGGACTGACGGGACAAAACAAAACCGCAAAGTCAGTGATTGCTGTAAGTACTAAGTAGTGATTGCCCCGCGGTCCTGCACGAGTCCGGACCGCGACTCGGGAGGGGAGCATACCACTCGCGCGACACGTCGAGGAATCGGAGCATGGCCCTCGTCAAGGCTTTCTTTCGTCGCGATTCGAGGAAGTCGCTGTTTGCGCGTTTTTCACAAGGTGGGTGATAGCATGTTCGTTTCCCCAGCGTGCAATGAATGCATCGTGGTTAACAGGCGAGTGCAAGCACAGATCGCGTTCCCTCGCAGGAATTCGAGCGAATTTGCATTAATAGACTCGCATTGACTCGAAAACCGTTCTCGTTTTGCTCGCGGATATCTGCCACGTTACAGGCTCGAGGCGTTCACAGGCGAATGGCGAGATTCCCGCAGGCCTATCCGAACCCGTCGACGTTCCTGCCGCGTCACAGATAAAGGCGGACGTTCTTGCGGGCGACACCGGCAGCTTATCCAGCACCCCCCCGAGAGTCTGGGTGTACAATTGGTCGTGGCCCGCCATCTCCGTTACTAGCCGCGAGAAGACGCTGGCAGAACAGCTGAGGGGCGTGATCCTCCATCCCAGCAAGGGACAGCTTGCTGTGATAAAGATCTTGCTTGGTGGCTATGGCTCTCTGGGCGCTCTCAGGCTCCTTACTCACAACACAGAGCCGTTTGACCCTGCTCCCCTTGTCATCCTTCCAGACATGGGGACAGGATTGGTGGATGCCAAGGACCTGCTGGGCGACTGCTATGACTCCAGCGACTCCGACGTTCGCATCGAGCGCACCCGCCTTGTCCTGCTGCCCTCCCTGTACCTCCTCCACGCTTCATCGATAAGGAATGATGAATGGATGTTTGACATGGTCGCGGGTCTTCTGAGGGGCATGGTGAAGCGGGGGGGGGCACAGACAGTCAATTTTGTTTCTTCTGCAGCGGAGCCCCTGCGTCGAGATGAGTGGTGGACAAAGGATCACTCGAGCGCCATCAACTCTTTCTTCCCAAGCAACTCGCACAATGCTTGGGTGCGGCGGGGGGCGCTCAAGCTGGACCACCTGACCCGGTCCCTGTGGCTGGCCGCCAAGGGGGATACCGGGTCCAACGGGGCGCTGCTCGCCTCTGCCTGGGTTTTCTCTCAGGCGTACAAGTTCGCGGGGCTGCCGGCTGGCATCCTCTTTTTCTGCGAGATGATGTTCCTATTCCGCGCCGGCGGATACTCGCGTCTGGAGTACGAGTGTCTTATGGACTTGTACAGGTCTGCGAGCAGGGGCTCCAGGTACGAAAGTCTGTACCCCGCCTTCGAGGCCGCCAACAACCAGCCCCCCGCCTGGTCGGCCCCGGAGCTGACTCGCGAGGAGAGGCTGTACCGCGGCGGGTTGGCGTTCGCGGCAGTGCTGCTGAAGGTTCCTGCTAGGGACAGGCGCAGGCCTTGGATGAAGCTCTTCGCTTGATGGCCAGGTGCGCCTGTAGGGCTTGGTTTTTCTGTATGGTGTTGTGTGTGGTGTTGCTCATGGACATAGAGGCGCTTTTGGATGGTCTGCCCACGTACGACTGCGGCCCGTTGGATGATGTTAGCAAGGCCCTGGAGATGCTAGTGGATCCCCGCATGACGGGGTGGGTGAATGTGGGCGAGGCGCGTGACGGGGTGGGTGAACGCCTTGAAACGCCTCCAAGCGCGGTCATCAAGTTCGAGATCACGACCACGTTTGCGCTCAACAACATCGGGGTGTTGGAGATCGATTCGCGCTCCGGGAAGTACGTGCACACTGTGCCAAAGCTGGCGTACAGCGACATCATACGAGACATCAGGGGTGACGCTGACATACGAGTCATGCTGGGGAATGGGGAATGCGACCCCAAGGGGCTAGCCGTCATCAACTGTCTCGGGCAGTATGCAGACAAACACATCCGGGTCTACCTGGACCCAGAACACCTCCCGCAGACATTCAACATCACGTACACGTGCTACCTGTTGCGGGAAGACGTCCGCAAGTCTGTTCTAGCGGCGCCCGAAGTGTTCACCCGCACGCACATGTACAAGGACGGGGTGATTGTCTCCATTAATAGGCATGTTAAGGACGGGTGATTGTGAGATGAATTAATAAAGCTTTATTAACACAGAGAATGCGCCATCTGTCAAGATAGGTGAGAAGTTTTTCTGCTAGGATGTAAACTCTTCCGCTCAATCAATGTATAGTGCGCCGTCTCATTTTTGTGTGTACCACCCCAGCTGTCTCGGGAGTTCTTGCGCCATTTTGATGATGGCCTCCTGCGTATTCCTCCACCAGTCCTCCTTGCGCGCAATGGAATCAGGTGTCTCGGTGGTGGTGCCATCTGGCAGAACTTGGTAGGTCGAGAACATAGGTCGAGGCCTGGCCGCAACCCGCATGGTTCGGTTGAGGTCTGCCCTGTCTATAACGTCCAGCGCTCCCGGGATGGGCCACTGCGCCCTTTCTCGTCTCGCATCCGCCCGCCTTATCACGTCCAAGGCGCCAGATAAAGGCCATTTATGCGTGGACGCTTTGGTCTTGTGGGCACTACGCTTGCGGGAAGGCCTCTTTCGACCGTTCATGATCATCATCACTGATCAAAGATAAATCTCTTTGAATCGAGGAATGGATGACAATGAGACGCGTGTACTTGATCGCCACCTTGGCCGCAATGCTGTTCCTGAGCTTGTTGCTGGCGGGGTGGGAAAGTGAAAAGCCCGAGACACTTTTCGTGGGCGCCCCCCGCCGTACGTGCAATCAAGACCGGAAGCGGCGGAGTCGCTGCTGGACACAGGCATGAACGCACCCCCTCCAGTCGAGCAAGCGCCCCCAGCGGGCGACGAGCAGGCGCTCCCGGTTGTTTCAAAACGGCAGCAGAGGACAGACAAGGCGATGGTGATAATATCGGACATCGTTCACCAGTCGTCGAACCCCCTCAACATGCTGGCGGACTCACTCACATTTATGGGGCGATCCAACAGGGCCAGCCGGGCAGTCGAGAGAGTCGCTGATAAGATGAACAAGTGGAGCTACAAGCACAGCCTGGTCGGCACCATCATCCGATTGAAAAGGGACAAGAAGTTGAGCACAAAGTGCAAGTTCAAGAAGGCCTTCTCGTTCGGGAAGGCCAAGTGCGATTGACGGCTGGTCGTCTAGTCTTGGTGCTGGATGTGCCGTGTCCAGAAGAATGTTTGCGCTTTTTGCTAGTGGCTTCTCTCTTTTTATTCGCGTGCCGAATAGCAGCGGCCGAACCGTCCACGTAGATCTCCGTCACCCACTTTCTAGGAAACAGCTTGTCGCCCCCGGACTTGCGCGCTATCATCGCATCCCAGCAGACCTCGCTTTTCAATGCCCTCCCTTCCGTGAAAGTCGGTACCCCCGCAATGATGTGACGCAGTCGGTGAGACTTTATGAGATAGTTTGTGCCAGGCGGAAGAAGAATCTCCGACTGCTCACCTCCCGCGATCGGCCACATGGCCAACGCCGGTGTACCAGGCATGACATGGATGACCTTGAGACAACAATCGCTGGCGGCCCCCATCCGGCGCTCATGTACCTATTGAACAGGAAATTGATTGCGACCCCCGGGTTGACTGACACGGAGATCGGGAACGTGTTACTGTAAACGTCTCTGCGCCCCCTGATGGGCATGTAGTAGTCTTCTGTCACGCCCCTGTACACGATCATTTCCCTGTTCACCGCGGGCGCTTCCTGCAGAATCGTGAACATCTCCCGCGCGTACTCCTTGAGAACGTAGTCTTGAAGAAAGGTCAGATGCAGGTATTTGCACACCCACTTGGACAGTAGGAATATGATATCCATGAGGCGCTCGTCCAACCTCGCAATCATCGCGATCACTTCCTTCCACCCGCCATCT
>RPFO01000916.1:62500-66129 GCA_009746045.1 Mesostigma viride | reverse complement strand
GAGGAGGAGGGAGGGAGGGAGGAGGGAGGGGGAGGGAGGGAGGGAGGAGAGGGAGGAGGGAGGGAGGGAGGAGGGGAGGGAGGGAGGAGGGAGGGAGGGAGGGAGGAGGGAGGAGGGAGGAGGGAGGGAGGGAGGGAGGGAGGGTAGGAGGGAGGGAGGGAGGGAGGGAGGGAGGGAGGGAGGGAGGGAGGGAGGGAGGAGGAGGGAGGGAGGGAGGGAGGGAGGGGAGGGAGGAGGGAGGGAGGAGGGAGGGAGGGAGGAGGGAGGAGGAGGGAGGGAGGGAGGGAGGGAGGGAGGAGGGAGGGAGGGAGGGAGGGAGGGAGGGAGGGAGGGAGGAGGGGAGGGAGGGAGGGAGGGAGGGAGGGAGGAGGGAGGGAGGAGGGAGGGAGGGAGGGAGGGAGAGGGGGAGGGAGGGAGGGAGGGGGAGGAGGGAGGGAGGGAGGAGGAGGGAGGGAGGGAGGAGGAGGGAGGGAGGAGGGAGGGAAGGGGGGAGGGAGGAGGGAGGGAGGGAGGGAGGAGGAGGGACGAAGGGAGGGGGAGGGAGGGAGGGAGAAGGAGGTCGAGGGAGGGAGGGAGGAGGGAGGGAGGGAGGGAGGGAGGGAGGGAGGGAGGAGGAAGGGAGGGAGGGAGGGAGGGAGGGAGGAGGAGGGAGGAAGGGAGGGAGGAGGGAGGGAGGGGAGGGAGGAGGGAGGAGGGAGGAGGGAGGGAGGGAGGGAGGGAGGAGGGAGGAGGCAGGGAGGGAGGAGGGAGGAGAGGGAGGGAGGGAGGGATGGGAGGAGGGAGGGAGGAGGGAGGGAGGGAGGAGGGAGGGAGGGAGGGAGGGAGGAGGAGGGAGGAGGAGGAGGGAGGGAGGGAGGAGAGGGAGGGAGGAGGGAGGAGGAGGAGGGAGGAGGGAGGAGGGAGGGAGGGAGGAGGGAGGGAGGAGGAGGGAGGGAGGATCGAGGCGAGGGAGGAGGGAGGGAGGATGAGGGAGGGAGGAAGGGAGGAGGGAGGAGGAGGAGGAGGGAGGGAGGAGGGAGGGGGGGAGGAGGGAGGGAGGGAGGGAGGGAGTGGAGGAGGGAGGGAGGGAGGAGGAGGGAGGAGGGAGGGAGGAGGGAGGAGGGAGGGAGGGAGGAGGGAGGAGGGAGGGAGGAGAGGAGGGACGGAGGGAGGGAGGGAGGAGGGAGAGGAGGGAGGAGGAGGGAGGGAGGGAGGGAGGAGGGAGGAGGGAGGGGGAGGGAGGGAGGGAAGGGAGGGAGGGAGGGAGAGGAGGGAGGGAGGAGGGAGGGAGGGAGGGAGGAGAGGGAGGGAGGGAGGGAGGGAGGGAGGAGGGCCGGAGGAGGAGGGAGGGAGGAGGGAGGGAGGGGAGGAGGGAGGGAGGGAGGAGGGAGGGAGGGAGGAGGGAGGGTAGGAGGGAGGAGGAGGAGGAGGGAGGAGGAGGGAGGGAGGGAGGGAGGAGGGAGGGAGGGAGGAGGGAGGGAGAGGAGGAGGAGGGAGGGAGGGAGGGAGGAGGGAGGGAGGGGAGGGAGGAGGGAGCGGAGGGAGGGAGGGAGGGAGGAGGGAGGGAGGGAGGGAGGAGGAGGGAGGGAGGGAGGGAGGGAGGGATCGAGGCGAGGAGGAGGGAGGAGGGAGGGGGAGGGAGGAAGGAGGGAGGAGAGGGAGGGAGAGGGAGGGAGGGAGGGAGGGAGGGAGGGGGGAGGGAGGGAGGGGGAGGGAGGGACGGAGGGAGAGGAGGGAGGGAGGAGGAGGGAGAGGGGAGGGAGGGAGGGAGGGAGGAGGGAGGAGGGAGGAGGGAGGGGAGGGAGGGAGAGGGAGGGAGGGAGGGAGGAGGGAGGAGGGAGGGAGGGGAGAGGGAGGGGGGAGGGAGGGAGGGAGGAGGAGGGAGGGGGAGGGAGGGAGGGGGAGGAGGGAGGAGGGAGGGAGGGAGGGAGGGAGGGAGGGAGGGAGGGAGGGAGGAGGGAGGGAGGAGGAGGGAGGGAGGGAGGGAGGGAGGGAGGAGGAGGGAGGGCCGGAGAGGGAGGGAGGGAGGGAGGGAGGGAGGAGGAGGGAGGAGGGAGGAGGGAGGAGGGGGGAGGGAGGAGGAGAGAGGAGGAGGGAGGAGGGGAGGGAGGAGGAGGGAGGGAGGGAGGGAGGGGAGGGAGAGGGAGGAGGAGGATCGAGGCGAGGGAGGGAGGGAGAGGGAGGGAGGAGGAGGAGGAAGGAGGAGGGAGGGAGGGAGGAGGAAGGGAGGAGGGGAGGGAGGGAGGGAGGGAGGGAGGGAGGAGGAGGGAGGGAGGGAGGGAGGAGGGAGGGACGGAGGAGGGAGGGAGGAGGGAGGAGGGAGGGAGGGAGGGAGGAGGAGGGAGGAGGGAGGAGGGAGGGAGGGAGGGAGGAGGGAGGGAGGGAGGAGGGAGGAGGGAGGGAAGGGAGGGAGTGAGGAGGGAGGGAGGGAGGGAGGAGGGAGGAGGGGAGGAGGGAGGGAGGAGAGGGAGGGAGGAGGGGGAGGAGGGAGGGAGGGGGAGGGAGGGAGGAGGGAGGGAGGGAGGGAGGGGGAGGAGGGGAGGGAGGAGGGAGGGAGGAGGAGGAGGGAGGGAGGGAGGGAGGGAGGGAGGGAGGGAGGGAGGAGGGAAGGGAGGGAGGGAGGAGGGAGGGAGGGAGGGAGGCGAGGAGGGAGGAGGAGGGAGGGAGGGAGGGAGGAGGGAGGAGGGAGGAGGGAGGGAGGGAGGGAGGGAGAGGGAGGGAGGGAGGAGGGAGGGAGGGAGGGAGGAGGGAGGGAGGGAGGAGGGAGGGAGGAGGGAGGGAGGAGGGAGGGAGGGAGGGAGGAGGGAGGAGGGAGGGAGGGAGGGAGGAGTGAGGGAGAGGAGGGAGGGAGGAGGAGGGAGGAGGGAGGGAGGGAGATCGAGGCACGGAGGGAGAGGGAGGAGGGAGGGGGAGGGAGAAGGAGGGAAGGGAGGGAGGGAGGGACGGGAGGGAGGGAGGGAGGGAGGAGGGAGGGAGGAGGGAGGGAGGAGGGAGGAGGGAGGGAGGGAGGGAGGGAGGGAGGGAGGGAGGGAGGGAGGGAGGGAGGGAGGAGGGAGGGAGGAGGGAGGGAGGAGGGAGGGAGGGAGGGAGGGAGGGAGGAGGAGGAGAGGAGGAGGGAGGGAGGGAGGGAGGGAGGAGGAGGGAGGGAGGAGGGAGGGAGGGAGGGAGGGAGGGAGGGAGGGAGGGAGGGCCGGAGGGAGGAGGGAGGGGGAGGGAGGGAGGAGGAGGGAGGAAGGAGGAGGGAGGGAGGGAGGGAGGAGGGAGGGAGGGAGGGGAGAGGGAGGGAGGGAGGAGGGAGGGAGGGCCGGAGGGAGGGAGGGAGGGAGGGAGGGAGGAGGAGGGAGAGGAGGAGGAGGGAGAGGGAGGGAGGGAGGGAGGAGGGAGGGAGGGAGGGAGGAGGAGGGGGAGGAGGGAGGGAGGGAGGGAGGGGGAGGGGGAGGGAGGGAGGAGGGAGGGAGGAGGGAGGGAGGAGGGAGAGGGAGGGAGGGAGGGAGGGAGGGAGGGAGGGAGGGAGGGAGGGAGGGAGGGAGGGAGGGAGGGAGGAGGAGGGGAGGGAGGGAGGAGGGAGGAGGGAGGGAGGGAGGAGGAGGGAGGGAGGGGGGAGGGAGGGAGGAGGAGGGCCGGAGGGAGGGAGGGAGGGAGGAGCGAGG
>RPFO01000916.1:0-57500 GCA_009746045.1 Mesostigma viride | reverse complement strand
ATGAGAGTGTTCAAGGACTATTTTTAACGACAGTTGTCTCACTAAAACTATGTCTTTAATGGTGGCATGGAACCTGGCAGGTCAAGGCCAATAGAAGATCACAGACGGAAAAAACTGCCACCCCTCCTAGAGGTTACTTGTGCAAATCCAAGGTTACTTGCACATGTTACACAAAATTGCACTGACGGTGGCGACCACGCCCAGCATCAGCTCCGCTTCTCGCCTGTGTGGCAAAGTTTATACAACTGCATCCAAGCCATCATGATCAGAGCCCATTGGTGGCTTGCCGCTAAAATGTGCGCGCACAGCACGTGCTGGACGGCCAACTGGCATCCATTTGTACACAATGGCGTGCAGCATGCTATCGGCATCGAGCTGCCACTCGTACCTGTCCAGCAGGAAAGACATTGTTTCTTCGACGATCTGCAGTCAATAGAAAGGCACAGGAAAAAGAGGATGCAAAAGGCAACAGTGGAACCTTCTGTGACCTTGCAGAAGAGACGCTTGCCTTCAGATGCCAGTTTAACAACTTGATTTCAGTGTGTGGCCGTGGTACACCAAATGTCGTGATTATAGGCCAATACTGGGCAAAGCTTAATTAAGGCAGCTAACAGGGCAAAGCTAAGCAAGTTAGTGCCATGTTGTGACACTCCCAGGGAATCGCGGCCTCTGCGTTGGCAAGTACAATTCCTGCGCATTTCCACAACCTATCATCAGCAAACCTTGGGGGGGACACTTGCTCATAACACTTAGTACCACAGATCAAGACAGCTTGTTGAAATACTAGTAACCCTAATATAAACCAGTACATGGATTCAAGACAGCTTGTTGAAATACTAGTGACCCTAATATAAACCAGTACATGGATTCAAGACAGCTTGTTGAAATACTAGTAACCCTAATATAAACCAGTACATGGATTCGATGGCAAACCATGAATTGCTCACATCTGGTTTTCAGAGTGCCTGTACAGAGTGGTTGCTGGCTATGAGCATGATAACACTTCCAAAGAAAATAAACTGCTCATCCAATCAGTTAACACAACTCCTGCTTTTGTGAGCAGAGCAATCAATAGCCAAAAAATTTATTGCCAGTGCTGAGTGGCTATCACATCATTCATATGCACCTCATGTACGTGGCACTGTGCGATTGTATGATACAATACTAGTGTCGCCTGCTGGCTCCGCCCAGCCCCCAAAAGGCAGTCCTATCAACCAACCAATCTGCACGCAACCCGCATTTTCGTGTCCGAGCAAGCAACCAACCCGCGTGCAGCCCGTGTTTTACTGTTCTGCACCTGGACTAGGCGTAGCTTGGAGGCCTGCCCGCTATTGGCCCAGCAGTCAGTTCCTCCTTTGGGATCGGTCGCGTACTTGGGGTGCTCCCAATAGTCCGGGATTGCCTCACACGGCTAAATTAGTAAAGTAGATAGCATGCAACATTATGCAATTATAAGGAATAGGTTGTGCGCGTACCATGCTCACAAGGTGCTGGCCGATGCACTCGCGTTCGCCACCCCCAAACGTCCACACCTTCTCCTGACATCCATCACCTGGTCCACCGGCCGACGCGGAAAGAGGGTTCATAGGACAAGAGGGTCAACAACATGCGGACAGCACCACAGGACAGCCAAGGTGCATCACGCAGGCGATGTACAGTTGGGTTGGATTATCCCAATGTCTTATTGGCCGAAAATAGACGGCACGCATGCAAGATACTTCATCACACGTACAGCTATTCTGACATATGAATTGCATGAACTATCCTATTGACCAGGCAGGCAGCCAGGCAGGCAGCCAGGCAAGAAAGCATCTGTCGAGAAGAACAAACTAAATTGTAGTACAAGCATGTATTGGCTGCCACTTGCATAGGGTACAGGTGTCCAGCCATGCAATAATGACATAGCCTGATGATAGGCTGATGCACGTCTGTATGAGTGCGTGTGTGTAGGCGATGTTTGGGAGGATGGTGTTTGGGAGGGCGGGGGGTGATGGACATATGTTTAAACTTTCTTCTGTGCATGAGTATGCGCGTGCGCGCCTTACAGGATGGCACCGAGGCTTCATTGTGGCTGTTGATCCACCCCTGACAATGTTTTTATTGACGCCCACAGTTCCTGCACTACTAAGGCCCCCCTGGCAGCATCCCTCATCGCTCGTATCCTAGACAAAGGGGCACACGCTTGGTTTGAAACTTGTAGCGTGACAGGCTTATCAGCTATCGTCATGACCGCAACATGCACAGGAGTGCACAAGGCTGACAAGGCTGTGTACTGCCACCAAATGGCACGGACGCATCCCTGCAGGGATGACCTACCTCCCTGCTCCTTGCTCAGCCAGCGCTCAGGCCGCAGGACCCCCGGGTCAGGGAACTTGGACGCGTCACGGTTGATGGAGGGGAAGAACACGAGCATGCACGTGCCGGGGGGGACGCAGAAGCCTCCCATGGTGCCGCCGCCTTTGCTGATCCGCAGTGCTCCCAGAAAAGGGGGGTAGAGGCGCGCCACCTGGCCACGTATGCGGTGGATGAAAGCGGTGCGCACGAAGATGAGGGAGATGGAGCTGTTTTGACAATTAAGGTGACCCGCCTTGAGTTTGTGAGGCTTGTGAGCAATCGATGGTACAAGAGGGAGCTTGGTGATGTGGGTGGGGAGGGACCAAAGGACGCACAAAAGCATGCGGAAAATGCTTGCATCTGGAATAGCCCTCACCAGGCCTCGTTGGAGGTCGCTGACGTTCCAATGCTGCACTTGCCCCCCAATCACCCACCATTTCTTTCCACCCAGCCCAGACACGACAGGTGTCCACCTGACAGAGAGGTCTTGGGCTGACTTTGGCGTTCTGTCAACATTGGGGGTTGAGCCCAAGCCTAGGCATGGCCTCGCACACACCCGTGCTATGTACTTGCATGCCAGTGTGCATATTGGCCCATGTCAATAGTCACGCCGCCATAAAGATATATGGATGCTTCCGTGCAAAACTTCGCCGTACTCATGCCTGCATTGCTAATCACCGAAGGCTTTCTGCAGTTAGCACGAATGCAACCCTACCGCGGACTCACCTCCTTAATGAAGGCCATGAGGTAGGATCTGTCCCAGCGGCACCGCTGGACCCACTTTCTGCTGGCATCCGTCCCCTGGCCCAGCTGGATGGTGGCCGATGTGAGCAGTGAGGCGAGGGCCTTGGGGACCAGCGCAGACACGTAGAGCAACAGCTGGCGCGCGGTGGCCTGGTGGGGGGACCGGCGTCAGTGCCATGGCGCAGACCACACTTAGGAGTGCACGCATGTCAGGAAAATATACGTTTGTACATCAGGTCGGAGGTGGCCGGGTGCGCCAAGCTCATCGTGGCTTGGTGCACATGAAACAGGGTGGAGTAGTGTGTACAAGTCAGGGGGTGTTTGGGTGCTCGTAAGGAATGGTTTGGGTGCAGGAGCAAACCAGGCTGGCCGATGGACCATTTATAGCACCCATTTGTGCCCCACACATGTGCCTGCCATGTCCACTGTTAGCGGCATCAAGTCCATAATACGGCAAAGGGATCACAGTTGAGGATGAAGGAGCATCCGGTGAGAGGAAAGCCTAACAAAGCCAACCACCCCCATCAAACTGGCCAGCCAATCTGTTCCTGGGCATACTGTGGGGCCAATCGGTCCCAAGGTGCCCAAGGCGGAGCCGCACGGACTGCCCTGGTGATACGGGGATGCGGTAACCCAAGTACAAGCAGGGTGACGTCCACGCATTGCGCAAGTAGGGCAAGCTACTCCCCTAGCCTGGGACGGTGCCAGGAGTGGTTAGTGGGCTGCAACACAAATGCGGGTCATGGTATATGCACACGGGTGCATGGACCACGGGTCATGAAGCATGGCATGTTCTATGAAAAAAAGCATGGTCTATGAAGCATGGTATATGTCAAGTCTTGGACGGTTCCAAGAGCGGGCCATCCTTGATCGTGACTTCTTAAAGAATGCCATACTGGTGGGAAATCGTATCATGACAATGCTAGATGAATGTTCTTGAGCGTCCATAAGGACGGAATGAAAAGGGCTCTAGTGGATCTATTCCATCACCGCTGGGTGTGGCCCATGGTGGAATAATACCATGTCCATGCTAACCAGCACATGCCAACCGCAGAGGCAGGGTCAGTGTCACACATCGATGTGGCGTCGGATACCACTCTGCTGTCTCTGTGCCAATCCGCCGTTCGCTAGGAAGGGGACTGGTAGAACACCAAGTAATAACCTAATTCACCGTCCCCGTTAAAAGCACGTTGCTGTATTCATCTTGAACAAAGTCCACACACACTCTCTACCATCGAAGAAGGGAAATATATATGTATATATATCAGCACACAAGCGTACCCACCTCTGTTTCTCTGCAGGCATGCAGGGTGTCATTGAGAAAGCCATCGCCTCGCCGCGATTCCAAGCGTTTTTGGATAATGTGAAGAAGCTTCTCTTTCGCCAGCAAGGCTCGCTTGAACTGAGGAGAGACTTTGCTGTGAAGGCTGACCAGCCCACGCCAATGGTCCCGGCACAACTCCTTGATATGAGATATCGTCTCCCCATCCTGCACGTCGAGTTCCAGGAATAGCTTCAGGCATAGCTCGACGGCCAGCCCTTTGAATGTCTCGTACAGCGCCACATCATCACCATCGCAGAAACCCTGGAGATGGTAATGGATTATCGAAACAATCAAGGGTATCTCACGGTTGAACTTGTCCCCAGTGCATGACTGGCGCAGGGGTTCCCGCAGGTTCGCCCATTCAAGGCCGTCCAGCAGCAGCACGTTTTTCCCGTATAGTTTTTCCATGAAGATTCCGTAGCCAGAGGACATGCTCCCATGCTCTGATGCCATGACGCCATGTGCATCAACGTAAGTTGTGACAAAAACCGTTGGTCGGGAGAGTATCCTGCATTGAAATACGGGACCGTGAACGGCTATTTTGTTGTGCACGAAGTGCATCGGATTCCTGGCAAACGGGAGCGTTTTGTCGGCTAGAATGCCTAGTGCAGTGCCTTTCCACCCGGAAGCCCCAGGAACTGCCAGCAAAGTTTCTTCCACGTCCTTCTCCATGTTAAATGAGCATGATTGCCTTTGAGTTTACTGCACCTTGCATTCATTTGCAACTGTTTTCATTTCCCCTGCAGACAGCACCCTTTTCTCGACCGTTGCGAACTAAGCGCCCATAGATGCCACGCCGCAACGAATGCTTTGCAATCATTAGATATCAAAAGAAGCGGGCTGGCGAGAAGGGCAAACGGTGATATTGTGCATTGCATTTTTTGCCAACAATATATTCCCCAGCTGTCTCCTTCGCATCACCGAGAGAGGAATTTCGCCCGTCATTTCATTCTCGTCCGTTGGAGAAACCTTGTTTGGTGCGCGCGCGCGTGCAATGCCAAATAATGCCAGCTCGTATTTGCCTCGATTGTACTGTTGCCGTACTTCAGGGGATGTCTCCAACTGGCTTGCATCCACTGCACAGCAAGTATTAGACCTTCAAGCCTGCTTCAAGTAATTTGAAACTTGAATTCTTGTGCCTGACGCACGTTTACCGTACGTTGCAGGAGTTAGGTTGTAGGCAGCAGTTAGGAGCTGGGCGAGAGCTCCGAACTCGGAAGCCTCGGATGATCAGTCGGAACTCGGAAGCTTTCCTAGTTTTCCATCCGATCAGGATCCGATGTCGTCTTGCCAAGGCGTCTTCCAGCCCAAGTCCATAATAGACTGCAAATTGCACCACGTGAACAGCGATGGCAGAAATCGGGTGGTGAGCTAAACGCCGAAATATGCTAGATCGCACCAAACAGATGGCATTTTAATTATACATTTTATTGAAAAGAGAAAATGGCCAGCAACGGACTTTATCGGGTGAACTTGGACGCTGACACCGCACGCGAACTGGCGGAGCAGTGGGCAACTATTTTATTACTTGACGTTCCGCCGGGTACGATCTTTGGAGCTGATTTGCAGGTAGGCTCAGTGCTGCCTGAACGTGCTTGCTCCTCCTTTTGCACTTACCTGTACGAGAAAGCCGGGATGCACTGGTGGATTCGCTTGGCCTCGTCGCGG
Source organism: Mesostigma viride (assembly GCA_009746045.1). Lineage (NCBI taxonomy): Eukaryota > Viridiplantae > Streptophyta > Mesostigmatophyceae > Mesostigmatales > Mesostigmataceae > Mesostigma > Mesostigma viride. Next base: position 51,430 of record RPFO01000916.1, on the reverse strand, counting down.
GCGCGAACCTCCTAGGATGAGATGTTGGTGTGATATTATTGAATTACTGCCATGAATGACTTATCTGCACCGAGGCTTTCAGGCCTACTTGATGCTAACTTATGGATCTGTGCATGAGCGCTCAACGTGTCTAATTGTGCCTGGTTTTCCTCGAGCTCGCGCTTAGGTCATACAGTCTTGTCTCTAGCATTTGAACATATCATGGGCCGCCTGCTGACCACATAAGAGTGAACTGGCTCGATAAACCCACCGCTCTGCTAGCTTTCAGGTTGTAGCGCACGTACACTCAAAAAAGCATTGAAAATTAATCTCGACAAGGCGAAAGGTAGGTATTTCTGCGTTATGCAGTGCTAGCGTGAGCCCCACCACGTCTTGACGGCATCGGCTGTGACTCCCCATTGCCATCACGAGCATACGCGCTGAGCTTACTTTCAAAGCCCTCTTGTTCTGCCCATCCTTCATTGCTTAATTATTATTTATCCAGAGGCAGGCACCATTTTGTAAGACTAACGCCTTGAGAGACCGCGCCGATGAACTGCGCTCCAATCACAACTTGTTGCCGTTGTTGCCGTTGTTGCCGTTGTTGCCGTTGTTGCCGTTGTTGCCGTTGTTGCCGTTGTTGCCGTTGTTGCCGTTGTTGCCGTTGTTGCCGTTGTTGCCGTTGTTGCCGTGTTGCCGTTGTTGCCGTTGTTGCCGCTGTTGGGGTTGTTGTCGTTGTTGCCTGCTATTGCGTGCTATTGCCGTTGTCGCCAGTTACTTCTCGCCTGGTTTTCCTGCCCCGCCCCACTCGCCCCCCCGGCCCTTCAGCCCCCTTTCAACCACCCACCCACGCACAACTGCCTGCCCTCTCTCCCCACCCCATCCAAGCCCACCCTTTTTCTCACCCTTGTTATCCCCCCCCCCCCGCCCCCCCTCGCTCCTCTTTTCTCTCCTGCCTTGTGCCCTGTATGGCCTGCTTGTTCACGTGGTGCAGATGTACACGACGGGTCCCAAGTTTTGTGGCCTGAAGATGATCCCGCCGGGCCCACACTTCTTCTGCTATGCGCCAACAGACACGTAAGGGCCCCTGAACAAGCCGACTTGACCGCGGCTCCGCTGCCGCTCTCTGATTTTGTTTTCTAGTAGTATATGTTTACTCCGACTGGCACGCCCCCCTAGCCAAAATGGGGCCATGTAGGAACCTTCTGTTTTTTCTCTTTCGGGGGGCTCATTGTTGTGACTCTCTGCCGTGCTAACAGAGAATAGATGGCTATTGCTCCCTCTTGCCTTGCCATCTTCGTGGCTTTACTTTGTCACCCTGCCTGATTGTTCATGGTGCGGTGGCGGGGATTGGTGCCATGGCGGCGCGGAGGAGAGCAGCCAGGGTGGGTGCGGGCCCGTGACGGGCTTCTTCGTGTTCATGCGTCCAAAGCAGGTGGGCGGGCCCAGGGTGCCGAGCTTGTGTGTGGAAGGGGACCGAAAGAACTATGCATAGGACATGCCACGGAGGTAAGTGGATAACAAGAGGTCAAAGGTGAGGATGTGTAGGACATGCACACATTCAGGTGCAAGGTCTGGGTCGTCTTCTGAGTAGGTATTGTGATGTCCGGGTCAAATTCTGAGTAGGTATTGTGATGTGGCATGCCAAGAACATCAGTAATGTGATGTGACGTGGCGGTAATCTACCAACTGCAGGGCGAGAACGTGTGCGGTGCCCGCATGCATGCGCGCGCATGCTTCTCATGAAGCAAGCGTTGCTAAACGATGTACTAATATATTGTAATGTATGTGCAAGCAAAGATGTGGTGACATTGTGACACGGTGACATGGCGACATGGTGACATGGCGACATGGTGATAGGCGACATGGTGATAGGCGACATGGTGATAGGCGACATGGTGACCCTCCCTCCCTGCCCTGCTAGTGCTCAGACCTGCAGATGATTACGGAGATGTTCGGGAACAAGGCGAGTGCTGGCCGGTGATGGTTGCAGCAAGGATAATACACACCGCGGTTGTTGTCGCATACGCCACTCTTGGCATTCGCGGTCCAGGTGGGCTGGCTGGCTGGCTGCCACATGTACCGTGAAAGAGTTCCCTCGGTGTGCCATGGCCCACCCAACTTCTGGCTGCTGGCACCTCTGCCGGCTGGCACACGGTTTCCTGCCTTGACACCTACCTGTCATGCTGCTGCCGTGGCATTATTATTATTAATATTATTATTATTATTATTATTATTATTATTATTATTATTATTATTATTATTATTATTATTATGGCGGCGCCCACAGGTGGAAGTGCGGCAATGGGACGCACAGGCGGAGGAGCTGGTGCGCTTGGCTGATGAGGATGAGGTGGGCCGCGGGGAGGATGACGATGACGATTGCAATGGTAGTGAGAGATGCAAGAAGGGGGTGCGTTGCCAGGGTGGCCTGGTCACAAGGCGGGTGCGTGTCCAGGCGAGCGCATGGCATGGGCGGCAAAGGCAGGGGTAGAAAATGGCAGGAGGACCAAGCGCAAGGGGGGCGATGAATGTGTCGTGGGGGGGGCTGCCAATCGGCGCGTGTGCTGTAAGGCTGGCGTTGGGCGGCTTTGAGGCTGTGGCTAAATTGATGTTTTATGAAAATCATGGGACAAAATTATAGGGAGGAGGGCCAGGAGCGAGGCGGTCGCTCTATTTCACTACTTGTTTCCCGCTGGGGGTGGACCTGAGTAGATCAGGAGAATGGAGGCTGCCGTGCGAAGAATCGGAATATCTGCCAGGCGGTGTCCATGAGAAGCGTGCCAAGGTGGGCTGTGCTTTGGCAGCCATTGAGTCGACGCCGCATTCAGAACGCCTTGCATCGCTCGTGGCCAACATGGGTGGCGTGTTCTGTGATACGACTTGGGTGGTCTACGCATCACACGGTAGACTTGGGTGGTCTACGCATGACACGGTAGAAGAGACTGCCTGCAGATGTGTGGTCTACGGCTTGGATGAGGAAAATGTTGGTTGCACACAGGCGCTCCGAGATCATCTGCACACTGATGTTGGACTTGTGCATTTACCGGCTGCTGATCCGATGATCCCATGATGTCACAGTCACCTAAGAGTTCTCCAAGGTCAGCTGTCTGTCATGTGAACGGCCGGCTTGGTTCTCCGCAGGAAGAACGCTACGGCATGGGTGTGGATCGCCACGACTTTGATGGGTCCCTGGGTGCCTATAACATCCACACCATCCAGCAGTGGAACCGCGTGTCATCTTGCATCACCGCTGATGTCATCGAACGAATAGGTGGGTGCCTGTGTGCTGGCAAGGTGACCGTCAGGGTGGGTGGTTGGGTACTTGCAGCCCCTCCAGCAGCAAGCTGGACGTCCGCCATCTTGCTTAAGGGGAGGGGACACCCCTAAAGGGCACTTTTCTGGAAACCATACCTATGCATGTGCTAAAAATCCAATGATGATTGGGGACCATTAATATGATTTAAAAAAAAAATTTCCAGCCACTTGGGGGGGGGACTAGCCCCCACAGGGCACCGGTAACGCGCTAAAAATAGAAAAAGACGCTATTCTAGTCACATTTTTCCTAGGGCAGTGGGCAAACATATTGGGACCAAATCATATATTCCCATATAGTTCCCTGGCTTTTGAGAAATGCTACCTAATTTTGAGCACAAAATAATCATGTTTACACACATCGATGGATTTTCCCGCAAAAAGGGTACTTTTTTAATGAAAAAAAAAATTATCAAATCATAAACACATGGAATAGGGCCAAATCATATATTCCCAAATACTAGAGGTTGGGGGACATGCAGCCCCAAATTTTCAGGTCATTCTGACAAGCGCAGCCCTATTTGATGGATATTCCTAGATTGCCACCTGTGACGAAGCTAAGGGAGGTTTTAGCTAGTATTTAACCACACTAACACCCCTTTATACATCTAAGCCTCATGAAAACTGGCCAAACCACATACTACCATTCTCTGCACATATGGTACCTCCTATGTTCAAGGTTTGACGCCATTCTGACAAGAACTGCCCAAGTTACAACCATTCCAAGACGGCCACCCATGTAGACGCTACAAGGAAATTAGAGTAACCATTTAGCCACACTAGCACCTCCTTCTTCATCAAAGACATCTGCAAACTGACCAAAGCACACATAATCAACTCTTGCACGCTGACGGCAACGCATGCTCAATGTGGGGGGTCATTGCGACAAGAACTGCTCAAGTTGATGGGTTTCCTATATGACCACATGACAAGGCGCTAAGGACCACTCAGTAAGTTAGTAACCCCACAGTGCCACTTAATATGCCATCCAACATGCACCAAAACCATGCAGAGTATGTTTACAAAGTACAAAGGGGTGGCCACGCACCTCATATGTCTTCATCATCCCTCCAGCATGGCCAGCCTTGTAAATATGTGCATAGCCTTGACGATGGTAGCCCTAACATGCCTAAGCGGCATTTCCTATGTTTCTCCCAGGTTAGAGTGTAAGGTTGATGCCAACCAAGCTAATCAACACAACAACACCTCCTAAACTGTCCTCCCCGGCATGGATGACAAACTGGGACTATGGAGGGCAAGGAACCAAGTAAGAACATGGTATATATAGCTTGCATGCAGTCATGCATGTCAACCATGGTTGGCTCAGCACATTGTAGTCTTGTCACATCATCATAACAAAGGAAAGCTCAAACAACCATTGGTGCCAGCTATCTACATGCAGTCACACAAATGCAATATCTCCAACATCATCATCACTATAACACTTCCATCCCTGCACGATAAAATGCAAAGAAACCATTGGCGGCCCTTCACCGCATGAGCGCTGTGATGCCGCTGCGGCCTGTGAGGAGAGGGTGCGTCACTCTCAAACAACAAGAAGCGTCCATACGCACAACATCCTTGCCAGAACACGTTTTATGAAATGCCTTATACCTTCCCGAAGAGCTATAGGCTGCGACTGAAGCGGCCCTGATCACGACATCAACGAAAACAATCTAAAGCTGCCAGGTATTCGACAACACAACGGCAAGCGACGGCGAGCTAGCTGGCGGAAACTGCCCAAAAAGAACGCAAAAAACCTCGAACGATGAGCTCATAGAAGAAAGCACCGATAGCAGATAACGTTCGCGACAAATCTGTACCTTGCCCTCGTAAATCCCTCGCCCAGGCGCGCAACAACAGCCGTTCTTCCATGGACAGGTCAGACACGCACTGCGCAGGTCTGAACAATTACTTACCGATAATGGCCGAAAATCTGGCAAAAAGCACCAGCTCGGTTTAGAATTCGATGCAACCGATATTAATGCCTGCTTCAAGGTCAGAACAGCCCCAAAACCGCTATTTTACAGCCGCTATCATGAATTCTATTTCATTCCGCGCGACCAAAAAATTCAGATTACCCCCCATGCCGATGGCATAAAAAAACAACAGCGATATTGTAAACCAGCTGATTTCCGCCACAAACTAACATCATAAACTCATCTCCTTTTAGATTCGAGTAAAATTTTTGCATTTCGCCTGCCCTAGTGTGGTAGTTTCGCCTGAACGCAGTCGCCATGGCCACTTCCGCAAGGGGTGCGCGCACCGTGCACGTGAAATTTGTGACCTTCGGCTCCGGCGCGAATTTTTTGGCGCCAAAAAATTCGGGGGTGTCCCGTCCCCTTAAGCTTAGCTCCTATCCTTTTTTAGACTGGCTTGTTAGGGCCCGTGTCTCTCACAGCAAGCTGTTTCATGGTAGACAAGCGTAGGAATAGTTGGGCGCTTGTGCGAGAGGTAGAGGCTTGCCTTTGTTGCTGTCGTGTTGCTGTAGCTTCCCCATTTCCGTCGGGGCCATGGGGGCTTGGGCTCCCATTTCCGTCGGGGCCATGGGGGCTTGGGCTCCCGTTTCCGTCAGGGCCATGGGGGCTTGGGCTCCGTTTCCCCACGCTCTGTGCTCCGGGCTCTGGGCTCCGGGCTCCGGGCTCCGGCCTCCGGGCTGCGGGCTCCGGCCTCCGGCCTCCGGCCTCCGGCCTCCGGGCTCCGGGCTCCGGGCTCCGGGCTCCGGGCTCCGGGCTCCGGGCTCCGGGCTCCGGGCTCCGGGCTCCTGGCTCCGGGCTCCGGGCTCCGGGCTCTGGGCTCTGGGCTCCGGGCTCCGCGCTCCGTGTTCAGGGTGGCCTGTAGTCTGCAAACGATACTACACCCCGTTCCGACTGCAGACTGAGATGTCCAACCATCCCTGTGCCTCACAGCGGTAATCTCGCTGTAAACTTAGCATCAAGCCCACCTAAAAGCCTGGCTTCAAGTCTCACTTCAAGCCTTGCTATAGGCCTCGCGATAAGCCTCACTTTACTCCTTGCTATAAGCCTTGCTTCAATTCTTGCTATAAGCCTGGTTGTAGGCCTCGCTGTACGCCTTGCTTCACCCTTTGCTATATGCCTTGCTATAAGCCTTGCTTCACTCCTTGCTATAAGCCTTGCTTCACTCCTTGCTATAAGCCTTGCAATACGCCTCACTGTAGCCTCCTTACAATCCTCGCAACAAGCCTCGCTACAAGCCGTGCTGGGGAGCCACACGGCCAGTGGCTGCTGAGGCCCGAAGGGCAACATGCCGCGGAGGCCCAGAGGGCGAGGCGTTTCCCTGTGCTGCCGCTTTCCCCCCGACGTTTTGCCACACAGCAGTACGGGGCCAGATACACCAGGACAGGGCAACATAGGTATGCTGAGTTCCACCTCTGTGGAACCCTAGAGCATATCTCCAGGGTTCTCTCTGTCTTTGCTGCCTTGGACGGGTTCGTTCGTTGTAACGCAGGTTCATCCAAAGGCAGTCGATACCCTGCCAATGTTGGGTTGTCGCATGTTGTTGGGTTGTCGCGTGTGTTGCAGAGCCGGTAGGGGCCAGCATCTGTGTGCTGGCGGAATCCGACGACAACGGGGCGCCTGTGACGGAAGCCGAGGCAGCGCTGGCTGGACAGCTGGCGCATGCCCGGGAGAGTGATGCACACGGGCGAGTGCCCTCAGGCGGCGACCGGGGGGCTGCTGATGGGGAGGCCCCAGCCAGAAGCAAGCAGCAGGCGAGGTGGAGCAAAAGGAACGACCGGCAGTGCCATTACGTGGAGTTCCCGCGATGGATACAGGCACAACATCTGGCAAGGGGGCCCAGGGCCCCCGAGGGGGGCGGTGTCACCAGCGCCGACATCACAGCAGCCAACATGGATAAGGTAAGATCGTGGTAGCCGTCAAAGGCGTAGGGACTTGGGCATTTATCGGATGGGGTGGCCTCAGGAATGTTCCTGTCAAGTTAATTGGTTTGCCCACAGCTGTGGCGGTGGTGGAATAAGTGAATGTGACTTTCAATGGAGAAAGTCCCGTGCCTCTGACGGTGGAGCTTTGTGGGAGGGCTGCCCCGACAGGCGAAATGGAACCCGAGCCTTTTGCTCCCCAAGTTGCTCCCCAAGTTGCAGTTAGCATGTCTGAGAGGTCAGCACGGTGTTGGAACGGTCTCCTCAAGCTGAACGCACTTTGCATATTATTGACCAAATACGCTAACTGTTGCTCACTAAGTCGCTTCCTATGTTGCTCCCTAAGTTGCTTCCTATGTTGCTCCCTAAGATGCTTCCTATGTTGCTTCCTAAGTTGCTTCCTAAGTTGCTTCCTAAGTTGCTTCCTAAGTTGCTCCCAAATATGCTCACTAAGTCGCTTCATTAGTTGCTCCCTAAATCGCTTCCTAAGGTGCTCCCAAAGACGCTCCCTAAGTTGCTCCCTGGAGCCTTGAATGTCCAGGCTGGGTTCTTGCGTGTCTCAATCTGCCATCGTGCGGCGCTGATGGGCGTTTCTCTCGCTGCGATCCCTCCCCACCCAACTGGTAGACGCCAGGTCCCGCATTTTGCTGGCATGGTGGCACATGGATGCAGATGGCTTTAGCCCCACAGGGCTGGTGGTACAGTTGGGTGCTTGACTGTGTCGACGAACATGTGGCATGCACACTTCAGCAGCCAGGTCTGGGCTCTGGGTTTGCCAGCAACATGGGCGGAAAAGGGCCAGAGCTCTGCTCTTCTTTCTTTGCTCCTCTCAACAGGCGTGTTTGCAACTTTTGAGCCGCACACACGCTCACACTGGTTGCTCCCTGTGTGTGACATGGACGACGACACATGTGGCTGTGCTCTTGTCATTACCATGTCGGACGTGGCAGTCGCCCGCGTTAGCGAGGATCATAGAGGTCGAGTACAAGGGCAAGGAGCAGCAGCTGGTGGGCGAGATGCAGTTTGCCTTTGTCGCATTCCTGGTGAGTATTTTGTGAGCGCTTGCTCGTTCTATATGCAGCACACAGTGAAGGCTCAAAGGGGGTCGCATTCCTGGTGAGTATTTTGTGAGCGCTTGCTCGTTCTAAATGCAGCACACAGTGAAGGCTCAAAGGGGGTCGCATTCCTGGTGAGTATTTTATGAGCGATTGCTTGTTCTATATGCAGCACACAGTGAAGGCTCAAAGGGGGTCGCATTCCTGGTGAGTATTTTATGAGCGCTTGCTCGTTCTATATGCAGCACACAGTGAAGGCTCCAAGGGGGTCGCATTCCTGGTGAGTATTTTATGAGCGATTGCTCGTTCTATATGCAGCACACAGTGAAGGCTCAAAGGGGGTCGCATTCCTGGTGAGTATTTTATGAGCGCTTGCTCGTTCTATATGCAGCACACAGTGAAGGCTGAAAGGGGGTCGCATTCCTGGTGAGTATTTTATGAGCGATTGCTCGTTCTAAATGCAGCACACAGTGAAGGCTCAAAGGGGGTCGCATTCCTGGTGAGTATTTTATGAGCGCTTGCTCGTTCTATATGCAGCACACAGTGAAGGCTCAAAGGGGGTCGCATTCCTGGTGAGTATTTTATGAGCGCTTGCTCGTTCTATATGCAGCACACAGTGAAGGCTCAAAGGGGGTCGCATTCCTGGTGAGTATTTTATGAGCGATTGCTCGTTCTAAATGCAGCACACAGTGAAGGCTCAAAGGGGGTCGCATTCCTGGTGAGTATTTTATGAGCGCTTGCTCGTTCTATATGCAGCACACAGTGAAGGCTCAAAGGGGGTCGCATTCCTGGTGAGTATTTTATGAGCGCTTGCTCGTTCTATATGCAGCACACAGTACAGGCTCAAAGGGGGCAGCCCCCAGCAGGCCGTTATTACAGTTCGTATTGAGTTTCAATGCCACCATACGCACCTATGTACACTAACTGAAATGAACAGGCGCAGGTAGCGGCGCAGTACGGTGTGCTGCTTACGTGTGGCGCCAGGCCTCAACAGCATTGTGGTTTCGGAATGGCTTTGTCACCTGTACCTCCGTGGCGCTGGGCGCGCGTAGCGTCCTCCTCGTACCGTAGCATCCTGCCACACGCACCTTGTTGCTCTACCGACTACCTACTTAGGTAGTGCGTTGTCAGTCCGGATGGCTGTCCTTTTCGCAGCTCCTGTGGGGACGCACCCTGTGGCCCTGATGCAAGTGTATATACCTCGCTGTAGCCAATGCCACTGAAACCCCTAAGGCAGTATGGTGCACATCGTGCGTAGGCTGCGCCGTTGCAATGCGTGAGATATGTGCCCCAGGCTGAGCTTTCTCTCGTTTCCCCTTTTCCTCTTGCTCTGCCACCTCCATGAACTCAGCCTGGGCCCAAACACGGGCGCGGCTCCGTGGTAAACGATGCTCCATTCGGTCTCAAGCCATCAGCAAGCCTCTCTGTTTCTGGTTTCACGGGGGTGGATCGGCCTTGCAGCTGAATTGCTGGGATTGGATATCTTTTCATTGGTCTACTTCTGCTGAGAAAGGGTCCTGTGTGCATGGCGTGCTGATAGCGCGGGGTGTACAGCCGGTCTAGTCTACGATCAACTTCTTGTCAAGGAACGGCGTGCTTCAGAGCAGTGGACATTGCCTGTCCTGGCAAGGTCAGCACCCTTGCTGCCTTCTGTCGTGTGCCTTGAGGATTCGCCTCCGCCCACCTTGCCCTCAAATAGTCTAACCCATCCAGGGCTGGCCATGCCACGCCACGTGGCACATCCGTTGCTGTGCCTCGGCCGCAGATGGGTCATTCCCTGGACGGGTTCCGCCAATGGAAGGCGATGCTGCACCTGCTGCTGCAGTGCGAGGTCGCGGTATGTGGCGCCCTGTGCTATTCACCGCCGGCATGGGCAGCGTGTGTTTACCAGCGAAGCGCACATGGATATGCTGTAGGCTGTCTTCATAGCAGCGGAGTGCAGGGCGGCTGGACCTGTCCAAAATGTGCGTAGCATCAAGCTAGGGGAAGTCCTCGTCTTTGTGTGTTGTGCAGTGCCTGCTTTGCGCATGTTGGACTGCTCATGTTGAATTCTCCCGATTTCTGGCCTGCGCTGGTTGTCCCCTTATCAATAGATAGATATCAAGAAAAAGCTTTTGTGAGCCCCCCCGGATGAATTGGAGAGGGGTTGATGGGGCCCACTTGTGCGGTTGGGCCGAAGAATCTGGGGTGACGGAGCCACTCATGTATTCTGTGTGAAGTTCGACACCTCATCGCAGGTGTTGAAAGGCCTGCCACTAACTTTGCACCCCACGTATCGAAGAAGTGGCAGCAGCTGGCGCGTCACCTAGGCAGAGCCAGTGGTAAAGGCCAGTGGCCAGGGCCCCCGGGGGCCCCACCCTCCTTATTGGTATTGGTTTGGTTTCAAGAAAATTTGGTTTGGGAACAAAGGATGCCTACCTTCAGGGCTCCCTCATGGCAGATCCTGGGTCCAACATATTAGGACTTAGATGAAGTTGGGCTGGATGGCTGCCACTGTGACATTGGCTCTCAAATGGTCAACTCTGCTAATATGATCGAGAAGTTTTCTTGAGGCTTCATGCCTTCCACTTTTTCCCGATAGCTTTCTGTGGATCGTATTGCAAAGTTGTAGGCTCCATGTAGGAAAGTCGCTCCATGTTTTGCCCCTGACCCTGCAGAAATGGTCGCCACTCTCATCTAGCCCTCTTTCTAACGTATGTATTGGTGTGGTTGTGCGAATGTTGCTGCACCCTGCATCCGCTTTGGTCGATACTTGCTGGCGTTCCATACATGTCCAACTGCTGGCAGCCGCTCAAGACCCACACAGAGCTATACACCATGGTACGTTGTGATGCTGCATGTGTGTTGGAAGGGGCTGCACGGCCTCACGGCCCGTGGATATGTGAAGAAATGATCAAGAAATAATCGAGATGGCTGGCAGCTTGCACCAGATGTTTTTTGGCCCGTGTCAACTGCTGCTTACATCAGCCCGAGGCGATCCGGCATTGCTGTAATTTTCAGATGCTGTCCTGGTTGCAAAACGTTGTGCCCATGAGATTCTTGGCACACGCACATTACCTCCCATATAACAGTTGTCACGGCAGTAATTTGTTGTTTTTTTTTCATCTCCTGGCTCACGGTCCACGCGATATCGAGGATTTCTCAATAAGAAATGGCAGATCGGATGTCCACCTGGCACGTTGACCTCAACCTTTGCTCGCATCTTTCTGCCACTCTACTTGTCATTACATAGGCAGCGCTTGCCCCTGTCGTCCCCCCCATCTCCTGGTTCAAGGGGTCCAGGCTCCGTGTTCCAGCTTCAATCCAAGAAAATTCTTAAGGGGGGCTGCAGGGATTGCCTACCCTCTGCCGCGCCTTGCTGCCCAGCTGCATCTTTCCTGGTGTTAAGCCACAGCCTGCTTGTTTCCCACACAGCATCACAGACTCAAGTACTGTGTGCAGCACACAGACGGGGCAGACGGGGAGGGGGAAGTGGGGAGGGGCATGCCGATGATGTTTTCTTGGCACCAATGCTGCAAATACATGTCTGCTATCTGTCCCGCGTGTGCTAGCAATGACGGCACACACCAGGGGAAAAGGTTCCAGGCATGTTGCATGCCATGTACGGGGCCACGTTTGCACTATATCTGTCCATGCCACTGGTTGAATGTTTCACTCTGTCTACCACTGCCTGGGGTACATTTCCAGAAAGTGCCTAAGTGAACCCCTTTTTCCCTTCCACCCCCCTGGTGGGTTCCGGGGGCCTAGGGGGCCTAGGGGGACTAGGGGGGCTAGGTACTGCAGAGGCTCTAAGGGGGTAGGTCATGTAGTGGCTTTTTCTGATTCTGTCTATCATTGTGTGGGTTTCCCCCCGCAGGTGCTGGACACGCTCCATGCGCAGCTCGAGTGGGCCTTCTCTCCACCGTCTGCCAACACGGGCGGCCCAGGTGGCATGCCTGGGGATGCCTCCGTGGCGGAGGCGGATCAGCCGCGATTGCCGCCGCTGGCTTCGGAGGATTTCGCGTTCTTCCTCAAGGAGCTGTTGCAGGTTTGCACTTTCCTGGCCTGCTCCTTTTCGAAAATCCTCCTGCATCAGCCTCTCCTTCTAGCTGGCTTTTTTTCCCCACCATCCTTTCCAAGAATGCTCTCAATTTTCCCCAAGTTCCCACCGGTCTGGCCCATCTGGCATGCTGCTGCTCGTGCCCGTTCAATGCACTGTCCTCGCGCCTGCTGGTGGCCGTGAAGTTGGTTCGTCCTTGGGTTGTGTCTTTTTCTCGCCACTCAGGCCGGATGCGTCAGATTCGACGTAAGACGGTATTCTGGCATTAGACTTGACACTGGACAAAAGGTTCCTGTTGCCTTGGGCGGAAGGGAGGGGGGGGGGGGGGGGGGGGGTGAGGAGTCTTTTTGAGGACCAGCCCGTGCCTCACCCACACACCATGAGCCAAAAGCCACGCAAGGTGGGATGTACCGAGTGGAGAAGCGCAAGGGGAGGGCACGGCAGAGCACTTGAAGGCAGCGACGTGCAAGGCGGTTGCAGGGCTATTTGGTGGCTGTGGGCTTTGCTGGAGCATGGCTGCGTAAAGCTGTGCATGGAGCGACAGCACGGAAACAGTAGAGGCAGGTTTTGGCCATGCACACTCGCTAGATGATGGACGCACCAGATCGTGGCAAAACGGCGCCGGTTGGTTTCTCTGTGATTTGCAATCGCGGCGCGGACGCCTACTCATGACCCATCCATCAAGAGAGATCTCTCCCTCTTTGAAATGGTCAACAGATCCATCAACAGATCTCACCCTTTCTGAAAGCAGCCCCTTTGGAAAATGGTTGCCTGGCGCAGCTGTCGTAGCAGCAACCTATATAACCTGAAGGTGCAGCATGCGCTCTACACGCATAGCACGGATGCGCGTTGCCTTGCGCAGCCGTCGCCTTGGCCGGTGGCCAGGGCCACTGTCAGCACAAGTCCCTCAATGGCTTGCCAGGAACAGGCAACGTGTGTGTACGCTTGTGCATGAGCTGAGCTGTTCGGGTGCATTGTTTTGCCGTTCAATATTACCAAGTATGGCTGGCTTACCAGCTCCCCTGCCTGCATTATGTGTTAGAGAGTACGCAGCGAGGGCTCGATGATGTCTCCAAGGTTTGCGTCTATTTGGTACTTGTACTTTTTTCTCGGTTTAGCGTCTCTTAGCTGATGACTGCATGCGTGGTGGTTGGTGATGACTGCATGCGTAGTGGTTGGTAATTGCCCCCCTTCCACCCCTGTTGCAAAGAAGGCGGTGCATATTTCTGTGAAAAGATGCAATTGTGTGGGCTGAATCTCGCGGCACGCTCCGTGGCTGTATGGCACCCGCACAGGTTTTCTTTGAGATTTTGGAGGACGCGGACACTCTGCCTTCGAGCGTGGGAGCCGCGGTACGCCTTACTTCTACGTTGCTTGCTGGGCACTTAATGGAGTTGTCTGTGGGTGAAAAGGACAGCTGGTGGCTCGTGGAACGAAGGCAAGGGTGTAGTTGTCATGGACCGACCAGGATACTTGCAACTGCCTCTGCTTTGCTTCGTCACAGCTCATGGCGGCAGCCGTGCCTCTTTTGTATAGGTCACGCGGAAAGCAATTCAACAGGACGCTGTGGATGCTATGTTAGCTTGTCATCCCTGCATTTCGGCTATCTTATTTGAAACGGGCATCACATTGGTCTCGGGCATGATTCCCACAGAGTTTTGTTTTTTGGTTTGTTTGCTGGGACCAAAAGGCCTTTGATCTTTTTCACCTCGTACGTCGATGTGCTCGGCCCGTAAAGGGGCGTTAAGAGTTCAATACATATTGTTAGAGCGTTCACACTTTGAGCTAGAGTGTGACATTTGGGGAATTTTGTGTCCTTGCTGTTTTCTTTGGTTGTCCACTTCGGTGTCCCTTGGACAAGGGACCGCTTGGTTGCCAGTGACGCATGCTTCACATGTGTGTCTTGCTGATGTGTGGTGGATTTCTCATCGATTGTCTCGCAGTATGCGCAAAGCGTGGCACTTTACGGGTGTCTGATTAGTGCAGCAACTTTGGCATGTGCTGACAAGGAATGCTCTAGTTTATGAGAGAGCCGTGTTGGCCTGCCTTAACCTGGGTTAATGCGGTTTGGTCTGCAAGCTTTGTCTGAATGTGCGTGGGTTTTGAAACATACAAATTGCTATCTTTGATGTTGGCTGGATTGGGAGGGGGGGGGGGGGGGATGCTTGGAAGGGGCCCGGGAAAGGGGGGGAAGCGAGTGTAGGCGTCCGTGTTTTTTGTGGGTGGGGTGGGGTGGGGTGGGGTGGGGTGGGGTGGGGTGGGGGGTGGGGTGGGGGCATGGGGTCAAACGGCACCACACAACCATGCAGGCCCGGCGCCTAAAAGCTTTTGTGGAGCGAGAGCTAGGCTGGAGCCTGGCAAAGACCAAGCCAATGTTTTCTGCGACCGGAGAAGTTGACATGGATGAAGATGATGAGGCACGTGCGATGATGTTCGGGGCCTTTTTTTCTTTTGCCTCCACCCTGTATATATAAAGACGATACCGTGATGTGTCGTCCCTCGCACATGTCCGGATTGGGACACTGGTACTTAGACAACTTGACACGTTTACACTTGAGATGCTAGTAGACAAATCTACACGTTAACGCTAGGTCGGAAGGGGTGTCCGTGATTGCTTGATTGGTCGTTTGACAAAAAACATTGTTTGTAAATGGGCCCCACTGCTGCTTATAAGGGAATGGCATGTCATCATCATCTGTCAGTTTTTCTTTAGAAGATGGTTATCACAACATCTGCGGTTATAGCATCATTTATGGTGGTGTTACGACATTTTGTTTCCCCGAGTGGTGGACAGAAGCGCATGTCCCTCATGGTTGGACATCTATCAAAGATTGGGATATGCCATGATTTGAAATCAGGAGATGCGATGATCCAAGGTCCGGCAAAACCATTGGGTTTTTTTATCTGTGGGGCCTCCATTTTTCTGAGAGATGGGCTTGCATGCATCCCTGCTTACCCCTTTTCTTTCTGGGTGCACGCATGCACGCACGCATGCACGAACGCACGCACGCACGCACACACGCACGCACCCACGCACACACACACGCACACACACACGCACACACACACGCACACACACACGCACACACACACACACACACACACACACACACACACACACACACACACACACACACACACACACACACACACACACACACACCGAGCGCTGAACACGTTTTGCGTCTGCTAACAGAGCTGGCAGTTACCCTAAACTCTATGGCCATTTCAGAACTTCTATAATGTTTGAACCGGTTTTTGGCTTACCATCGGATTTTTTACTATGCGTGGCTTTTTTCGCCCTTGTTGCCGCTGACTGCCATTCCACCCTCCAGTATGCTCCCGTTATCGTGTCAGAGTGAATTCGGCTACCGGCTCGCCTGATTCTACGGCATCGCACAGGATTAATTGGACTAGGAAAATTTTGTTTGCATGCCTTACGCTAGCTACACAGCACAGTGGCCCAATGGGCCTAAGTTTTGTTCCACAAAGCCTGCATATGATGCCCATAGCTCGTGCAAGAAGCCAGATTTTTTTCATGAACCATTTGTGAATAAGCACATGTCGACTTGCGACCTAGGGTCAACATATCGCGGTCATGGTCAGACCCCCCTGTATTCAAACCAGTGTATCTCTCTAATGAAATAGCATGTTGTAGGGCTGAGTAGCTCAAAAAAAACTTTGATTTATGGGCTTTCAGGAAAGTATATATATATGACCATGAAAAAAAATTTCCTTAGGTGCTATACGCGTTCTAAAAAAAGCTTACAACGCGATATATCGCGTTCTAATTAAAAAAACACGGTGACTCCCCAACAGGAGCACGAGTTTATTTAATTAAATAATAATTAACTAATTAAGTAAGTAATTATTAATTAATTAATGCTGTCTCATCCATGATAAATGGGAAGAAGTGGAGATCGATGAACATTAATGAATCAATCGTATTAAACTTGTGCCCCCGTTGGGAAGTCACCGAGTATTGACCCCAAATTGCCGGCCGCCTTGTGGAAGAACTTCATCGCCTTCAGCCTGGTGAGTCCCCTGTGCGCACCTTGTGCTGGTGGACTTCGAAGCCTTCGATTCGGTTTTCTGGCCTGCGCTAGCTGTGGGATCGCATCCTCGCTCCGTTCCGGATCCCCCGCCCCCTTATTGCTGTCATCCGCAACCTGTACTGAAGGGGCCACCACTTCGGTGCGCAGTTCCTACGCGGGACCACACCACCATGCCCTTTACAGAAGGGGGTGTGGCAGGGCTGCGTGCTGTCGGCCTACCTGTTCATTACCCGTGGTCGAATACGTGATGATTCCTGAAGGCGCGCAAGCGGTTTGCCCGCATTGTGGTTAGGGAACCAGGGGTGCAGGTCGACAACCGCGTTTCTGGCGCAGGCATGGCGGGGCGGAAACGGAGCTTCGGCTGGCGGACATCATCTATGCAGACTACGCCACCCTCTTCGAGGGCACTGAGCACGTGCAGACGTGGCTTGACGTACTGCCTGGCAATCGAGGCCCGTGCGGGGGGGCTCAGTGAGGTCAGCAAGAAGACTGAGGCTCTGACGATTGGGCTCACTCAGCCGCCGCCCGACATCTTTCTCCTTGACGGCTCTCGAGTCCTGTATCGGGACCGCGTCAATTAAGTTCAATGCTGGGTAGCTAGCTTACTCCCCAGCTGCATCAGTGCGCGGCCAATGTGGATCGACCACCGTATCTCCCTCGCCTGGCACGCTTTACGCCATTACCGGGCCCTGTGGCGCAAGATAGAGAAACAGCGGGACCTGTTTAAGGTCCTGCGCATGGTCCTCCCTGTTCTTACGTACGCCGGGGGCCGAGACGTGGACCGGCCTCTCTGCCGACCTTGCCAAAAAGCTGGACGGCGCGGTCACCAACATGCTGCGATCCATTTTCAGTGTAGGCTACGCTGCTCATGCATGTCCGCGCAGTGAGGACTTGTACCTCAGCATGCCATATATCACCAGCACCATTAAGCAGCACTTGCCCACGCTCCTTGTCATGATATGCTTACATGGGTCTCATTGCACCCACATGCGGATCTTGCCGGGCCGTTTATCGGGTCAGATTGCATGCAGCTGTGGCATGCCTCTGGCATCAGAAGGAGAAAGGGGGTCTCTGCCCTTTGTTCCTGTTGTGCGTGCACACACAGGGATTAAAAGCACTTCGGTGCTCCGTGACTCCCCAACGGGAGCACCGAAGTGCTAATTAATTAATAATTAATTTACTAAGCAGCGGCGCCTGCAGCTAGTACATAGGGCACTTAGCTCGCACCAACCAGGTATAGACACATCACGTGGCCCGCCCCCTCGCCACGCCGCCCGCCGCCCGCCCGATCTTGTAATCAGCGGGGCTGCGCCCAGCTCAGCCTGGCCGGCACCTTCTTACGTGGGCCGGGCCCCGCAATGCTAGACGCCGCAAGGCCCGCGCCTTCAAAGAACAGCTTGTAGAGGACATGGGGGGGCTAGGGCTCTCCGTTATTTGGAACAAGATGATGGACCAGGCCAAGTGGGCCCAGGTACATCATAGAGGACAACGAACCCCCTATATACTGTGGGGAAGCGCCCGCATGTTTGCAAACGCGGGAAGCACGCTATGGACAAGAATACCGCATAGGGTAGAGAGCCATGAATTAGAATATAGAGTTGGTTTGATGTTGTAGATCGATTAGACCGGTAGAATTGCGTGTCCCCATCCCGTCCATCCGGCATCCATCGGGTTTCAATGCTCCGTGACTCCTCAACGGGAGCACGAGTTTAATTAATCAATCAATTGATTAATTAATCAATCAATTAATTAATCAATCAATTAATTAATTAATTAATTAATTAATTAATTAATTAATTGACCCCGATGGATCAGCCGGAGATCGATCAACATATAAACCCCTTGTCCTCGAGACTTGGGCGCGCCTCAAGGACCCCCAGACCAAAGGGCTCCTCCTGTGTTTTTGCGCCCACCCGGGCGCGGGTGGTTCACTGGCTCCGTGGCGCTCCCCCCCACTTGGTGCATGCGGCTTGCCGCGGAAGGCCACGACGAGCGCAATTCAGGCCGCCTTGCAGGTGCTCCTCCCCGGCCCTAGCCTGCCAGCTCACTCCATGCGCTTGGCCACCCTCCGGGCTGCCGCATGGGCGGGTGTGGGCTCACCCACCCGCGCCGCCCGCCTCGCCCCCGCCGCCTTCGATCCTTGGCTCTGTTGCTCAGGCCTGGGCGGATCGAGATCCGCCGGTTGGTCCCCAGCGCCGTCAGCGCCATTCCCGACTTGGTCACCCCATCCTCAGGACTTCCCCTTTGTGCAGGCTGACCAGGATTCTTACCTCGGGATCCAGCGGCAGGCCTGCGACCTCGTCCGCCTTGCCCAGACCGTCCACCGTCGCCTGCCCCGGGGCACGCCCGGCGTGTCCACTGTCGTCAGCCCTACTGTCTTCCCTGCCTGCTTTCATGAAAAACAAGAAAAGACCTACGCGGGTATACTACACTGTGCCGACTGGATGGTCGGTATGCATGCGAGCTTGAACGATCGATCAGGGGAAGGCTTGGCTTCACTCCGTTTCCCTTAATTAGGGGAGCGTGGGGTCCGCATTCCTGCGCGCCCTCCCCATGAGCCCTTTGTTCACGCTGGTTCCGGCCCTTAATAATTATGCCATCACTCTCAGCCACCAGCTGTTTGCCCTACAACCTCTCTCATGCACAGCGGGTGCGTCCTGCGGCAGCTGCGGGCTTGCTCTCGATACTACTGGGACGCACTACATCGCGTGCATGGGTGGCCAGCAGAACGTACCAGAACTGGTTCCTCTATCTCCATACCGGATCTCCTCCGGGCACCGCTCTCCTCCGGGCACCGCTCTCCTCCGGGTGTGTGCCATGGTTGGGTCGGCCGGTCTTTCCCCACTCCACCATCAAATGCGAGGACGTCGCAGATGGGGCCGCCCTCTACTCACCCAACCACCGCCCCGACATTACCGTGCTTGACTACGACGGGCAGGGTTGCCACCTGCTCATCGATGTCTCCGTGGCTCGATCGGCCGCTCTCCGGTCGCCTCATCCTCCGGGCGGCTGTGGATGCCGGCGCTGCTGCCGCTGTGGCTGAGCGCGACAAGTTTGCCTCCTAGTAACGGCAATGTGGGGCCCCGCCGGGTCATCCCCTTTGTCCTCGAAGAGTTCGGGGCCATGGGCCCCAAGACAGCGGAGTTTTTCCACGAGCTAGTGCTGCCAGCGCCGCGAAGACCGCCTCGACCTCCAGGGTCAGACCGCCCCGTGGTCGGCCCGCACGTGGTCCTCGTATTGGCGGCAGCGCCTGTCACTCGCCCTCACTCGCACCGTGGCTGATGTGTTATTCCGCCGCACCCGGGCCGACTTTGTCGCGACCCATGCGGTCTAGATCCCTCCCAGGCCTGCACGGTGGGCCGGCAGCGATGTCGCTGCGTGTCGTAGTTTTGTGATGTAGTTAGTTGTACCTTGTGCAGATCATTGGCGTGATCCTTGGATTCCGTGTCAGATTACTATTAATTTCTGGCAGGGTTCTTCTTCTTTTCCGGGTTTTCCTTATGTTGTGCACATGCCAATCTCACCTCCGTAACGTATCATTCTCAATGAATATATATGGGTTTTCCGCGGACCGGCACTGAACGCAAATGGTTTTCACCTTTGCGGCGTGCCAAATCAGAATATATGGGTGCTTTCGCTCTGATGTAAGTTACTATATAATTTTACCACGAGCCACGAGCCACGAGATAGCCATGGCTGACGGCGGAGCTCATAACTTTCACGTTTGAGCACCGAATTTAGCCGTGAATATCACAATCGATGCGTCTTTCTACGACGCACATGCTGATATAATTTTCCGACGCTATTACGCAATATACGATGAGCAAACGCCTCTCGACGCAACGCAGCCTGGCGGCTGCGCTCGGCAATGAAAATACGCCTGCAGCTTCGGCTGCAGCTTCGCCCACCGGCCCAGATGGCAACGGTGACACTCGTCGTGCACTGGTGCTCGCCCAGCCTTCCGGGCTTGCCTCGCCATCTACATCGCCTGATCCTAAGCGCAGTCGCTCTGCTGAGCCGCCCTGGGAAGAGACCTCCTTCGACGTCAACAGCTCCGGCTTCTGGCAACGCAGCCCCAGTCGGTTCATGGAAGACGTGTTTCACGGCAATCACGCCTCGCTTCTAGCCCTGTGCGTGTACCTCACGTCCCACAACCGCGGCCGCGGGCCTGGTCTTGGCCAGCTTGTCGACCCCGCCGAGACTCTCCCCGTCCTTCCCCGCATGAGTCGCCCCAACCTCCAACGCT
This sequence comes from Mesostigma viride, assembly GCA_009746045.1. Lineage (NCBI taxonomy): Eukaryota > Viridiplantae > Streptophyta > Mesostigmatophyceae > Mesostigmatales > Mesostigmataceae > Mesostigma > Mesostigma viride. Next base: position 30,843 of record RPFO01000916.1, on the reverse strand, counting down.
TCGCCCTCTGCTCCCTTGTTGGCCGCTCCGAAGCCGAGATCTGGGCTTCCAAACCGCCCCCCCCACCTTCCCCACCGAAGCCACCATCCGCACCCTCCTCAAGGAAGCTTTCGAGCAGCACGTGACCCCTCTTGCCGCAGATGTGGCGGCAATTGGTGGCACGCTGGCTGCTGAGCTTCCCACCATCCCCACCGCCACCGCCACCCTCCTCGCCTCCACCCCCCCCCCCCTCCGCCTCCACCGACTCCATCACCGCCCAGCTCCGCGACATCGACCAGCGCCTCAAGGATAATGCAATCGCTATCGAGGTCTTGCAGAACACGGCAGGCCTCACCGCCCAGGCAGTGAAGGACATTGCCGCCAAGCCAGCCTCGGCTGGCCCGGCCGGCGATGCTCCTCCCATCACGACCTGGGCGGACATGCTTAAGCAACATACCACCTCCACCACCTCCGCCGTCGCAGCCCAGCTCCAGCGGCAGACGCTTGACCTCCGCGAGGAGGCCGAGCTCGCCAAGCGCAGCCTCAACGCCATACTCAAGAACTTGGACATGGAAGAAGGTGAGAATTCCGAGAAGCTTGCACGTGCGTTTGAGAGCAAAATCCTTGCACGCATGGGCCTTCTTGGTGAGATCAAGCTGACCGCCCACCGCCTCCCCCGCGCGCGGGGTAAGGCAGGGGCGCCTCCGCTTCTTCTCATCTTTGATAGCCCAGCGGACAAGCTTTCGTTTCTCAGACGCCGCAAGCGGCTCGCGAATACTCCCTTCACCGTGGACGACGACTTGACCCTGGCCCAGCAACAACGGCGACGGGAGCTATGGCCGACCTACACCCAGCTCCGGCAGACCAAGGCGGGCCAGCCGGTGTACTGGAAGGGGGCGGCCATCTACGTCGGCCACAAGCCCTGGCAAGCGACCCCCTCGACCACCGCGGCCCCAGCAACTCCAGCCCCAGCCTAGGGGAATACAGCAGTAGTGTAGAATAGTTAGACAGTGGCCTTGTACATGCCCGCCTACTACAGGCACTATACCAGCTTAGGCCTAGCCTTTTTAGTCATGTACATGTGTGCCTATGATGAGCCACACTCCAGACGATGCCTAGTTTTATTTAGTAATGCTGTGCCCATGCAGAGAGCTGCTCTCTGCTGAGATGCCACGCTCTAGTTTTTGTATAGCCATGATGATCTTCCCCCTCACAGGCATGCTCCCCCCTTACCCGGGCATAGCGTGATAGACCATGAGGGTGCGGGTGCCCTGGTGCACCTAGAGCAGGGGTAGCTTACATTCCCACCCCTGCATGAAGTAGCCTAGAATGTATTAAAAGCCATATGCCCCTTCTCAGGGCTATGTGCTACATCTACTCCCAACGGAGTGATGTTGATAATTAATTAATTAATTAATATAATTTTAATATATATGGGTGTTTGGCTTGTGGCATTCAAACTCAAAAATATTCTGATTTGGCACGCCACAAAGGTGAAAACCATTTGCGTTCAGTGCCGGTCCGCGGAAAACGCGGAAAACACGATCTGCAAATGAATCCGACCGGAATCGAACTGGGGACCTCTCGCACCAAAAATATATATGTAAACTTGTTATACATATATTGTAAAGTTTATTGATGCCTCTGTTGGGAAGTAAAGGAGCACTCTCAAGATGGACTCCCTATAGGGCCTTGAGCCATCCGTTGCATTCCAGCCGGCCCAGCCATGATTTGCTTATCAATCACGGTATGTGCAACCACATCCAACAAATGCACCCTCAAGGTGCGACCTAAACGTAGATTACACCTACCAGTCCTTGCTTGCAGCACAAACGTCGTAAGCCCTTCAACGACTGACAATATACAGCAAGCCTGGTAGCTACAAAATCCAATGATGCTGCCTAAAATGCTGCAGGAACTATGCAGCCTCATCCCTGATAAACAGAGGAGAGCACTAGAATTCGTGGTTTAAGACCCGATCTTGTGTCCAAAGCCCATAATAACCACGACGATTGCCATGATGAAGCTTCATCACTAAAGGCGTGCCTGGCAAAAAAAAAAAGGATGTCCAGGCATCAACAGCACCGGCCTTAGTTTGGCATGGTCATTACAGATCCTGAATTGCGGGCGCCGTCCTTATCAATCGCAGGAGTGCCAGCACAGCTTCTTCTTGCTGTGGAACAGGGGATGGCATCCCCCGCCCGGCCAGTGCAGCCAAGACACCGGCCTTGGCGACGAGCGGCAGCGCGATCCAAGGGCAGCACGATCCATGGACAAGTGCCACATGGCGGCTGGCCAACACGACCCTTTCAATCCTTGGGCCAGCAAAGCAGAAGCACACATGGTGGGCTGAACGCACCGCCTCGTGCGTGGGCTGACCATGACTGCGTGCACTGCCCCGTTCATGGGCTGATCTGCCGGGCAGCACACCCTGGCTCGGCAGCCCTAGCCCTAAACACTGCCCAGCGTGCAGACGCCAGCACCACGCACACGTGCAGGGCCAGCAAGGCGATATCCTGCGAGGCGGCACATTCCTTTAGTGAGGCGGCACTCAGTGAGGCGGTCAGCGGTATTCTACAGCCACACACACGGGCACGCGGCGCCACGTGTCAAGCGCCCGTCAAGTGCCCCTTGTCCTTGGCAGGCTGTCGCCGAGCAGTTGGATGCATGGGTGAGCCGCGGAGACCCTCGGCGCACCGTCCACAGATGCCTCCATGGAGGCACATTCCCAACCACCCCACGCGCGCCCAAGCCCGGACACCCCGCCCGAGCCCCCATGCGATGCAGCAGCGAGCCGTCATGGCCACGGTGGCACCCTCCCAACCAGTGAGGAGCATCCGCCGCATGTGGACAGGAATACGCCGCATAAGGTCCCCTGCATCGCGCCAAGGAGCGCAGCCGCAAGCGGTAGCTGTCGGACCATGTTGTGCCACGGCTGGGCGCGAGTCTTGCCATAAGCCACGGGCCCTCCATCGTTCGTACTACTGAACACTAGCATCAAAGAATGTCGATGTACAGTTTGATTGCATACTTTGACACGCCACCACCCGCACGTCTCGTTCCCCCCAATCTACCTGTGTGGCCGCGGCGCCTTCTCCCCCCCCTCCTCCCTCTTCTCCTCCTCCCCCTCCCCCCTCTCCTCCTCCTCTCCCCTGCCCCCCTCGGCCACCTGCGAGCTGCCCTTTGGCATCTGCACCGATGACCACCCCCTAACGCCCACGCTGGCGTCCCCATTCTCCTGCAGCAGCCCCTCTCTGGTACCCGTGCTGGCCGGCGACGCGCCCGATTGGTTGGCCGCGACGCCCGTCGGGCTGCCGAGGCTGCTCCACCCTAGCCGTGACGTCGACCGTGTCAGCTGCCGCGCCTCGTGGACCTCCTCCCCCTGGACCCCAGGCGGGTGGCCACCGTGGTGCCCGTGTTTGTGCAGGCCTTCCCCCCCCGTGGTGGGCCAGTGGGCCCCCGCGCGTTTGGGTGTGTTCTGGCGAGAGGACATTCCGGCGGCACGCGCGGCTTCCGAGTCCACCTTGACCAGATTGCAGGGGCTCATCTTGACTTTGAGGCTGGTGGCCGGCTTCTTGGGGTGCGGCTTGAGCATGCGCGGGTAGGCCCCGTTGGAGCCCTCGAGCGCGTGCGGGTTGGGCGCGACCTTCTCCCCCCCGCAAACGTGTATGCCCAGCACACGGTGGCTGCCCACCGTGATGGTCGGCGGGGAGAGCCCCTCGGTGGTTCCCTGGGCCGCTTGGGCCTCAGCGACCTTGGCCGCCTCGAGCTTCCGCTCGCGCTCGAGAACAATGTAGTCGTACGTGGTCAGGCCCTTGAAGAGGAGCACCACGTGGAAGACAAACAGCTCGACCAGCATGAGCGAGGCAGCCAGGACGATGAAGATGTAGATGCAGAGCGCGGCCACGAGGCCCGGGTGGGACACGTTGGTGCCGTACGCATGGCGGAGGTCAGCACGGATGCGCTTCTCGTCGCTGTAGCTGCGGACGACCAGGTAGATGCCCACGCACAGCTGCAGGGTGACCTGCGCCAGCGTCAGCGAGACCAGGTAGAGGAAGACGCGGTAGTTGTTCTTGCCGATACAGTTGTTCAGCCAGCGGCAGTGGTGGTCGAACGAGCCCACGCACTTGTCGCACACGCGGCAGTGCTTGCTGCACTTATGGACGGGCACGTTGCAGAGCGAGCAGAAGAACTGGCCGCCATCTTCCGTGGTCTTGAAGCGGGGAGTCTCGGCGTTGGCCCGCTTGGCGGCCTCGCTGGCCCTTACATTGTCGTCGGCAGGGTCGATCTTGGTGCACAGTATTCCCGACAGGAGGACGGAGCACGCCAGGACGGTGTAAAGGACCAGCACGAATATTTGCATGCCGTCATTCTTAATGAAAGGGAAGTGAAATACGTAAAAGCCGACCGTCAAGCCCGTGAATACAATCCACGACGATATCTGATAACCATTGAGCGGTCGTTGGAATCCGTTCCGACGCATTGGGACGACTGACGAGCGTCAGCCAATCTACATCGCATCAGGGGCTTATTAACTGGATAAGAGCATGGCCTACCGCCATCTGAACCGGTTGCTGTCTTTTCAACATTCATGCTCCCGCAACTCCGCTTTTCGCGTTGACACTGCCGCCCACAGGCGCTCCCAGATTATCCCCCATGTTGCCCAAGTCCCGGAAATTACATTAATTTGTCATAATCCTGAAGAGCGACACTCAATAATAAATACGCATATTGTGCAACATGCGACCGCGCACCCATTACTAAGCAAGGGGATAATGTGGGTCACCACCGGGCAGGAGCTCATCAATCATTTGCAGCAGTTCTTGTGCACCGATTGCACCCAATTTAGCGTTTTCTCCCTTCGTTTCCACGCCATCGCTTTGTCCACGCCCCACGGTCCCGGCCACCGTTACTTCACTAAGCCGTACTCAGGAAAGAATTCTGAATATTCACTGGTCGACTTATTCGCTACGGTGACCGTCTTGATGCCTTTTCCAGGGACATGGTTCAGTCCGTCATCTGACCGTTACTGCCCTCACTTCGTATCTGTACATGCATGCTGCACTGTCTGCACTCTGCAGCTCCCAACTTCCGGGCTGCGTATTTAATGCATGAACGGTGCACTCGGCGATTGCGGCCATAATATTGTCAGAAGATCAAAATCTTCGCCAAGGCCTGGGAAGTGAACGGAGTATCCACGAACGCATTGCGATGTCCACGAAAGCGCGGAGATCCTATTTGGCGGCACGCTGTGCAAGTAGGCATTGCGGCTTTTACTTCCTTCTAAGAACATCCTGTCGCCCGATGGGGGCCTGACTCCCGGCAACGTAACATGCAATACTTACGCAAAACGCTACTGTATGAATATTAGACTAATTCAATTCGTAGCCAGACCAATTCCTGAGATATGTCACGGATATGTAACTATGCAATACTGGCAACACAAAACTCTATTTGTGTCATTTGTCGCAGCATGCAGCATTCGCGCAGGCCAATGCGGAATAAACTTGCCAGTCAGGAGTGTCTTTAAAAGATATAGCTGAAAATGGACGCGCAAGTATTAGGATCATTTACTGGAGAAATTGCGCATCACCCGAAAGGCGGCCACCCTTTAGTTGGCAACGACTTGTGAAATATCACTCAACGGTTAATCAGTGTACAGTGTGTAAGTATGAAGTTCTGGCAATCCATGTGGCTTTTGATATAGTATAGGAAAATGCATATCTCAGTGCATTTCGGAGGCTGTCAGCTGCCTCCACTGCCACTAAAGGTCGACCTCCCTGACGATATGACAATGGATGCGCTTTGGGAAACATTGGAGAATCATACGAGAAGGTGAGCGTTCTCGTCGCCTGCCATGTAGGACGCTGTGGGCGAATGCACCCACAGGCTACAGCCACCGTGTCCTTTCTATGCATGGTGACGCATTGTGTATATTAGATTCCTCCTCTCCGGGTCACTGAGACGCTATTGTTGACATCCCTGGCATATCATGTTGTTGACTTTCCTGGGATGCCCTGTTTGAGTAATATGGAGTGTGCTGTCGTGTTTGCATGATCTTTTTGTCGATCCTGCCTTCGCATGCCACGGGATTAGTTCCCCGATCGCTTGTGGGGGCAGCTTACCGTGGCATAGCTTTTCAGCAGTGTATGCTGGCTTCTTAGTGTGGCGGCGTGGTCTATTTGGCATATATTTCCATACGCGATGGCTCACAGGTCGCCGGGATTGCTGGCTCTGACCACGGACGGCTGCCGCATCACACGCCTGACCCTTCCCAATGGAGCTCTCTTGCCGAGATGTGGCCCCGTGCGCAGCATCCTGCGGCCTGACGACATCGTACTTGCTGATTTCGCAGGTAGCTTTTCGTTGATCATATGACAGGCACGCGGGCTTCCCTTTGTTCGCCCCATTGTTTGCTCGGCTCAGATTGACATACCTTGCGGACCAGGTTGGATCACCTCGCCTGTTGTTGGCACTTGGAATCGGTGCCCACCCTGCCTAAGAGTCGGTAGGAGAAGGAAAAGAAATGGAGGGCATTGGAATTGGCAGCGGTTCCGGGGTGGGGGTGGGGTGGGGGTGGGGTGGGGGTGGGGTGTGGGGTGGGCGAGGCGTATGTTCCAGTACCACGTTGGGCAAATGGTTGGGATAGAGGCTTACCATGTTATCAGCCAACAAGGAAAGCGGTCAGCGGGGTGGGTATCAGGTGTGGCTGATGCCTAGGGGACGCGCTTGCCGTTCTGAGGGCCACATGTGCTGGTAGGTTTCTGAGTAAAGGCGCTCGATGAATGCAGGTGGGATCCTTCCCCTTGCCATGGCAAGGAGACCGGGCCGAAGGGGCAGCTGCACAGGGAATGAGCTTACCTCAGCCCGCTCCAGTGAAGCAAACGGTAGCCTGTCAAGTGAAGCAAACGGCAGCCTGTCAAGTGGAGCAAACGGCAGCCTGTCAAATGAAGCAAACAATAGTCTGCCCAGTGAAGAAATCATTCCTCTGCTATCTCTTGTCTCAACCTGCTTTCATGATCAATCGTTTTTTTCTTCTCTTCTCAAACCGCTTTCATTATCAACCAGTTTTCTCTTCTCACAACCTGCTTATACTATCCACCGTTTTTCGTTTGTCTTGACCCTCCGTCTTTAAACCCATGTGCTGCTGCGTTGGTTCTAGACAAGGATGCCAACACCCCCCTGGTGAGAACATCCATGCCCCCTGCAGGCTTTACTGGGCGCAAGCTCCTGGGTCGTTTCCTGGCAGTTGTCACCGGTGCCCTGCTGCCGCTGGCAGCGGTGCTTCTTCTGCCGGAGGGCATGAGCATGCCTGGGGCGCAGGCTGGTGCGATGGCGGGCGCGTCCCTGGGAGCCCTCCTGCCAGGGTCTTGGCACAGCATGTCGCTGGGACTCGGCAACCCCGCCACCTGGCAGCTTGAGCAGCCTTGGTGGCAGTCAGATCCACCGTTGAGCATGCCGTTGGGGGCCCATCACACAGGCGGCGGTTGGACCACCGTGCATAGCAACGAGGGGGCCAAGGGTGGCGATGATGACCGCCCTGATGGTGGCCGTGGTGACCGCGCTGATATCCACACGGACACCCAACCGGAGGACCAAGTGACTGGCATCCATCGTGGCAGTGCGGGCTTTAGGGTAACCGAAGAGTGGCCTGGGGGTGAGGGCGAACCAGTCGGTTTCAGGCGCGAGGATGAGGGATCCGGGACCGGGATCACTGTGGTGACATCTGGAAGCCCCGACGTGACACCTGGCACGACAGGGCATGCTGGCGTGCTTGTTGGCATGGATCAAGACGCGGACGCGGGCGTGCTTGGCGATGGCATCACGTCTGACCGCCACCTGACGACACGCCACCTCCTGTTGCTGGTCGCTGGGCGAAAGCAGCGTGACGGCACGCAGGACGCATCGATAGGTGTCACGTCGGTAGGCACCCAGGCTACGGACTTGTCACCGGTGATGGGTGCTGCTGGATTGCTGCCTCCTGGCACAGGCACGGACGACGATGCAGATGATCCCGGGGGCTGCGATTGCCCGCCCATGGCTGAAAAGGCTTCCCCCCCACCGCCCTCGTACCAAGCGAGCAGGGACCCTGCCACGTTGTCCCTCCCCTGGCGTGCCGGCTGCCAGTCCACCGCGTACGCGCAGCGTGGAGAGCGCGCCTATTTTTGGGGCCAGCCGCCCGAGTACCCGACATTTCTGGACCCGATGGTGCCGTCAGGGCCCCTGGTGCCCCCTGGCGAACTGCTCTGCTTCACGTGTGAAGAGGGGGAGGCGGCGCGGGGGAAGGCGCCAGGTGGACGCACGCCGCGCGGCCCTGCTAGCACCCGCCCCCCTGGGCCGGTCCCTTGCTGGAGTGGGTGCTGTGCGGACTGTGCCGAGGTGCTGTCGCTGGTATCCCCAGGATACAATGTGACGAGCTCTGTGAACAAGGCGATCAGTTTGTCCGTCCCCCACGTGCTGCCGACGATATCCCGCGAGGTCAAGCACGTGACGATGCTCATGCGCACGGCGGGGGGCGAGACGGGCATGGTGCACTTCCTCTGCGTGCCCGGTGAGTGGGACTCATGAGGGGAGGGAGTGGACGAAAGGGGGGCTCGTGGGGGTAGGGGGGTAAAGCCAGGGGGGTCCTGGGAAGAGGGACAGGAGCATCCGGAAGGAAAGGCTGCAGGCTGGAAGGGGCCGGGGCAAAGATGTATCATGCCATTGGGAAGGGGGTGGGAACGGGGGGTTCATCCTTTGCAATCGATGAATAGATTCGAGTAAGACGGTCGGTGGTGTGCCTACGGATAGGGACTAGGACGGGGCATGTCAAAATAAAGGTACTAGGAGGGGCGTGTCCAAGGATAGGGACTAGGACGGGTGCCTCAACGGGCCAACACGGCACGGACACAACCGCGTCCTTACCATGTCCTTGCTTGTCTGTTGGAATCTCGCTGGGTGCAAGTCCTGGTGGGTGACATGTATAAGTTGCCAGCGTATGGTGACCTTCTTGCCAGCAACCCAGGCAGGCTCCTGGCATGGTACAAAGCATAGAGTGTCCACACCATTGCATCTGAGCTGCATAGATGCGAGCGTGGTGTCCACCACCAGACAGTGCGTACGGCTTGGCCCGGCACAAAAGAAGGGAGAGGGCAGAGAGCAAGGAATGTATAGCTACTTGGTGGCGGGACCTGGCCCTGCCGCTACATCTCCCTTGCCATCCATTCCTCCTGTTTCTTCGCCCTTTTTTTTTCTTTCACCCATACCTCCTCCCCCATGGACCCCCATTCGCCGGCACCCCCGCCCCCGCTGGTCCCAATCCCAGGGTCCTCATCTCCCCCCTGTTGCCCCCCCTGCTCCCCCTGCTCCCGCCTCCCCCCTCCCCCCCTCCCCCCCCTCCCCCCTCCCCCTACCCCCCCCTCCGCCCTCCCCCCCCTCCCCCTCCCCCCCTCCCTCCCCCCTCCCCAATGCTTTCCCCAGGCATCATGCGGCGTGGCCACCTGTACTCAATCAGCCACGAGCCACCCCCCCTCCCCAATGCTTTCCCCAGGCATCATGCGGCGTGGCCACCTGTACTCAATCAGCCACGAGCCACCCCCCCTCCCCAATGCTTTCCCCAGGCATCATGCGGCGTGGCCACCTGTACTCAATCAGCCACGAGCCACCCCCCCTCCCCAATGCTTTCCCCAGGCATCATGCGGCGTGGCCACCTGTACTCAATCAGCCACGAGCCACCCCCCCTCCCCAATGCTTTCCCCAGGCATCATGCGGCGTGGCCACCTGTACTCAATCAGCCACGAGCCACCCCCCCTCCCCAATGCTTTCCCCAGGCATCATGCGGCGTGGCCACCTGTACTCAATCAGCCACGAGCCACCCCCCCTCCCCAATGCTTTCCCCAGGCATCATGCGGCGTGGCCACCTGTACTCAATCAGCCACGAGCCACCCCCCCCTCCCCAATGCTTTCCCCAGGCATCATGCGGCGTGGCCACCTGTACTCAATCAGCCACGAGCCACCCCCCCCTCCCCAATGCTTTCCCCAGGCATCATGCGGCGTGGCCACCTGTACTCAATCAGCCACGAGCCACCCCCCCTCCCCAATGCTTTCCCCAGGCATCATGCGGCGTGGCCACCTGTACTCAATCAGCCACGAGCCACCCCCCCCTCCCCAATGCTTTCCCCAGGCATCATGCGGCGTGGCCACCTGTACTCAATCAGCCACGAGCCACCCCCCCTCCCCAATGCTTTCCCCAGGCATCATGCGGCGTGGCCACCTGTACTCAATCAGCCACGAGCCACCCCCCCCTCCCCAATGCTTTCCCCAGGCATCATGCGGCGTGGCCACCTGTACTCAATCAGCCACGAGCCACCCCCCCGCACGTGCGCGGACCGGCTCAAGAACGCGGACATCATGGTCCACACGTCCATGGCCCTCTACCGCATGGGGCTCGAGTGCGGCTTCCAGCAGCTACTGTTGCCCACCTCGGTGCGCGTCATGCGCACGGTCATGCCCTACACCAGCCTGCCAGTTAACCAGCGGGGGCTGGTGCAGGCCATACCACCAGGTGCGCAGCCACGAGGCAAACACCTTGGAAATGGCATTGGATCCAGCGGGCTCACCTTGTAGATGGGTTTGCCTTGGAAATGGGCTTGCCTTGCAGATGGGCTGTCGTAAATGGACGTCGACTTTGTTGGATCAAGGCTGGCAAGCTCTTGTTATGTACGGCCCTGGCTCTGCTACCATGGGCACAGCTGCTGGCAGTGTCCGCTGATGTTGCAGTAGTCTTGCTCTCGGTGAGGCTTCTCAGGTAGCCAAATGAGTGCGTTGTCTTGTAGGGATGGAAATACCTTTTGGGGGGTGAGAAATAAAGGGATACGTGATATACTAGTAGTGTTTCTTGAGCATGCTTTTTCTTTGTTGTCTAAAGCCACTGCGTCGACCTGGGCACCCAGCGTGGCAAGCTCTACTCTGAGGCTGCATGGATAGTTTGGTGAGCTCAGTGCCAGTGCCAGGGTCTCACCGGAGGTGCTAAGCGATTCTCGCAATGGCTGAGGGTCGCTGCTGTGGTATCCCTGCCCCTCCCGTGGTTGCTGGTGTACCTCTTGGCTCCCCCCCTTCTCTCCAACCCCTATCCCCATCCCCCGTTCTTTCTCGATCCCTTTCCTGTCTTCCCGAACCCCTGACTCGCTCAAGCCCAATCCATCTTTTATGCCACACCCACCCCCTTACCTCCCCCAACCTTTACTCTCCCTCCTCCTCCTCCTCCCTCTCCTCCTCCTCCTCCTCCTCCTCCTCCTCCTCCTCCTCTCCTCCTCCTCCTCCTCCTCCTCCTCCTCCTCCTCCTCCTCCTCCTCCTCCTCCTCCTCTCCTCCTCCTCCTCCTCCTCCTCCTCCTCCTCCTCCTCCTCCTCCTCCTCCTCCTCCTCCTCCTCCTCCTCCTCCTCCTCCTCCTCCTCCTCCTCCTCCTCCTCCTCCTCCTCCTCCTCCTCCTCCTCCTCCTCCTCCTCCTCCTCTCCCCCTCCTCCTCCTCCTCCTCCTCCTCTCCTCCTCCTCCTCCTCCTCCTCCTCCTCCTCCTCCTCCTCCTCCTCCTCCTCCTCCTCCTCTCCTCCTCCTCCTCCTCCTCCTCCTCCTCCTCCTCCTCCTCCTCCTCCTCCTCCTCCTCCTCCTCCTCCTCCTCCTCCTCCTCCTCCCCTCCTCCTCCTCCTCCTCCTCCTCCTCCTCCTCCTCCTCCTCCTCCTCCTCCTCCTCCTCCTCCTCCTCCTCCTCCTCCTCCTCCTCCTCCTCCTCCTCCTCCTCCTCCTCCTCCTCCTCCTCCTCCTCCTCCTCCTCCTCCTCCTCCTCCTCTCCTCCTCCTCCTCCTCCTCCTCCTCCTCCTCCTCCTCCTCCTCCTCCTCCTCCTCCTCCTCCTCCTCCTCCTCCTCCTCCTCCTCCTCCTCCTCCTCCTCCTCCTCCTCCTCCTCCTCCTCCTCCTCCTCCTCCTCCTCCTCCTCCTCCTCCTCCTCCTCCTCCTCCTCCTCCTCCTCCTCCTCCTCCTCCTCCTCCTCCTCCTCCTCCTCCTCCTCCTCCTCCTCCTCCTCCTCCTCCTCCTCCTCCTCCTCCTCCCCTTCCTCCTCCTCCTCCTCCTCCTCCTCCTCCTCCTCCTCCTCCTCCTCCTCCTCCTCCTCCTCCTCCTCCTCCTCCTCCTCCTCCTCCTCCTCCTCCTCCTCCTCCTCCTCCTCCTCCTCCTCCTCCTCCTCCTCCTCCTCCTCCTCCTCCTCCTCCTCCTCCTCCTCCTCCTCCTCTTCCTCCTCCTCCTCCTCCTCCTTTCTGCCACCCCCAGGCTTCCCCCTGTCCATCGTGGCTCTCCCGCTGGATGGCCACCGTGAGATGCTGGAAATGAGGGACCGGCTGCCCGTGGTCACCTCGATCCCCTGGGACGTGATCGCCAAGGCGGCCCTGTTCGACGTGCTCTTCGCGGTGTGCGACCGCAGCAGCGAGCACGCGTTTGTCACGGAAAGCGGCACACTCACGCTGATGCACCACTTCAAGGCGCTCGGCGTGGGCGACATGTTGGGGGTCGGCACGGGCGCGTGCGAGCTCAATTCTATTTTTGTCCCTGGATCGGCGAGGCACAAGGAGCTGGCGGATAAGCTGCCTGCGGTCGCACGCCACCTGGACTACCGATGCCGAGTGAATGGTGAGGTCGAGGGAATGGAGTAGGATGGGTGGTCATTGCGTCCTGTGCGGCGACGCATCCGTGCATGCATGGTCCATGCGACAGATGGTCATGGGATGATGTAGTGGCAGGTGATGGGGGGAGAAGTGTGCTGGGATGATGCGTGCGCCCATGGCAAGACTTGCATATCTTTCTCGAAGCTTTGCCAAACTTGGACCTGTGCTTGGCAAGCGGGGAGGGCCGGCCGGCAGGCAGATGGGTGTCTAAGGCGGGTGGTTAAGGATGGGATGGGTGATTGGGTGGTTAGGCGGGCGGCCGGGCGGCCGGGCGGCCGGGCGGCCGGGCGGCCGGGCGGCCGGGCGGGTGGGTGGGTGGGCGGGTGGGCGGGTGGGCGGGTGGGTGGGTGGGTGGGTGGGTGGGTGGTGGGTGGGTGGGTGGGTGGGTGGGTGGGTGGGTGGGTGGGTGGTGGGTGGGTGGGTGGGTGGGTGGGTGGGTGGGTGGGTGGGTGGGTGGGTGGGTGGGTGGGTGGGTGGGTGGGTGGGTGGGTGGGTGGGTGGGTGGGTGGGTGGGTGGGTGGGTGGGTGGGTGGGTGGGTGGGTGGGTGGTGGGTGGTGAACGTATGTATGTTGGTGTGTGTGTGTGGGTGGTGGTGGGGGGGGGGAGGGTTGCTGGGGCTGGGGCGACCTAGGGCTTTGTGCAATGTGAATGCATGCTAGTTCCTGAGTAGTTCGATGCTGCAGGGACTGTGCGCATTCCCGTTGGATACGCATCTTGTCATCGCTGGTTCTCGTAATTTTTTAGTTTGTCTACATAGTTCCTGTCACCAAGTTCAGTTTGCCCAAGTGCTCGCGTGCAAACAAGGCTCGGTACAGCTTGCTACAATGTGTACCGTAGTGGTCAAAATCACTTTGCGACAAGCTACTTTGCGACCCCAAAACAAGGTGAACTTCATAGTTTGCGACCCAAAATGAAGGCAAAGTTGTAGGTTTGCGAGCCGATCAACTTGTTTATGGTCAGTGGCTTGTAGCTGCCTTATGAATTAATGAATACCTACCTAAGTGATTTGATTAATCAAGTGGGTGGCACTGATTATGATATACTTCATTAAATAATAATAGTGGTCTCATTTAATAATATCGTGGAAACTGTGATGCGACGCGTTCGCTGGCTAGACCTGGGGCTGCGCTCTGCGGCGCAGGCGCGACGCGGTAACATTTGAACTTTGCGACCCGAAATGAAGCCCATCAATAGCAGTTTGCGAGGTCGATTCGCAAAGTAGTTTGTCGCAAAGTGATTTTGACCACTGCGGTAATGCATCTGCGTAAAGAAAGTGGAGGTTCTGCGTGAAGAAAGTTCGTATTCTGCTTAACACCAGGGTGAGGGAAGTGTAGACGTATTTCTGCTGGCATGACGGTGTTAATGTTAACCATGTGGTCGACCAATCACTATGATAGTTTTTGTGCAGATGAACCTAGACTGTGCGATATGAACATCATCGACAACTGTGTAATCATACCAATTCCTAGTCCCAGTTTTGTCGGTCTACAATCCTGTCTTCCTGGTCTACATCCTGACTGGTCTCAATGTGTCCACCAACGAATGCTCCAAGAACTGGCAAGAATGGATCCCCACTCCAAGTGGCATCTCTGTTCCATTTTTTTTTACCAAGATTGTGAATATCGTGGCTATCTATTTTTCCGAAGCTCCCTGCCACCTGCCAATCTCTGAAACCTATCTGCCCCCCACCTTCCAACCCCACTGTCGCCACAAACTCCCCGCCCCGCGCAGGCGGCATCGGCAACAACTTCCCCCCCCGCCTGAAGCTGTGCCTGATGAAGTTCAAGCACGCGACGCCCCCCGCGCTGATGGCCGAGTACGGCCTCCTGTACCAGAGCCAGGCCATGCTGCTGACTCAGCGTGCCAGCGCGCTGCTGCAGCTGGGGCTGGAGGCCACAATCGAGTCCATCTACCAGAAAGGCAACCCCAGCTGGCAGATGCCGCCTCCCGACTGCGACGGCTGATTCACTACACTTCCAGTGCCCCTGGATCCTTGATGTAGATATGGACCCTTGTAGTAGTAGTATACCAAGAGGGAGGGAAGTTAACAGTCCCTTGTAGCGTACAAATAGGGAGGGAAGATATGGACCCTTGTAGTATACCAATAGGGAGGGAAGTTAACAATTGACAGTACAGAGGAGTGTGGATCGTGCGACGAAGATTCTGGGAGGGTCATTTTATGGTCCGTGAGAGGAAATGCTTCCAGGGCAGCCCTATCCGGTACTTTTCCGTGGGAGCCGTCGCTCACTCACTTGCCACCCATCGCTCACTGAATGCGCTCTCTGTCTCCAGACCGCCCAAAGGCTGCCCGCCCTGGCTGGACCGAGTGAGCAGCCGTAAGGGAGGGGAGGTAGGATGGCTGGTAGCTCTGCCTTGCCAGTGCCGCTCGCAGCAGACCTGCAATCATACATCCCCTGGCTCGTGGCCGCTGACTTGCAGCCAACTGGAGTCAGGGGCCCATGAGACAAGCAACACAAGGTACCCGACATGGCTGCTGCATGATCAGCCCACCGTTTGTATGGGGTACTGTGTCCATGCATAATGATGGTGGGCTGGGAGGCCCTGTGAGCGAGCACGTATGTGAAGTGAGAGAGTTTATTTTCTAGACGGAGTGGGCTTTTGAGTGTGCCCATTAGGAATGCCCACGGGGTGCCCTCACCTTGTCCATGGTTGTGGATGCACCCGAGCAGAGGATGCGCACGTGCCACGCGGGCCACGTTGCCTCCATTGGGTGGCCAGGCGCCAACAAGGTCCGCTCTGGTCTCTCTGCATGCCGGTAGTTGCATCTGTGGTGGCTGTTCAACTTCGTCTGCTGTGGCCTTTGACAGTGATTGTGCATGGCACCAGCCCTTGTTCCGGGGTTCAGCCTTATAAAAGCTGCCACTGGCATACGCTGGCCGACACCTTCATGTGACGCGGTATTACATGGGATTCGGGGGAACGGATAACCATCTTGGCAGAAAGGCGCTGCACTGGGAAGTGAGTACATACGCGGGCATGGGCAGCCAGGGACAAGGGGCCTCCATGGATGCCAGTTGCAGTTAATAAGCCTTCCTCAGTAAGCCCTCCCCATGTATGGCCACTAGTGGCCTGACGCTAGAGCGATGCAGCTGATCCCATAAAGCTAGTCCCAAGGACATTAAGCACCAATGGGGTTGTACCAGGACTAGTCAACGCCGACTGAAAACACTAGTCAAAACCTGTTTACTGGCTGGTACTTACCAAACCTTGGGACATCTCTACCTTCCGAGGCTTGTGCCGGGCAGTCACCAGCTGTGTGGATGGTCCTCACGCCTGATGTTTTCCGCATTCTCACCAGCAGGCCAAGTTTTTGGGAGGCAAAGCTCTGTGTCGACCAGGCTCAATCGCTGCACATGCTCCCCTGCAAATAGCTGGTCAATGCAGTGTGACTGCCCATTGCTCGACTGGATCCTGCAGTCTTCAAATTCTGAATGTTCATAACTTTCTCGTAGGGCCCAAAAGAGGGGACCTTTACTATATGTCAAGGCGGCGGAGCGCCGCCCATGCCTGGCCTCTGCGGGTGTTGATGTCGTCTCGGCCGTGGAGAAGAACCAGCTGCCAAGGAGCTTCAGTTTATTTCTACTTTACGCATGCACATACGTAAGTGCGTGAACATGCACGGAAGGCATGCCACGGAGTACCCGATGAGGAACTTTTCTACGTGGATACTACACCCGCGAAGGCAAGTGGCGTGGTTCACTCGCCCAGGTCTAGAGGCGCAGGTAGCAACTCCGCGCATGCACATGTTTTACCCATGTTGCGGCTAGGGTTCTGTCCTGTGATACAATCGATCAATTTGTGTAATTAGCATCGTACTCGCCCTGGATGGATGATGCATGACATACTGCCCCGTGCATGACATGCATATTGTCGACGCAAGCAGCAAATATGCTGCTAACTGGGCGCATGCATGCATTCTTGCACGTGTGTACAACAAAACAACTACATATATTACTTGTGTACACTTCTAGTATGTCAGTGCGCTAGCTGCAAGCATGCATCAAAGGAATTGATGAGTTAGTTATCGATCGACACGTGACTGCGTCACGTGAGCATAAGTCCTCAGTGGGAGGGGAACATCACATGGGACATGGAATGGATCCATGATGTAAGCTATGCATGCATGTAGGTCCTAGTTACAGGGTTGTGGTCACCACGTCGACCCGAATCGCTATGAATGCCATTCGCAGTCACACGAGGAGCCCCCACAGACTTGGGGGTACCGTGGTCTCCATGCATCATCACTACTTGCCATCTACCCTAGCGTACCATCTGCCTCGATATTACAGACAATGCCAGGAGGCTGGCCGGGTGTCAAGCCCGTCTCGTCTGGGGTAGCACATGTGCATGCCTGGTCTATCACGGATCGAAAATCTGCACGGGTGCATGGCGGCCATGCGGCGCACGGCCAGGGGCCCGCCAGGTGAGCACATAACGTCCAGCTGGTTGTCTCCTTGACATAACGTCCAGGCTGGGCGGGCTTGGCCGGTGCCAGCTAGTCTATCTGATGTACGTCTACCTGATCTGTGCGTGCCATGCAGGTGCCCGGCCGCGGCTAAGCTCAGGCGCCTACAGGTGCCTAAGAATGTGGGAAACATAGGGCAAAAGGCGGTGCAGGTGCACCTTGTGCACCCAGAGCAGGTGATAGTTGTACATCCTCCACCTGCAGGTTGTAGCCCTGATTGTATTACAAACCCATAGATGCCCCTTTCTCAGGGCTATGTGTTACATATATATTAAAAATATAATTACTTACAGCAGAGTGAAATCACTCAAACCAAAGCAAACGCCCAGCTATAAACCTATATACAGAGCCATGTCAAATCTCTATACTACGATAAGACCAATGGAAACGCCTAACGGGAGGAACCTAATAGCCCTGCTGCACCGCAAAATCAGCCCGCGTACGGCGGAGCATGATGTCAGCCATGGCCCGAGTCAGCGCCACCGACAAGCGCTGACGCCAATATGACGTCCAGGTCCGCGCCGACCATGGGGCCCGCTGGCCCTCCAGGTCCAGCCGGTCCTCCCGGAGCCGGCAACACTCCTTGAAGAAGGCGGAGGTCAGGGGCCCCATGGCCCCAAACTCCTCCAGGACAAAGGGCACCACACGATGGTGCCCGACGTCGCCGTAGGCCAGGAGCTTGGCCCGCTCCGCCCGGTCCGCCGTGTAACCTGCCGTGAGGGAGGCCCCAGCCACGTGGCTAAGAGCCAAGGGCCGCGCCACCGAAACGTCAATAAGCAGATGCCGGCCACCCCCCTCAAAGTCCAGCACCACGATGTCAGGCCGGTGGTTGGGGGAATAGAAGGCAGCGCCATCCGCATCCTCGGACCGGATGTTCGCGTGGGGGAAAACCGACCGAATCATGGCGAGCACCACCGTCAGGAGGACAGTGTGCAAATACAAATACCAATTCTGATTCTGTTGGCCCCCCATGCAGGCAAGGTAGTGAGTCCCCGTGGGATCCAGCGGCTGCCCACAGCTACCACAAGGCCGCCCGGCCGGAACAAGAGGCTGCGGGGCAAATAGCTGGTGCCGGAGCGCCACCGAGTAGTGGCTGGGAGCCAAGGCGAATGGGGGGGCCATGGGAAGAGCACGAAGGTACGCCGAGCCCACACTCCGCAAGGAAAGCGAGAACAGCCACGCACGTCCCTGGGCGTTGAGGTCCGCGAAAAGAGCAATCCAATCAGCCGTGTGCAGAATACCCGCGTAGGTTTTCTGGTGTTTATCGATGACGCGAGCAGGGAATGCGGCGGGAGATTGAACGGAGGCGACCGAGGGAGTGCCGCGAGGGAGGTGGCGCTGTACCGCCTGAGCGGCACGGACGGGAGAACAGGCCTGCTGGATCTCAGCATAGGCCTCCTGGATGGCGGTGACGAAGGGCAAAGGGCTGCTGGGGTCCAGGAGGTCAGGCGCTGCCGTTGCCAAAAGGGGCAGGAGCCGGCAGCTTTCCGCCCACGACTGAGCGACGGAGCCCAAAAATGCTGCTGGGGCCAGCCGGGCGGCACGAGTCAGACCGCAGCCACCCATCCGTGCAGGCAGGGAGGCAATGCGAATAGCATGTGGCGGGAGGTCGGGGCCCGGGACCAGCTGCGCCAAGGCCGACTGGATGCGTTCGTCGTGGCCCTCGGCGGCCAGCCGGACCTGAGCCGGAAGAGCGCCCCGGAGCCAGTGAACGACGCGAGGGTGAGCGCAAAACCACAGAAGCAGACCCTTGGTCTGCGAATCATGAAGGCGCGCAATCAAGGGCAGTACCTCAGTGCGTGCCTCGAGGGCGGCCCGCAGAGCATCGATGACAAACGCGGGGTCGCCAACCGGAACGCCGAGGACATCCAACCCATGGAGGCGCTCGTCCCGGCCCAAGAGCTGGGGCGGAAAGCCGGAGCAATCACCTTGGGGCGAGTACACCGCGCACTTGGCCAGGGTCAACTGGAGGTTGATGTCGGCCACCGCGGTCTGCAGTGCCAGCAGAGCCGCGGTGGTGTCCGGCACAGGGCCCAGAAGGTAGATATCATCCAAGTAGGCCTGAATAGCGACCGCCGGGTGGGCAGCATGGACCGCTTGGAGGCAACCCTGGAGGGGGGCGGCAAAGTACAGGGGTCCCAGGGGGTCCCCTTGCTGGGTGCCCGACCGCGACAGCAGGCCGCCGCGAGTGCCGTCCTCCATGATGTGAACCAGTTGGCCGGGCTGGCCGTAGCACACGGCTGTCCAAGCGTACAAGTCCTCGAAGGACTCCATGACGGCCGCAAACATGCTGGCGCGGGACAGACTGTTGAACGCGTTGTGGCAGTCGACCTTGACGACAGCGTGGGTGGGGTGGGCCTCGAGGTAGGCCTGCACCGAATGGATGAGGATATCCGCCCCGCCTGGAGTCGTCACCCCCAGCTGGGCCGCCACCGAGGTCTCACCCGCTGCGAGGGGCGGGCAGAAAAAGGCACGGAGCTCGGGCGCCTTTTGGCGGCAGATCACTTTGCCCACGAGCTTGCGGAGCACCTCACCGCAGGCGATCGGGCGCACCTTGCCCTCGGGGGGGGCAAGACACCCTTGAGCAGAGCGAGGAGGCGAGCGCCCGCTAACCACTCGCGCGCAGCGGGAGGAACGCGACCAGCCGCCAGGTCAATGAGGGTGTCAAAGAGAATGTCCTCGCCCCCATGCCCCACCAGGACCTCCAAGTGCTCGTAGCGCCAGCCCGACGGCCCGGTAGAGGAAGCCCGCGGGACCGCACGCATCACCTCCAGGAAGCAGTCGCGGTCCAGCCGGAGGGGGGCCGGCAGGGGGTCCGGCACGGGCAGCTGGAATCCGGGCTCCGCAGGGTGAAGAGCCTCCAAGGCCGCCAGGGTAGCCGCATTGGCGGGGGCCAGCTTGGCCATTTCCAAGCGGGTCATGGCCCGGCTGAGCTGCCCCTCGCGGACGAGGCGGATGACGTCGGCGGCCACCCGCTCGAAGTTGACCTCCCCCGACAGCCGGGCCGTGCGCGGGGGCGGCACGCCAAACAGCCCCTCCCAGTCCCCCTGCAGAAAGCGTCGGCAACGGGCAATAACCGCACCCTGGAGGCCGCGCACACCACGCCCGAGAGGGGTGAGGAGCAGGCGGGGGGTCACCATGTGCAGTTTAAAGCCCAGCGGGTCGTCCGGAGCGGCGTGCATGCGCCGGAGAGAAACGATTGCACATTGCGCGAAAAGGCTACGCGCGCGGTGGGGGAGGTCGGTCAGGGTAGACGTCGGGTTGATGGCGCATGCATCCCAGGGAACCGTGTCAAGCCAACGCCAACTGGCCGAGTAGTCGGGCGGCGGGGGCTGGGAGCCGGTGGGAGCCGAGGCGGGAGGGGGGAGGGGGCCGGGACTGCTGGCCGGTTGAGGGGCCGTTGAGCAACACAGGCGCGCGCGTGCTGAGCGCGCCCGTGAATGGAGTACACCCGCTGGCAGTGAGCTTCCGGGCACCGGTAACAGCTCATGGCCTGCAGATCCGCCGCGCCGAGATCGGGGTGCACAGCGCGAAGGTGCTGGCAGAGGAGGTTACGGTTGTGGAACACACCAGCACACGGGGACCCCGTGGGAAGCAGCACGGCACACCGGTGAAGGCCGTCGGCGGGCGCTGAGTGGCGGGGAGCGGCGCCAGCAAAGGCAGGACGTGGGGCCTGCGGCGTCTCCCCAGCCGGGCCGGCAGGCGCGCGCACCACGACCCGACCAGCGCCCGGCATGCCCGCCGGGGCCACGGAGGAGGCAGTGCCCACCGGGGAGACCCCCAGCGGAGGGGGATCGAGAACGCCGGCGCCCCTCCCAGGGGGACTCGCCAGCGCGCCCGCGACCACCCCAGGCCCCGGCAACGAGGCCGGGGGCGGCGGCCGAGGGGTCGGGGAGGCAGCTGGCCCCGGGGCCCGGTGGGGACCCGGCAGTGGACCCAGCGAGACCGGGGGCGGGCCGAGAGGAAGCGCAGTCCCAGGGGGCGGCACAACAGCCCGGCACAACGGGCAGCGCGGCACGGAGTGGAGCAAGCTGCGCGCGATGCACGCTTGATGGAATGTGTGGCCGCACGCGGGCAGGCGACACAAGCCATCCCCCGGCCGGAAGGGCTCAAGGCAGATGGCACAGGAGCCCGACTCGGGGTCGTCCCCCTCCAGAAGGGACCGGACATGAGGGGGGGGCGGGTCCCAGCCGGCCTCCCTCCGTGCAGGCAGGGAGGCAATGCGAATAGCATGTGGCGGGAGGTCGGGGCCCGGGACCAGCTGCGCCAAGGCCGACTGGATGCGTTCGTCGTGGCCCTCGGCGGTTACATATATATGCTCCCAACGGAGCTATGATTTTAATTAATTAATTAATTAATAGGGCAAATCAGCGTACCATATCAAAGAGACAACCAGCGCAGGCCAGAAAGCACAGAAACGGGACAGCGTACCATATCCCCATTACTAATGTACAAACCAAAGATGACCTTGCGCAGCATGCATCTTGGTGACAGTATAAGTCATCAGCTGACCAGTATATGGGGCCCATAATGGTTGTACATGTACAATTAGGCCAAGTTGGCTAGGCCTTACTATTCTGCACTACTAAGTACTGCTATGGTCCCCTACGCCATGCCATAGCTCTTGTATAGCCATGATGATCTTCCCCCACATGCCACGCTCCCCCTTAACTGGGCATAGCGCGATACATCATGAGGGTGCAGGTGCCTTGGTGCACCTAGAGCAAGTGTTGTTTACATCCCCACCCTTGCAGGAAGTAGCTTAGGATGTATGATAGGCCATATGCCCCCTCTCAAGGGCTATGTGCTACACGTTTTTGCAACGTCACCCCGCATCTGTTCGGTGCTGCCCCTTGGCACAAGCTCTACAAACAGGTCGTGGACCGGCTGGATCGCATAGTATCTCCGCACATCTGAACCCTGTGATGCCAGATCTCCTTTGCGGCCGTTCCGAGCTTGGCACTTCCACATCGTCGCGTCGCTGCCGCAACACGATGTTTTCTGGCATCCGCGGGCTTTTGGTTCCCGCCGCACATTTGAAAGTGCTGTCCTCCGGCTTTTTGTCTTTGCACCGTGTGCAGTTCTTGGACGTTTGGAATCATGGCATGGCTAACGTGATGACTGACTAGCTAGACCTTTTCAGTGGTTTTCCATTTGCGGGTATTTCCTCGTAAATGGTGGGAGAGCGATCGCAGCAATGGTGCTCACCACTAGACACTCCCGGCCAGTTAGGCTAGAAACACACGCCCTGATCAAGCATGCTGTTTCCGGCCCCACCGTCTAGGTCATCTAGTCGCTCCACACGTAAGCCAGCCATAATTTCAATGCACAAGGATACACATTTCCATCACCATTCATCTTCATCATCCTGAACGACTCGAAAACGCGGAAAAGATAACGGCAGGCTCGAGCTACCATGGTCCGGATTCTCCCGATTTCTGGCCTGCGCTGGTTGTCTCTTTGATACTCCCAACGGAGTTATGTTACAATTCATTCATTCATTCATGGTCCCCTAATTAATTAATTAATGAGACTCGTGCTCCCGTTGGGGAGTCACGGAGCATTAACTCCGGATGGATGGATGGATGGATGGATGGATGGATGGATGGGTGCAAACAGTCCTAGGTACCGGTCTAATCTATATCTACAACAGCTATCTACAAACATCTATCAAGATCAACTCTACCCTAGGGGACCTGTCTGGCGTGCTTCCCGTGTGTCTGCAAACGCGGGCGCTTCCCATGGTCCCCTAAGCTGGGGGGGCTGGAGGTGCTGGGGCAGCGGGGGTCTCTTGCCATGGCTTGCATGTGGCCGACGTAGACGGCCGCCCCCTTCCAGTACACCGGCTTCCCCGCCGCGGACTGCCGGAGCTGGATGTAGGTCGGCCATACCTCCCGTGGCCGTTGTTGCTGCGCCAGGGTCAAGTCGTCGTCCAAGGTGTAGTGAGTCTTCTCGAGCCGCTTGCGGCGTCTGAGGAACGAAATCTTGTCCGCCGGGTTCTCAAAGATGAGCAGCAGCGGAGGCGCCCCGTTCTTACCCCGTGAGCGCCCCTATGTCCGCACCACAACATGCCACCGTTTACCCATTCTTAACCCAATATCTCCATGAATGCACTTGAAGGAACACATCAGCTATAGTTTTGTGTTATCATCTCCATTAGCATACCACTTGTGACACGCCCCCGTGCATGGCACGCAAATACTTACTTACCAGCTAGTCAGGGCTATATGTCGAAGTACGTACCTATGAAATTGCAATCGAATCTGTCCACCCCTGTATATGACAACAATGAATTGCAGCCGTTTATGCATGCAGGGTCTGTGAAGCCAAGAGCACATCTTCAGCAGTTGCCAAGACAAATCTTGAACAAAACCACAGGCAGTTGATAGAATCTCTGATGAGCTCCCAACTGGTGGTTACTAAGCTCCGGGTCGACCATAAACACATTGATTAGTGACCCAGATTTCCTACTGAACAAGTGCAGGTAAAAGAGCATGGAGCATGGCCTCTCAGATGGCCACAACCAGGTTGAACTAAGGATCCTTTATAATTCACGCCGTTTTGCCATCCGATGCCTCCATGTCTTGCAGCAAGGCTTTGGCGAACCGCACATGCAACGCATGGCTAGCCTGCGAGACCCATTACCACACGTAAACAGCGTATATCAAGCCACCAAGGCATGCAGTAGTTAGCATCGGTGGCAATGGCAGTGGAACAGAAGGGCAGTATGCTAGTGTAACGCCTCAATAGGGAGGACAGCAGAGCTGACTGGTCAGTGGATGCGACTTTGCCACTAACCCTGAGATAGTGGCGGGCTGTGGACGAGTCGAGGGCTACCGCCTCAGGGGTCCCCGTGACATTCGTCCACGTCTATCATGAGGGACAGCAGTCCCAATAGGGATCCAAAATGACCATATCACAGCAGTCCCAATAGGGATCCAAAATGACCATATCACAGCAGTCCCAATAGGGATCCAAAATGACCATATCACAGCAGTCCCAATAGGGATCCAAAATAACCATATCACAGCAGTCCCAATAGGGATCCAAAATAACCATATCACAGCAGTCCCAATAGGGATCCAAAATAACCATATCACAGCAGTCCCAATAGGGATCCAAAATAACCATATCACAGGGCGCTGGTTGTCTCCTTGATATCACAGGGCACAGTTGAGGTGAAATAAGCAGAACCAGGCAAACCGAGTCCATGAGCCAGGGTGCTCCCAATAGCTTAGGGTTTATGTGGCAAACAGCCCGGGGGCCCCAATCATCCACTGTGCACACATCACCAAGTCGCCTGAAAGGGTCGAATCTGACATGAATTCGTCTCGTTAATAGAAGAGCTATAAGTAGTGGCTGGATGATAGATATTCAGAACCCTCTGCATGACGGCTGCGTGGCAAGGGGGCTGCACCCATGCGCGCTTGTGTCCTCATTGAATTCATCTCCCCATCACACGTGCTTCCATACCATGCTCGCCCCTTCCGGGAGCCTCTTAGACACAGGCACCACAACACATGTGGCCTGGGCCACCTGTGGAGGCCCCAAGACGTGACCCATGCGAAATGCCAAATAGGCAAATACGACAATTCTGCCAGCATTGCTTGTGAGGATGCCTGCTCTCCCCCGCACAACAGTCCACGCCAATCATTGTCCTTCCCACACAACCTGCCGGGGAGACATCAGACTCAGAAGCCAGCCCCTTGTCCTGGCAAGCTGGCTCAACTGCTGCGCGTGCACTAGTCGACGAGCTATAAGTATCGAACATGCGTCTACCGACATGATCTCCCCACGAAGTCATTTTAAAAATTAATTTATAATTTAATTCCTCTACCACCCGATGTACAATCCACACACCCTTGTGCTTTAAAACCCTGTACGGGTCACCCACCCTGTCCAGGTCCCCCAACCCCAGTGGATGCTAGGGCGATGTTGCAGGGATGCAGCAGGACCCATACCTGCCCATAGCGCGTCGCAAGCATCACCACTACGACCCGAGTGTTTGGGGTACCAGCATCGTAGGCTGGCTACCGCATGGATCGAAAGTGGTAAGAGGATGCTGTAGGGGAGCCAAAGACCCTTGAGCAAGCAGGGTGCCAGGCAAGGAGCAGACGGCCAGCCACGCCACACAGCGCCACAATATGCTCACAATCAAGTGGCCATGTCCTCATAACTACCCCGATGAAACCTGCACAAGCGAGCCTAGCCATGTCCTCATAACTACCAACTATCAAGTAACCATGTCCCCGATGAAACCTGCACGAGCGAACCCCGAGGCAAGGCGGGGGAGGGCTCTACCAATTAAGAGTGTGCCATCATATAAACAGTCCACACAGGAAAGGCATACGTCGGGCAACCCACGCCGCGCATGCCCGGCTTGTGCTGGCAAGGCATGGCGAGCTGGTGACCTGGCAGGCCAGAATAGACCAGTCCATGCCATGGTACTTGGCAAGGGGGTTTACCTGGTAGGGCACGATGTCGGGTGTTTTAATCGAAGCAAACACGTCACGTGGCAAGGGGGTGTACCTTGTAGGCCACGATATGGCCCCGCGGCAGCCCCGCGTTCCCCCCCACGCCCAGCAGCGCCAGGTCGCCAATCAGGTCCAGCAGCTTGTGCCGGCACGGCTCGTCGGGGAAGCGCAGGGGGGGGTTCACCCACCCGGTCTTCATGCTGGAGCAGGAGCCGGTCGGCGTCGGACGATAGACAACGGACCATCCACACCATACGAGCAGAAGTAATGTGCATGTCACCAGGGGAAATTGAGTGCAGGCAAGCAGGCGAGCAGGCGAGCAGGCCAGCCGGCCAGCCGGCCAGCGGGCCAGCGGGCCAGCGGGCCAGCGGGCCAGCGGGCCAGCGGGCCAGCGGGCCAGCGGGCCAGCGGGCCAGCGGGCCAGCGGGCCAGCGGGCGAGCCGGCCAGCGGGCCAGCGGGCCAGCGGGCCAGCGGGCGAGCGGGCGAGCGGGCGAGCGGGCGAGCGGGCGAGCGGGCAAGCGGGCAAGCAGGCAAGCAGGCCAGTGGGTAAGTGCTCCTTATCAAGAACCTGCAAAGGGTTATGGCAATGCTCTAAAAGCGACTGCAGACCAAGGCCCAGGTCGACAGTGATCGTAACTGGCCTACCTCCGCGCTACACGCACAATGGAAAAACTCAACAACATTCACTGACACCCCTGCCATCACTACTGAGAAAGGTAGCAGTGTCAATCCACTGTCCGTTACTGCATGGCCACGGTGAGAAGAAGACGTGTTCGAGCTCCCTGTGCCTGTGCCTGTGCCTGTGCCTGTGCCTGTGCCTGTGCCTGTGCCTGTGCCTGTGCCTGTGCCTGTGCCTGTGCCTGTGTCTGTGCCTGTGCATGTGCCTGTGTGCTCGTCCACCCACCTGCACACGAGCGCGTTGTCGAGGCTTCCCCCCTTGATGAGGCCCATTGAACGCAACTGCTCGATCTGTGGGGTGGGGGGCCGTGCGCAAATACACGGGACCATACCAGTGCACGCAAACGGGGGTAGACAAGGCGGCGGTCGTGAAATTTTCACAATCCAACCCCCACGACGGGGTTGCGTTTGTAGAGCAAACGCAAAGGCCCAGGGGTCCATCAGGTGGGCTGGAAGACTGAGATCCCTCCCTTCAGGCTCGGTGGGTGGGTGGGTGGGTGGGTGGGTGGGTGAATCTAATGCAGGTGCCAGGTGCCAGCAACAGCAGTGATTGCTACCACACGCCACACTGCCCGGATCCAATAAAATCGGAACCCATAAAGGTTATGAACTTACAGGTCAGGAAGCCAAGACTTTTCACAAGGAGCCGCTGTCAAATCTACCAACTTGCTTCATGTTCTATATGTGTCATGTCGGTGAGTATGTCGCAGGCACATCTATGGAAGGCGACTGATGTTGGCGGTCAAACAGTAAACCACACAGTGTGTGGCAGTGTGTTGTGTGTGGCCCATGTGGCATAATGCCCCTGTGGACATCACATTACAGATGTCCGTGCACCTGTGAACAGCTCAGATGTCGGGCAGGTTGCGGAGGAACACTTGGGATCGCGAGGGCGACCCCTTCTCCAAAGTGGTAGGGTTCCCTACTTGTAGCAGAGTGCCTTCCTGAAGGGGGATTTCCTGGCAGGTTCCTGTTGACAACACATGGGTGAAGAGAGAGAGGGAAGGTTCACAAACAACCAGACTGCAAGGTACGATGCAGAAACGATGACATGGCGACAGAAAAAAACACGCTGCCTGCTGAGTGCCTGACAGGCACACATCGCATGAGCAGAGTGCCGTCCTGAAGTGGGATTTCCTGGCAGGTTCCTGTTGACAACACATGGGTGAAGAGAGAGAGGGAAGGTTCACAAACAACCAGACTGCAAGGTACGATGCAGAAACGATGACATGGCGACAGAAAAAACACGCTGCCTGCTGAGTGCCTGACAGGCACACATCGCATGACAAGAGATGGCACCTTGCAGCTCGCTTCCTTGTGGTAAGAACCATGTCGAGCTTCCTCATGATAAGAACCACGTTGTAGAAACGAGCACCGCAGCCAGACGGGCGCTCACCTCTTCCGCACGCAAGGGTGCTCACCTGCTCCATGATGCCAAACGTCCGGGCCGGAGCCACCAGGCCCTCGTAGCCGCCCGCATCGGTGGGGCACCACGTGAACCACTGCCGGCCGACAACAGGCAGCTGGCGGTATCCGAGGCCAGCATGGGGCGGCGCGAATGAGAGAGTAGCAGTGGGGTCGGGTAGGGGATGATGGTATCGTGTTAGGGAGGAGGAATCGTGCAGTGAGGAGGGCAGGTGGCAGTGGCGGTGGCGGGGGGGAGCATGGGAGATAGAAATGGGGGAAGTGAGGTGGAGTATGCCAGGGAGATTTTGATTAGTACGGAGGAAGTGTGCGGCGAGGGGGGCAGGTGGCGGGGCTGGCCGTAGCCATCATCCATCCGACAGACAGGCGGTCGGGAAGAATCCTGTCATGAGAAGGCAGTCGGGGAGCAGGCCCACCTAGCACGGCACCCCTTGGCTCCCCAAACGTGGTAAAACTAGCCTATTACTGGGTGCATCCCCGTGCCCACGTGTCATCCAGCCATCCCGTGCCTCCCTTGGTGCTTCCGCGGTCGCTGCATCGGCAGCGGCAGGCGATGTCAAGGAACGCGTTCGTTTGTTCGTTGTTTGTGGACCGGATGGACACGGACATGCTGGGGTATGAGCCGGGACGGATGGGAAGACGCAGGGCCCCATTCCCAGAGAGCGCGGCACCCGCTTGTATTGGGACAGGGAGCTAACAAGACGTCTCTACCAGGGGGACAACGCTAGCATTATGCACCCACCCCTAACTGTCATAAGTTGATGCCCTATCCCAACCTGCACCACGCCAACACCCAACCCACCTGTGAAAAGCAGAGGCTCGCACCCACCTGCGACAAGTCACAGGCACCCACCTGCCAGAAAACGTTATGAGCGCACCCAAGTGTGAGAAGACCACTCCGAAACAACCATCCACACCAGACCACTCATCCACCTGCAACACGCGATCATGTCTCACCCACCTGTGAGAAGTCGATGCCGTAAGTAAGCCTTGTCTCCTTGGCCGGGAACGCCGCCACGAATGTGTCCCCTTCGTGGACGGTGATGGGGCGCGCCACCGCCAGAGAGCTGCACGGTAGCGGCTCGCCGCCGCTGCTGGCCGCCAGAACCACCCCCGCCTCCCTGATGGCCTTCACCCAGAGGTCTGCAGAGCCATCCAACAGAGGCACCTGAGTGGCAACAGGTGGCAGCCAACAACGTCACGGTGTCATTTGTGCGCTATGCTTGTATTTTTTAGTTATGCATGCATGTGCACGCAAGGAAGCGGCAAACGTTGGATGTGCTTGGGAGGCCACAACCTTCTAGGGCTTCCGAAGGCAACCCACAAACATTGCTGCCGTTCAAAGGGGTCGACCACGCACAGCTGGGTAGGGGTCAAAAAGTGGCCTTTGTGCGATCCTATCTGTGCGATCAGGAGCGCGCATGCGGCGGATGAGCTTCCCTCGAAACACTATGTGGGTTGCGTGCAAACCCATGCTATGGCAAGTGACAACCGGATGCGCCTGGGGATGATGGGACCGTGTACATGTCACAGGGCACCAAGCGCAAGGTTTGCTTCGGCTCTTGACAACCACAGGCTCGGGCAACAACAAAACCAAAGCAGTGTCGTTCAATCCGATTGCCACGCCCGTGTGTTGGGGTGGAGCTGATGACCAATGGGTTTGGAGACCGCAAGGCAGCCTTAGGGAGGCAGGAACAGAACGGACGGGAGACGTGCCACTGGCCACGCACGGATATGTACGCAAGCCAAACCACCTGGCCAGGTGGGCAGACAACCACATGCATATCACACGTCTCTTGTGCGCTGCTTCACCTCCCAACCGATTGAAGGTGCCCGATGTTTGACATCCACTACAACTAGTACACATCACGACCACACATTACTAAGAAACTGCTACTGTGTCCATCGAACGAACTGCCTGTACACCACCGAAAAATGCCATGACCACTCTGGCCTACAGCACATGGCCCATGTTCTAGACCTTTCACCAGACCCAGCGGACACAGAGCCCCCCTGCCCCCCTCACCACGCAAGAGCCGGCAGAGCACACCCATAGCTCCAACCATGCACACTCCACTATCATGGCGGGAATGACAGACTATATGGTACTTGTGGCAAGGGCATGGCAAAGCGGTCGCGCCCACCTCGCCGCCACCCCTCAGCTCCAGCCTCGCGTTGGTCACGCCCATCCCCTCCAGCGCGGATAGCAAATGCTCGACCGTCTGCACGCGGCCGGGCCCCGTCGACAGGGTGGTGCTGAGCTGGGTCTCCGTGACCGAGGCCAGCGTGGCGGGGACAAGCACCTCACCCCCGCTCCCGTTGAGCACGGCAAAGTAGCGTCCGGTGCCAGCCGGGGCTGGCATCACGGTTAGCTCTGCGTTCGTCCCCATGTGCAGGCCCACGCCGGAGAGGGTGAGGGGACGTGCGAGTGTGCGCTGGGGGGGCAGGGCGGCCGCGCCGTCAGCAGGGACGCCTTTCACCTGGGAGTGTGGCACCGGCAAGGAGGCAATTCAGTGCGGGCGGCGGGGATGCGGCAAGAGGGGAGGCGGGGTAGAAGATAATGACAGGTGTTGGTGTTGTTGTTGGTCAAGCAGTGTGGAAGGAAGGCAACGAGTGGGGATGAGGGAGGGAAACCAGTGGGGATGAAGGACGATGGTCCGGCCCATTCAGGCTCATGCCTGCCATCTCCTTTGCTCCCCCCTGAAGCCATACCCGTGTGGCTGGATCAAACGTCCCATGTGGGGGCCGACAAAGGCAGTGGGGGGAAGTGCGGGGGGGAGGGAGGGAGGGAGGGAGGGAGGGAGGGAGGGAGGGAGGGAGGGAGGGAGGGAGGGAGGGAGGGAGGGAGGGAGGGAGGGAGGGAGGAGGGAGGGAGGGAGGGAGGGAGGGAGGAGGGAGGGAGGGAGGGAGGGGGAGGGAGGGAGGGAGGGAGGGAGGAGGGAGGGAGGGAGGGAGGAGGAGGGAGGGAGGGAGGGAGGGAGGGAGGGAGGGAGGGAGGAGGGAGGGAGGAGGGAGAGGGAGGGAGGGAGGGAGGGAGGGAGGGAGGGGGAGGAGGGAGGGAGGGAGGGATGGGAGGGAGGAGGGAGGGAGGAGGGAGGAGGGAGGGAGA
>RPFO01000986.1:5000-66133 GCA_009746045.1 Mesostigma viride | reverse complement strand
TGAAGCTTTTTTTGACCGGATCGGATTTCATTCACGTGTGTGATAGGAATCTCACCAGACGAGAATTCGAACGCCATCTAGAACAGCTCCCGACACGAAGGTCTGAGTGGTTGCGAGGAGACGGGTGGACGCTAGTCGAGGACGATAAAGCTAGACGATACGAAGTCCATACCCTATTGCCGGAGTTGCAGCGAGAAAGAGAGCGGAACGAGAGGATCGGAGGCGAGAACCCCTCCCTGACATGGTAGGCGTTAGCAGTTTGGATAGATAGTTTTTATCTCCCGAAGTATGTGTAAAGAAGGCGTTACTATGGATTTCTTCCGCAGCAAGCCGGCCGCCGTCGCTCCTTCCAAACCCGCGCCGCCCGCGTCAGGCCCCGTGATCATCAGCCCGATCCTGAAGGACCAAGAGGACGAGATCAACAGGGTGAACGAGGCGACGAAAGAGTTGTACAAAATGATGAGGTCGCGGACCTACCGCGATCGCCCCGTGGCGTCCCAGACCCGCCCCCCGAAGCCTCAGGGAAACGGCGACCCCGCGGAAGTCGTGGGGATGCAGTTCGAGGCTCTCATGAAGGGGAAGGTCACGCTCAACAAGCGCAACTAGATTCGTGAGTCTATTATGGGACCATGCTCGTGATCGCGATTCTCGTCCTCGTATCCGCTTTCGTCCGTGGTTGGCTAGAATCCATCGCCCGTTGTTGAATAGGTGTTGGATGAAACACGTCGTCGATCGCATCCCGTGCCTCGCCGTCGGCTCAAGCGTGCGCGGTGACGAGCTCGAGCAGGAGAGTGAATTTGTTTCCCCCGAGGTCGAGGAGCTCGTTCGAGGCGGATGGAAGGTCGAAGATCTCCACGCGGACGGACGTGACTCCGTTTAGTTCGGGGGTGAAGATGATGGCGTCGTCGATCTCCCTGGCAGGGGTGTAGATCTCGACGCCGTTGGGCACCACGAAGAAGTGGGGCCTGCCTGCGTGGAAGTGGTTCGCGTTCATCGTGGATCCGGACGCGGGGACGGCGGTGAACACTTTCGTCAGCGGGTCCCGTCCGAGGTGGACGCTGACGGCCGCCGACCCGTTGGCGGTCGGCGGGATCTGGGCCCACACCAGACGACAGGATTGGACGTTTCTGACCGGCTGGGACAACTCGAAGACGGTGTCTCGTTCCGCGTTCGTCCCCGTGATCAGGATTTGCGTTCGTTTGGAGCCGGATTGGTGAATCTTCAACGGGCACGATTGGAGAGCGGAGTTCATATCGATAAATTATGTCGTGATAATTTGTAAAGATGTATAACTACGGCTATCGTCCGAGACGGCGCGCTACGAGGCGAGCACCGCGTAGGTCAGGAACGGGACCGCGCGGCGGGGGATGGAGCATGTACGCTCCACGCCGTCCCTCTCGTCCTAAGAAGACAAATGGTAGACGTTATCAAGGTGCTCGTCGTCGGATGGCCCTTCCTCCTTCCATGGGCATGCCTACGATGTCTCAATACGGCATACCTCGTCACATGCCCGCGATGATGCCGCAGTACGGCATGACCCCTAGACCGAACCCGGTGGTCATTCATAGGTTCATGCCGTCCATGTATGCCGCCCCCCCTCAATACGCACCGGCGGCGCCTCCGCCGCCTCCCCCCCCTCCACCTCCTCCACCTTCGCAACCGACTGGGTTCTTCAGTCGAATAGGCAAATTCTTCAGAGGGGGGTAAAATTTTCTGTACGCGACTTTGTATACGTTATGTCCACTCACCAATGCGAATACCAGATGAAAAACGGGAGATTCTGTAAGCGGAGGACTCCCAACAAGTACTGCTCGGTTCACAGCAAGACCGCGAGGGCAGGTCGTCTGCCGGACGGTCCGTGTACTACCCGCGCGCGAGCGCCGCCCGTGCCGCGTCCTATCCCGCGCGCCCCTCGTATTCGTACGATCCCTACCGCCGGCCCTATTACGCGGACCCCATCGTCGTGAACCGGTACGTTCCTTATGCCGTCGGAGTGCCTTTCCCATGGTGGCGCGGGGGGGGCGGAGGAGCGGCAACAGGAGCGGCAGCAGCAGGAGCAGCAGCAGGAGCGGCAGCAGGAGCACCAGCAGCAGCAGGAGCAGCAGCAGGAGCGGCAGCAGCAGGAGCACCAGCAGGAGGGGCAGGAGGAGGAGCGGCAGCAGGAGGAGGAGGAGGAGGAGATCCGCCAGTAGATCCGCACGCCACTGAACAGAGGCGTTATCGTCGGAAGGGCGCTCGTCGGAAGAGCACCAGAGCGAAGAGACGTTAAATCTGTGTGTGTATTATGGTGATTATGAAACCAAAGAACGGCGAAAAAAAGACGGAACAGGGCATCCGATGGGTTTGTCACCCAGTACGAGTGGGGGTGTCGAATGGGAAGGGCCCTTATCCGATGATTTATGGAGCTAATGGAGACGGAGGTGGCAGGATCGTCGGAGGAGGTGGGTGGGGCGGTGTGTCCGTAGATCCACCTAATCCGCCCCTTAGACCCTCCGTGCGGTCGCACGGTACGCAGGTCGACGGGGAAGTGGACGCCCACGCGGAAGCGCTCTTTGGCAGTCAGAGTGGGAGCAGTCCATGGGGCAGTGTCAGGAGCAGTCTGAGCAGAGATAGTGTCTGGAGCAGCGATAGCAATATCAGTAGCGCTAGAAGCAGCGTGAGTAGTGTCGATAACCCCAACGCACTCCGACTCGTTCGACACGGGGACCACGGTCGTCCGCCAGTTGACGGTTATTACACAAATGGAATACTGTCCGCATATCGACCTGGGATTTTAAGGGATGAGTTGGCACAGACCATACTCGGAGACGTGCCACTCGATGTGGCGATGAGGCGTCGAGATCCGGGTTCTCCTCCACCCGGTACAAATCGACCTCGAGAACTCGCAGAAATATTTGCCAGTTTTACCCCGGCCGATCAACAAGAATATGCTGACGGGGTAGCGGATGCCCTTGACGGTCTTAACCCGATCCGAAGAAATGATGATGCACAATCTTCCTCGACCGCCTCCGCGCCAAAATAACCCTTTCGCTGGATTTGACATGGATGATCACGGCAACTTGATCGGGTTTGACCCAGATCAAGGGGGGGGATAAGAGAAGGGGCGAGAGAGGGTCACTCGGGGGTCAAAAGAGGGTTACCCGCAAGAAATCTCGGACCGTCCGGAAGCCTCGCGGAAAGGCGCGGAGTTGTGCATCGAAGCGAACAGGCGGCAGTCGACGGCGGCGGAGCGCAAAGAAGTGAGCAACTTCTCCATGCTCTCGTTCCTCGCTCTTTCCGCGGCCTCCTTGGCGATGCGGCGGTCGACGGAAGGCGCGATCGAGTCCAGCAGGTCCAACGCGTTGTTGGCCACCAACATGAGGATGCGGGAGTCCGTGCCGTTTCCGGATTCGGCTATCATCTCCTTGACGCGCTTCACGATGACGCCCTTGGTCTTCTCGATCTGTTCCGTCGTGAGGGAATTCAGTTTGGACGTCTCGTCCCCCACGGACAGATACCTGTGAACGGTGACTGTCCACGCCTCCTTGGACAAGAACGAGTGAGAGCAGTAGCGCACCGCCCGAGCGATCGTCTGCTTTTCGGCGTTCTTCGACAGCAACGGCTCGACGATGTGCACGTGTCGCACGCCCTTGAGGTCGAGTCCCTCGTTGAATTTCCTCCGAGCCAGGATCACGTGCAAGAACTCCCCTTTGGCGTTGCTCTTCTCGTTGAAGACGTCCCGCACGTGCTGCATTTTTAGAGCCGGCTCGTCGTCTTCCACTCCCAACAAAGCGTACCTCTTCCCCGGTTTCTCCGGCTTGCTACTACCCAGTCTGTTATACCCTAACGCGTCAAACACTCGCGACAGTTCCTTGATGCCGCCCACGTTGAAGAACGTGTAGACGTAGTGTTTCTCGTTCGGCGAGCTGGTCACGATCTCGGACAGTCGTTTGAACTTCGGGGACAGTCGCGGCAACTCCTCCAACAGGTGTGCTTTGTCGACATCCTTGAACGGGACCGTGTTCGCCGCTCGTCGCGCTTCGGCCAGATACATCGGGTGCGCGGGGTCGTTCCTCTTCGACTTGGAGCTCGCCACGAGTCGATTCCTCACGAGCATGGCCTGGTCCGGGCTCATCCTGACCACGTGGTCGATGTCCTTCACGATCTTCGGGTACGTCGACGTGTCTCCCGCGTAATCGACGAAGGACAGCAGTCCGGTGAACGCGGAGGGAGGGGACTCCGCCGTCAAAGGCGCGGTGCCCTTCCTCCGAATCATGTTGAGGAGATTCAATATCTCCTTCTCGTCCTCGCCCAACGTGGCCGTGAGGATGACCATGAAAAGGTTCTCCGTCTCCTTCCTCGTGTTGTTCAACAGGAACCGGAGGAGCGCCTGGTGTTCCTTGAGAAGAGAGGGGATGGAAGGCCGGTAGAGGTTGTGGACCTCGTCCATGACCAGCAGGGCGTTGCTGAGGAGGTTCTTGTTCGCGTCCTTGTTCGCGTGGATCCCTTCCAGTCCGAGCATGTGAGCGAGACGGGGGAAGGTGATGAGGTCGTGTTGGAAGATCCGTTTTCTCAACTTGTCGATGATCTGGTTGGGCGTGTCGTTCCTGAATCGAGGGAACAGACGGGCGCAATGGACGTATTCCGGCAGTTTGCCTCTCGCGTTCTCGAGACTCGTGACGAGCAAGATGCGCTTGTTCGTGTCCCAAAACGCGTCTATGGCCGCCATGGCCGTGCACGTCTTGCCCGACCCCGTGGAGTGCCACGCCAGAAAACCGCGCTGGTCGGTCGGTCGCGCCGCCAAGGCTCGCAAGTGCGTGTTGACCACGGCCTGCTGGACCGCCATGTACCGGTTCTCGGGATCCGCGGGATTCTGGTTGCACCCCCGGTTCAGCAACGATTGGGTCCTCGGCGGTTTGGACGACTTGTGTCC
Source organism: Mesostigma viride (assembly GCA_009746045.1). Taxonomy (NCBI): domain Eukaryota; kingdom Viridiplantae; phylum Streptophyta; class Mesostigmatophyceae; order Mesostigmatales; family Mesostigmataceae; genus Mesostigma; species Mesostigma viride. The sequence continues at coordinate 61,221 of RPFO01000986.1, read as the reverse complement.
CTCGAAGTAATCGCGCACGTACACCTGGGTCGCGTCCAACGGGGCTGACACGGGCCAATCCGGCGGGAGCGAAGTCGGCGCGTCGGCGGACACGGCGGAGGTCGCGGAGGAGGTCGCGGCTGGGACGACGGAGGGGCGACGGAGGACGCCGCCGCCCCCTTCTTCGGCTCGTCGGGGTTGTCCACGACGCGTTTCGTCGGGACGAACGCGGGCCGGTCCGACAATCGCGTCAGTCGCTTCAGTCCTTGTCTCGGGACGTCGTTCGCGGGCAAGTTGTCCACGTCGACCTCTTCCTGTCCCTCAAATCTTCGCATTTCGCGCTTCCTCCTTTTTGATAAAATCCTCATGCTGTTCATCGTCGATCCGACGTTGATTTGTAATATAAGCGCACAATAAAATATCCGTCTTTATCAACAGATGGCGAAAGACAAAGAGAAAAACAAACCGGACGCTCCCGTCACTCCGGCCAACCCCGTCGTCGCGCCCAAACCGTCGGTCGCCGCGCTCCCGAAACCGGCGCCAGCTGCCGCCCCCGCCCCGCCCCCCGCGGTGGCCACGACCCCTCCCGCCAGTTCCTCGACGATCACGTACGACGACAACAACCCGCTGCACGTGGTGTACAAAAAGGGACTGTTTCAGTTCTGGAACATCCAGAAGTTGACCCCCAGTTCGTTCAAACAGGCGGACCTGGACAGGTACATCAACAACATAAAGAACGACAAGGGTGCCGCCTTCACGGATGCCGACTTTGCGTTACTGAAACGCCAGTGGGAAAATCCGAGCACCAACATCCTGCCGTCGAAACCCGTCCCCGTGGCTCCCGGGCGGTACGTCGCCGGAACGCCCGTGCAAGAGGAGTGGAAGTCGAAACTCGTGGCGTCGTGGCAAGCGATCCGGGCGAACAACACGCCCGACACGCAGAAACAAGCCTCCGTGATCGAGTCCCAGGCTCGCAAAATCGCCTACTTCAACGACACGGACATCAACAACTTCAAGAAGGAGTTCGGCGGGGTTCCTCCTCCCACGACGACCGCTCCTCCCGTCCCTCCCCGGTCTACGCCCCCGTCTCCACGAGTCAACCAGCCGCGCCCGTACAACCAGCCGCGGCCGTACAACCAGCCGCGCCGGCCCAAGCCGCGCCCGTCACGGCGACTCAACCGGCCAAACCGATTCAAACGGATGGAGCCGTGACCGCGGCGTCGATCGCTCCCGTCACCGCAGTGGCTCCGGCAGCGAAGGGCGCGAGTCTGTTGACCTCCAACGTCCAAAGGATGACAGTGGTCATGAGTTTCTTCAATAACAAGAAGAAAGCTGCTCTCGAGTTGCGAGTCATTAAAAAAGGTAGTAAGGACACCGCCGACAATTGGACAGTCGGACAGATCTCGCCGTACCTACAAAATGCCAACTACCCGGACGAATGGACGAGTGAGACCATGAAGAACAACACCGCCTTTGTGACCGATTGGCAAACGACAGGGGAAGGGGGCGAACAAGTCTCCCGATTCACGGTACAATGGAAGAGCAAGGATCACGGTTATCTATACGAGACCACCGTCACATTGGACCCCGTCACCACGACGACTGCGAAGGAAACCCCTGTCCCTACCCCTTCCAATACCCCTGCGAGCACTTATCCCTCCGCCGCCCCGACGATGTCTCCCGCATCGTCGATCATCATACCGAAACCCTCGGCCATCGCCGCTCACGGCTCCGACCCGCCCCCCCCTAGCGGTGTCACGAATACCCACTTCGTCCCTTTCGACTCCGGGAATCAGTCGCACATCAATTCGAGAAACGCGCTGTTCAAAGCTTGGAGAGATTGCATGCAACAGGGGAATCAGCAGAAACTGGATTGCGCGAAGTTGGAAGAAAACAAGGCCATGAGGGATAACCTGTGGGGGTTCAATACGATCGATCTCCTCAAAGAGGAGTTTAAGAAGACCATCGAATACGAAAAAGTTCAGGAAATCGAGGCGGAGGGGATGCGGGCCTTGCAGGAAGGGCGATTGAAGGACGCGAAGGCGCTGTTGGGTAAATCTACCAACGCGAACCTCCCAGATTTATTCGCGAAGAAGCGAGAGGAGATCAAGGCCGCGATCCGCGGCCACATATCTCGAAAGGACGTGGAGACCGCCGAAAAACTCCTGAATTTTGCGAACGAGCAGGACATATTCGTCGGCGAACCCAATCCCAGGGCGTATGGCGAGACCGTCGCGATGTTGAAGTTCGGCGAAGACATGAGGACGAAATTCGATTCGGACATGACAAAACTCATACAGCTGTGGGAGGCGAAAGACTTTTATAGCGCTTTCACGCTCGAGACCGAGATCGACACGCCCTCGCGGGACGTCGAGCGATTGGGAAAAGATAGGTACGAATCGACCGAGATAGAAACCCTGGGGTCGAAAATGGTTACGGAAATCAAAGGGTACATCCCCGCGAACAAGGAGCCGACGTTGGCCAAAGCCGGGCTCGGGCTCGAAAAGCGCCGTTCTATCATCGTCGACCGGATCAAGGAGTTCGACAAACTCAATCAGCGAGACAAAGGCGATCAACTGAAACAGCTGGCGCTGAAGTTCAAATACTTCACGAACTCCAACGGCCTGGATCAGATGACGTACGCGAGCACGGGCGCGAGCACCGCCCCGGCGCCCGCGGCACCCGCAAACACGGGCGTAACGACGACGACACCTGCGAACACGAACGCAACGACGACGACGTCCGACACTCAAACACAAACTGCCGCGACGACCTCGACTACCGTCCTCGGCATACCCATGTTCAGCAAGGAGGCCAAGATCATAATGATCGCATTGGGCGGGTTCGCGTTTTTGATGTTATTTATGTTTGTCATATTACTCCTCGTGTCGGGCAATAGATCACCGCCGAAGTAATTTTCCTTCTTGATAATGTATATATACGCAATGAGTTCTTCCCTATTAACGGAGCAACAACGCGCCCAATTGGAGCTCGAACAACGCAAGGTGTACGAGTTGTACAAGGCTGACCAGAGGCAATCGGACATCAGCGACTACCAGCTGCGACTCATGGCGGTCGCGGACGTCGTGAACCGCGCCGTCTCAAACGACATTTCGAAGACTAAGGTGCTCGTGACGGACACGACCGTGCAAGGAACGCGCAATGTGGGGGATAACAACCCCAACTTGGCGGAGAAGACGAAAAAAGAGAAGAGGAGGAGGCGTCTATGGATCGGCCTCGCGGTGAGCCTGGGCTCCCTCTTGCTCTTGTTGTTCGTGTTCCTGTGGAGAAAGTACCGAAAGAACCACAATACTGATACTCAAGCATTTTCTGATACTCCGGATAATGGCTACTCGCCGGAATATTTGGAAGGATATAACATTGCACGATCTCAATATGCGTCTGGATGAATCCCCCTCAGTAAATAAGTCTGGGATATTCTCCGTATCGTGAAATGTGAAGCGCGGCGTCTCTTTCTACGCTCTCCGGGAGCCTGCCGACGGCCCCTTGCGCCAATCGAAGAAGTCGGGGGACGTAATCGTCAACGCCGGGGCGTCTCCCGTGGCGAATCATGAACTCGTCCGCGTACGTCCTCCTCAGGTTATTCCACGGGATGGGGGTCGTCCTCAGCTCGTTGTTCATGTCGTTCCGCAAGAAGTCGGTGCGCATGTTCACGAGCGGGCGATCTTGGCCCTCCGACATCCTCTGCACCGAGTCGTAGAGAGTCATGCGAGGGTTCCTCGTCCCGTGCGCGCCCCCACTCGTCCGGACGGTGTTGTGCGGAACCTCGCCCGCGAGGAAGAAGGAGGGGGCGGAAAGACGACTGTTTTCCTGATAATCCAGCACCGTGGGTCTCGATCGGACGCGATGCCTTGTACGACCCCTCCTACTCCTCTTGGTACATGCTTTCCCGCGTTTGGGTGCCATCGCATACCGTATTCGGCGATTATTTCACGGGGCACGCGCCCCCCGCGCACTCCCTCTCGTCTACCGGCGCGTCCATGTGGACGATTCCCTCGTAGACGACGGGCTTCAGGGACGCGACGTACTCCTCGTACTGCTTCTTGGTCACCACCTCCTGAGGGAGGTAGGCGTACCCCAGGTCCTGCGCGTTCTTGGTCGGATCGGCCCTGTGAAGGAAGGAGACGCCCACGTACGAGTCCCAGTGGCGCTCGAACCAGGAGACGATGGAGGGGACTTCGTCCGGGTCGTAGGAAACGGTGCAGCTGACGTTCTGCTCGCACCAGTTTTCCATGAGGGAGAGGTACCTGTCCAGCTGCTGGACGGCCTTCTCCAGGTTCACCTCCACCTCGACCGACGTCCCGTCCTTCCTTTCCACGGTCTTCTTGGTGAACGGCACGTTGACGAAAGAGATGGGGAACGTCACGAGGACCGACTCGCTCTCGAAGGGCTTGTCCATCACGCGGTACCCCGCGGCACGGAACCTGTCCACCAAGGGGTCGTGCTTGCTGTACGTGATGTTGTTGAAGATGTACTTCCCCAGCGGCTTGTGCACGCCTTCGGGCACCTCGCCCCATTCGGACGTCGACATCACCTTCGACAGCGTACCGCTCGGCTTGATGCACGTCACGTTCTTCGGCAGCGGCTTCTTCAACTCCCTCGCCATCGAGTAGGCCGCGCTCACCGCGACGTTCTTCATCCTCCTGAAGTCGTACGGCTGCAAGTCCGGACGCGAGACGATGCCCGTCAGCCCCACGCCGCACAGGTGCAGGAACTGGTTGTTCAGGTGCCACGCCTCTTGCAGGATCTCGTCCCGCAAGTCCACCATCGTCTGACGGTAGTTCATCCTCGCGGCCAATACGATGGCGGCCTCCAGCCCCGCCTTGTCCCCCGGATGGAACGCCGCCAGGTTGATCTCCGTGAGGTTGCAGAAGGACTTGTTCCCGAGGAGGATCTCTGCGCGCACAAACACGCAAATCGTTTTTTTTTTTGTCCGGTTTATTCATACACGCCCGAGAATGAAGAGATGCATTGCCCACACGTCGTCTGGCGCGAGATGTTCGAGAAAGGTTTCGAAAGGAAACATGTGTCCTCAGCACCTCAAAACGCACGACCGATTAGCTAGAAAGGTTTTGGAAAACGAAAACATGCAAGACTTTATGATATTACCGCACGTGAATAACAAAGACCTGTTGAGCCTGGGTACTGCGATGGGTAAAGAGGCGGACGTGCGCATGAAGAAGTTGTTGACGGAACGAGGGAAGAAAGCGTTAGAAAAGCATGACAAGATTATCGATACAGCCGCCGGGGCCGTGACGCGATTTAATAACCAACACCACCGACTCTTTTTGAAAGGGCTGCAGAACCTGGACAACGAAGACCTCGCTCGTCAGGTCCGCGAAGTAAACAGATGGAGAGAGCAAGCCGAGATAGATCTGAGAGCGCTGCGTGAGGCCCGCGGGAAAATCGAGCGCCGGAAGAAACAGTTTGACATGGCGCATCTCAATGCGGTGGGGAGACTCATGGATACCGATGGAGTGGTACCTAGAACGGCGACGTGGGCGGACGTGGATCGTTTACGAGCGGAAGAAGAGGCAGCCGATCAAAACGTGAAGAGAATATTGACAGAAATGGAGAGCCGTCCGGGGTATGAACGCTACCAAGCATTGGATCGAGAATACGGTCCAGCCTTCGATAGATGGATGAACGCGAGGTTTGACCGAAAGGACAAGGAACTCGAAAACTTCCGGTATTACAATCACTATTTCGCTAAGAGGTAAGACGCAAAAACGAAATCGCAAAATACCTCCGCACGGGTTGCATCCGCGACACCAGGGCGCGCGCCTCTTCGCGACCTCCAGGTTGAGCATGCCGGGCTCGGACCTGCCCGAGTCCTGCATGATCTCGAAGATCTCCTCGAGCTGCTCCCTCGTCGGCTTGGAGTGGAACACCAGACTGTTGTTGGACTGCTGGCGGTGGGGGTGAGACACCCACCACTCCTTCTTGGCGGACGCGAACTCCCTCCACTCCGTCTCGCCGTAGTCGAACAGCGCGATCTCCGCCGACCGCCGGCTGCTCAACATCGTCCCCAGGTGGTTCACCACGTCGAGGATGTCCATCTTCGTCAGCAGCTGGTCCGCGCGCTCCGACATGATGCGCGCGATCTTCTCGAAAGCGACCGCGATCTGCGTGTCCCCTGAACTTAACCACATATACCCCGCGAGCCGGTCTCCACCGGGCCGGATCTCGGAGAAGTCCAGCACGAGTTTCTCGGCGGGGTACTTGCCGGCCATGAGCTTGCCGGCGGCCTTGGCCCAGGCGACGGCCGAGTCGCCGACCGAGATGGTCCAGGTCTTCGTGTCGGGATCCCACGTCTCCTCGTTGAACTCCCTGCCCCCCTTCGCCTTGCGCCTCGACCGCACCACCTCGATGTCCTTGATGGCGCGCGAGAAGCCGTTGAGAGTGCCGGTCACCGGGCGGAACCCGACCCTGCGGACGAAAAAAATATGACACGGATTAGGAAAGCCGGATGGACGATGAGGAGCCGGAGCAGAGGGAGGAGAGCACACGCATGTACATGTACGAAATCGCCATACTGGCGGGGTTCTTCCTCCTCCGCGTGATCGTGGAAAGCTATTGCCCGGGCTGCTGCGATTGACTCACCCGCATCCCTGCAAGAGAAGCCACAAGACGTCGACGATGTCGTACACCGTCTCAACCTCGGTGAAGCTGCAGTTGAACATGCAGGACTCCCTCCTCCTGCTCAACTCGGTTCCTCCCAGCCAGAGCGTGCGGCCCGCCGGAGCGATCTTGCGGTTCGCGATGTGGACGCGCAGGTTGTCCAGCTCCCTCTTCTCGTCCGCGTCCAGGGCCTTGCCGTCTTTCGCGCGCACCCACAGCCACTCCTGGTGGGCGATCACGCGGTTTACGACGTCGTCCCACGACTCCAGCGTCCCGTCATCGAGCGGGCGGTGATAGGTCCGCAAAGACACGGCCATCGCTCGGTCCGTCGGCGTCGTCATGGTCCGAGTCATGGGCTCGGGGTCTACTCTACGCGGCGAAATGAGCGCGGGTCCGGTGAACGCGGTCAGGACATGGGCTTATCTAGGGCTTTGGCCGCGTACACCTTGTCATCGATGATCGCGATCTTCACGCCCATTGGTCCGAGGTGACGTAGGAAAACGGGCTTCGCGCCCTTCGGTGCCCTCAGAACGAAGAAACGCTCGGGGTCGATGATGCTCTTGAGTGACGAGAACGGAATCTCCCGGTGGGTTTGGTTCCTGGAAGGATCCAGATGCAGCACTACCAGCGAATCGTTTTTCTTCGTGAACGCGATGTAATCCCCCCGCATCGCTATGTCCGTCCCTAGAAAGTCCGCCGCTCCTACCATCCTCTTGTCCTGCAGCCAGTTGGCCGAGCTGCGACTCGTGACTCGCGACGTGATGTCACATTCCGCCAAACGCACGTTGTCCGGGACCCAGATTCCTCCGAGGGGGTTGTCCGGATTCGGCGCCGGCGCCGGGCCTGCGGGGTGCGGCAGCGAGCCGTCCGGGGTCGCCTGCGTATCGTTGTTAGCCGGTTTATCGAATTTGAACGATTTCTCTTTTTTCTTATTCATGACGATCGACGCTATGAACGCGAACACGCATATGCACACAACGAGCGCGACGCCGATTGCCATCATCGTACGGTCCACCGTCTTCACTCGGACCGCCGGAACTTGGGGGCCCCGCGGTATGTTAATTTCTACATCGTTTACTGACTACAACTAGAGAACAGAAGGGAGCCGCCAAGGGGCGCACGCGGCACGAAAAAAGCCGGTGGCCAACACGAAGGCCGAGACGACGGCAAAGTCAAGAGTCGCCGTCGTCGCTGTCAGGGACGATCTCATCATCCCTGTCGCCGTCGCCGTCGTCGTCGTCGTCGCCGTCGTCGTCGTCGTCGTCGTCGTCGCCGGAGTGCCGGCCCCCCTCCGGCTAGAGAGGCTGGGGGAGAGGCTGGGGACGGGGAGGCAGGGGACGAGGGGACCGGGGCACCAACACCGGCGGGGGGACGAACTCGTCGGACCCGGTCGCCCTCGTCGTCGTCCCGGCTGGTAACCGCCAAGTCGACGCGCCCCCAGTCGAACCGCCGCTGACGAGTCACGAGGTCATCCGAGGCGGACAACTCGTGCGTGTACAGCGTCTCCGTCGTGGCCAAGAGACCCGGGACCGGAGTCGTCGGCAAGGGCGAGGGCTTGCCGTCGCAGACCTCCACCTCCACCTCCACCTCCTGCCCCGCCGCCTCCTCCTCGGTGAGGCCGGCCGCCTCCAGGACCACCCGGACGGCGGCGTCCCAGCCCGACACCCGAGGGACCAAGACGGCGGCGTCGGCCGCAGGCTCCCTCCAGGTCCACTCCCTGGCGTGGGTGCGTGAGACCCTCAGGGCCGTGAACCCCGCCGCCACGAGCCGCGAGTACAAGTGGGGGTTGGCCCCGAACTCCAACCCCTCCGGCTCGAACTTATCCAGCTCGGCCACGACCGACTGGGTGGTGGCGTTGCTGCCCTTGAGGTCTAACCCCAAGAACAGCTCGCCGCCGAGCTGGACAGGCCGGCTGGTGATCGCGTGCCCCTGCCACGACAACCACGTGTTCGGGTTCCTTGACAGACGGGCCATGGAGAGCCCGCCCGCCAAGTCCCGAACCGACGGGAACACCCACCCGTTCAGGATCTCGTCATCCTGCAAGTCCGGCCGGACGCCGCGACGGATGGCGAAAACGCCGACCGAGTCCCCGCTGAAGTCGAGGATCTCCATCGAAACTGGGATCCTCTCGTCCCCCCCGACCGGCCCCCAGAGGTCGCCGCCGGTCTCCCCCACGTACGAGCCGTCCACGAAGGGCCGCGCCGCGAACACGCCGGTGGTGCCGTCCTCGTCGAGGGCGACGTAGACCCACGGGAGGAAGTTCCTGGCCTCCTCTGGGGCCTCCCAGAAGAGGTAGGAGACCAAGAGGTAGTGCGGCAGCCCGCACTGCCGCAGCGACAAGGTGTAGCGGGTCGCCCGGATGTACCTATCCTCTAGCGTACCCCGAAGCTTCCCGCCACCCACGTCCTTGTCTAGCTCCGCCCTCTTGGAGGCCAGGTACCTCTCCCTGTTACCTGGATGGGAGATCGTCCCCTGCACGCTCATGTCCGGCAGGAAATGAGGCGCCGCGACCACCTCCACATCCGCCCTGGGACCGTAACCCGTGATCACGCCACGACCACCGACACCCCCCCCCGCCCCCGCCCCACCCGCCGCACTGGGGCCCGCCCCCGACCCACCCGCCACACCGGGACGCGCCCCACCCGCCACACTGGGACGCGCCCCACCCGCCACACCCCCCACACTGGGACGCGACCCACCCGCCACACTGGGACGCGCCCCCGCCACACCCCCCACCCCCCTGCCCCCCCCCACCGGCGTCCTCGCCCCGCCGACCCGGTGCAACAACGCCGAGGCCACGCTGGCGAGGGGGGTCCCCGCGGGAGCGCCGGACACCCCACGCAACACAGTGGTCGGGGCCGGGTCGGCCACCGGAGCCGAGGGAGCAGCAGCACCCGGGACCGTGTCGCCCGCCGGAGCCACCAAAGGGGCGGCCACCGGGGGCGAGGAAGCAGCAGCGCCCGGGGCCGTGTCGGCCGCCGGGGCCACCGAAGGGGCGGTCACCGGGGCCGTGTCGGCCACCGGAGCCACCAAAGGGGCGGTCACGGGGTCCGTGTCGGCCACCCGAGCCACCGAAGGGGCGGTCACCGGGGCCGTGTCGGCCACCGGAGCCACCAAAGGGGCGGTCGCGGGGGGCGTGTCGCCCACCGCAGCCGGCAAAAGCAGCGCGCCCGGGTCGGCCCCCCCGCCAGTCCACAAAAGGGGCGGGGACGCGTCGGTCGCCTCAAGGGTGTGAGGCACCCCCGAAGCGCCGACGGTCGAGACTACCGTCGCGGACGACTGAGAGGACACCACCCCCGCGTCCCCCCCACCGCCACCGCCACCACCGACACCACCGACACCGCCGACACCACCGACACCGCCGCCACCACCGCCACCACCACCACCACCGCTCCCAGCAGAGGACGACGTGAACATGCTCCTGTTGATTTTTATCGGCCGCCGGGCCTGAATCACATACGCGCACATGCACACCACACGCGACGGCATTCGCCAAATAACGTTAGGTCGATAGTACAACACGAGGCGGGTGCGCGGCACTACCAACAAACGCGGATGAGGCCCGTGACGATTTTTAAGCGTTAAATCTATTATTGCCGGCGTCGGCTAAAAAAGAGTGTACCTTTATATATATACTTATATATGGCTCGCGCACTCGGCGTCCGTTCGAGCGGGAGAAAAAGGAAGGCGACGAAACCGAAAACGAAAACGAGGCATCGCGTGCGGGCCAACGGCGCCGAACGCCGCCGCGCGTGGTCCCCCCCGGACACGCGGTCGATGCGAGGGCCTCGCCGCTTCGATCGCGGCACGGGGTCCGAGCCGGATTTCGAGGGGTGGTTCCCGAAGGTGTATAGGAATCAAGGGCCCGAACCGTACGCGATGCACGAGCAATCGTTTGAGACGTACAAGGCGGCGAACGGTCTCGACGACGACTTCGTTTCCAATCCGTACATGCAGTTCATCGATCCGCGAACAGGCCAGGAGGATTCGCGAAAACGGTACGAACAGGCCAGGGACAGGAAATACGCGCGAACCAAGATATTCGATATGCAGCAAAATCTGGCCGAAGGGCGGCAACGGTACCGCCGCAGCGTCGGGGAAATGGGGTTGAAACAGCCGCCCATCCCTTGGAAGAACCGCCAACGCACCGCCGCCGACGAGGAGTTTCTCACGAGACCGTCGGAGCCTCTGCGACACATGGACGACTGGCTCCCCAAGGAGACGCTATTCCACCGGGCCGCCAGGGCGATTCGAAAGAGCGACATGCGGCAAACGGATCCGGCCGCGTGGGCGGTGTACCAGAACATATACCATAGGGGGACGGTCCCTGGCGACCCGGCACGGCCCATGGAGCATTAGTATATTTTTTTGACAGCACTTCCCCTATAAAAATGGGCCGTGGGTTAGGTGCCATGTGCAAATGGGTGGCATCACTTCCCATAAATAAATCAAGGCTAGGGCCTTAATAAAATTTTGACAGCATTTCCCCTATAAAAATGGGCCGTGGGTTAGGTGCCATGTGCAAATGGGTGGCATCACTTCCCATAAATAAATCAAGGCTAGGGCCTTAATAAAATTTTGACAGCATTTCCCCTATAAAAATGGGCCGTGGGTTAGGTGCCATGTGCAAATGGGTGGCATCACTTCCCATAAATAAATCAAGGCTAGGGCCTTAATAAAATTTTGACAGCATTTCCCCTATAAAAGTGGGCTGTGGGTTAGGTGCCACGTGCATAACGGTGGCAGCACTTCCCATAAATAAATCAAGGCTAGGGCCTTAATAAAATTTTGACAGCATTTCCCCTATAAAAGTGGGCTGTGGGTTAGGTGCCATGTGCATATAACGGTGGCAGCACTTCCCATAAATAAATCAAGGCTAGGGCCTTAATAAAATTTTGACAGCATTTCCCCTATAAAAGTGGGCTGTGGGTTAGGTGCCATGTGCATAACGGTGGCAGCACTTCCCATAAATAAATCAAGGCTAGGGCCTTAACCCCTAAATGGTCTGGCTGCCGATTTTCCGCCTAAAACTGAGTTACAGCCGACACGTCGGCCCCTTCTCGGGGGACCAAATGCCGCGAAAACTATTGAGAATTAGGAAAAGTTTAGCTGAGAAGATCGAAAGTTTATAATTTTCCTCACAGCATGGTACTAGGGTTTGCATACTTCTGACAAAGTTATAGAGGTGTTCTGGCCGGTCAAAGTACAAGGGGTCAGGGTACTTTTTCACGTAGAACGTGCATTCCGGAAAACGACGACCTGGCCATGGCGGCTTGCGCCCACGCATGGCATTTACGTTTTCGTTCGAATTTTCTGACCAAACTCAGGAAATTGATTTTATACGTCCTAAAGATGATACAGGCCAATTTTTGGTTCGCGGGAATGCCATTTAATAGGTGTCGGCAGCGTTCTTGCTGGAAAAAACTGCGATCAGGCCGGACGATAGAAACGTTGACAGCAATAACTTTCCGGCGTATTTTTAAGGATATATCGGTTTCTTTGTACTTTTTATGATGATTTGTAGTCGTAAACGTGCAAGGGTGGCCAGAAATCGTCGAATCTAGCGACCATGCTGCACAACTTTGGTGTGCCGAAATGCGCCATTTTGCGGCCACCGCCTGGGCCAAGGTAATGCCAGCCATGCCAGGTAAAGCTGAGTTATCGTTTTCTTGTCGATGTTTGACGTTTATATATACGTTGTAGCTTGTGTAGCACATTCTTTCTTCATTATTCATGCTCTTTCTTGACCATGGCCTGGCCCCTTCCTAAAACACCATTCTTAGATGCTTCCCTCAGTCAGTTGACCTGCCATAGTGTGATGGTGATAAGTTTTAGAGGCTGTATGGGTTTGAATACCTCCATATATGTTTGTTATACATTTCCCACACACATATTGCATGAGTGTGAGGCAGTTGGCTGGTCTCTGTGGCATCATCAAGCATGTACCCGGTGAGTAGAAGCTTCCCATTGTCAGCATGTGCCACCAGGTGTGCTGGCCATCACCTGGCAAGCTATAGCAGCTTAGGCCTAGTTTATCCTTGCTAGGGCAAGCTGAAATAGGCTTAAAATCACTAGTTTGTTGGTGGCTGCCTCCTAGAATGCATGCCTTGCGTAGGGTATCCGTACCACGTTACCTACGTGCATGGACAAGGTGGCACCTGCACATAGGTGCCATGTAAGGGCAGTGTGATGATGCAGTTATGTTTCCCCATCATTGTGGAAGGGAAATGTATTGTGTGGCATGGTTGGGGGACATTTTTAGTAGGTATTAGTAGGTAGTATGCCCACCCCTACCCCTTTGGTTGCTTTTTACCAACGGTACCCCTATGGGCTGTACTGGGTGTAACTGCTGGTATACCCACCCAAATGATGACCCCAATGGCTCAAACTGTTCAGCAACTAATTGTTTATCATCCCTGAAGTGGTAGGTGCCTAGCTCTTACAACATAATTCAAAATGCACATTCTACCAAAAATGAAAACGCTCGTCTTGACCCCCCTGACTTTGACGGCAGTTATACATGGCCTACCCTGCATATATGTAAGGTTGTGATATACCAACCCGAAGGGCAACTCATGGACATGCTTGGCCCCCAAGGACAGCCATTGGATATGGGTGGGTTGGATGGCATCTGGTTTGCAAAATTGTGAAGTTACAGCCGATGCATCGGCAGTATTTCTGCCCATTTAGGGGTTAATAAAATTTTGACAGCATTTCCCCTATAAAAGTGGGCTGTGGGTTAGGTGCCATGTGCATAATGGTGGCAGCACTTCCCATACATAAATCAAGGCTAGGGCCTTAATAAAATTTTGACAGCATTTCCCCTATAAAAGTGGGCTGTGGGTTAGGTGCCATGTGCATAACGGTGGCAGCACTTCCCATAAATAATCAAGGCTAGGGCCTTAATAAAATTTTGACAGCATTTCCCCTATAAAAGTGGGCTGTGGGTTAGGTGCCACGTGCATAACGGTGGCAGCACTTCCCATAAATAAATCAAGGCTAGGGCCTTAATAAAATTTTGACAGCATTTCCCCTATAAAAGTGGGCTGTGGGTTAGGTGCCATGTGCATAACGGTGGCAACACTTCCCATAAATAAATCAAGGCTAGGGCCTTAATAAAATTTTTTGACAGCATTTCCCCTATAAAAGTGGGCTGTGGGTTAGGTGCCATGTGCATAACGGTGGCAGCACTTCCCATAAATAAATCAAGGCTAGGGCCTTAATAAAATTTTGACAGCATTTCCCCTATAAAAGTGGGCTGTGGGTTAGGTGCCATGTGCATAATGGTGGCAGCACTTCCCATAAACAAACAAGGCTAGGGGGCTTAATAAAATTTTGACAGCATTTCCCTATAAAAGTGGGCTGTGGGTTAGGTGCCATGTGCATAATGGTGGCAGCACTTCCCATAAATAAATCAAGGCTATGGCCCTTAATAAAATTTTGACAGCATTTCCCCTATAAAAGTGGGCTGTGGGTTAGGTGCCATGTGCATAATGGTGGCAGCACTTCCCATAAATAAATCAAGGCTATGGCCCTTAATAAAATTTTGACAGCATTTCCCCTATAAAAGTGGGCTGTGGGTTAGGTGCCATGTGCATAATAAGGGTGGCAGCACTTCCCATAAACAAACAAGGCTATGGCCTTAATAAAAATTTGATAGCTTATCCCATAGTAAAAATAGGCTAGCCACTTTAATAATACCATGGGAATCGACAAGGATGGACAAATGATCATCTATGCTACCAAGGACGTAGCTAGAAACAAACTAGCAAGGATGGGGCGATGATCATCTATGCTACCAAGGGCGTAGCTAGAAACGAAATAGCAATGGGAGGATGCCGGCATTGGTTTAAGCTAGCTAGAAACGCAAAGAAAATGACGATGGGTGCCGGCTTTGATGTAAGCTAGCTAGAAACGCAAAGAAAATGACGATGGGTGCCGGCTTTGATCTAAGCTAGCTAGAAACGCAAAGAAAATGACGATGGGTGCCGGCTTTGATGTAAGCTAGCTAGAAACGCAAAGAAAATGACGATGGGTGCCGGCTTTGATGTAAGCTAGCTAGAAACGCAAAGAAAATGACGATGGCTGCCGGCTTTGATGTAAGCTAGCTAGAAACGCAAAGAAAATGACGATGAGTGCCGGCTTTGATGTAAGCTAGCTAGAAACGCAAAGAAAATGACGATAGGTGCCGGCTTTGATGTAAGCTAGCTAGAAACGCAAAGAAAATGACGATGGGTGCCGGCTTTGATGTAAGCTAGCTAGAAACGCAAAGAAAATGACGATAGGTGCCGGCTTTGATGTAAGCTAGCTAGAAACGCAAAGAAAATGACGATGGGTGCCGGCTTTGATGTAAGCTAGCTAGAAACGCAAAGAAAATAACGATTGATAGCGGCTTTGATGTAAGCTAGCTAAGGACACACCTTATCGCCCGCTTCGCCTTCGTGGCGTTTCATATTTCGTTCCAGATCCAGAAAAATGATGGCGAATTGGTGCAGATTGCCGCGTTTACTCGCTTGATTTCGCTCGCTTGCTTGCACTCGCTCACTTTTACTCACTAACAACCATTTCAAGTGTTGTGCAAGCCTTTATGCACTCAACAATTGCATTTTACATAAAAATAGCGCGTTATATGCATTAAATTCACGCACCCATGCATCGTGCGCTAAGTCCGGCACGCTAATTCTGTCGAACCGAGATCTGTACTATGGACTGACATTTGTACTACTTCCGAGATATTTGTACTACTTCTATAGCAATTGTACTAATTTTTTGATAGTTGTACTACCTTTCCAACGATATTTGACCCCTAACACGCCTCAGAATTCGAGTTTGGTCACCCGTTTGTAAGAAACTTAGCTCAAATTCGAATTTTTGCTATGTAAGTGACACTTAAATCATGTATTCATTCATTGCAATAGGTATAAACCGCTTATATTGATCTAGAAACGGTCATGCCAGTGTCCTAGTAACGTTTCCTACGCGTGTGCCCACCAGCCCCCCCCCTCCCACCAACCCCCCACCGCTCCGCGGCCCGGCCCTGCGGCCCCCGATAGCCCCGATAGCCCCGATAGCCCCAATAGCCCCGATGGCCCCAATAACCCCAATAGCCCCAATAACCCCAATAGCCCCAATAGCCCCAATAGCCCCAATAACCCCAATAGCCCCAATAGCCCCAATAGCCCAATAACCCCAATAGCCCCAATAGCCCCAATAGCCCAATAACCCCGATAGCCCCGCCCGCCACCCCCCAGAAAAAACACGCTTATAAGGGGAAAAAAACGATGGATTGCCATCGCCTGCGGGCGGAGGGATCGCGTGGAGTGGCTACCCTTGACTGGGAAGATGACAGAACCGCGGACCCGAGGCTCGCAGCTGACGGGGCGGACAGGCGTGGAGTCGCTACCCTTGACTGGGAAGATGACCGAGAAACGCGGGTTCGAACCACCACACCTTTTTATTTTTTGTTTCTTTCCTCCCACCGAGTCTAAGGGCCCTTTTGCCCCCACGCCCCCCACGCCCCCCACGCCCCCCACGGCCCCCACGGCCCGCCCACGGCACCCACGCGGGCCGACAGAGGGCCGACAACACACGCGGCCCACGGGAGGGAATGGGGGCACACGCGCCCCGAGGGGGGAATGGGGTCACACGCGGGCCGAGGGGGGAATGGGGTCACCCTCGTGAAACGTAGGAGGCTTTTGAACTCCGATAACCCTATTGATCGCAACGAAGTGCGCTGAACCTACGCCCAAGCAAGCTGACCCCATAGGCTCCGCCTAATGCTAGCTTCCGCGGCGGTCTAGCGGGGTTGTTGTGCGTACGTCGGTATAAGCACGGCCCCTTCGGGCACTTGTTGTCCGTATCCCGTGTAGGCGATACTGGGGCGTCCGGTTACCGGATCGAAATAGCCCGCGACGTCCTTCCCCGGATCGCTGACGAACGCTCTTGCCTCCTGGTACAACCTCTCGTACGAGTTAAAATCCTCCGTCGGCACGGGCGCCACTCGGTTCCTGGAGTGCCACCAATCCGCCAGTCTCTCCCACGGGAGAGTGCCCGCGCCCAGCCCGATCACCCCCACGGCCACCATCACCCCGCCCGCTATCATAAGCTTTTTCCATTTGGCCTCTTCTTCCCGGTATCTCTTCTCATCGTAGTCTCCTAGCAGGGTTTTGAACGCCCCGTACCCCAACATCCCCAGTCCGGCCACTCCGAGCACTCCCAGCAGACCGATCACAATCCACGTCGCGGACTCAGGCAGAGCCCACATGTTCCCACCTGACTGCTGGCGTAATTTATCGGGGGGCGACCGGCCTGTTCCAGCACGAACAGCCCCTTGACCCCGTTCTCGGAACACCCCCGGGCGGATCCCTGCACTCTGATTGGCCGGCTGGCCCGATGGAAACAAATCCCTGCACGGTGATTGGCCCGTTTTGTAAAAACGCAACCACAAGTGTTCCGTTCCTGAAAAAACACGCAGAACGGAGGGTGGGACGACCATCAGCTTTAGGCTAAGTTCCCGTGTTTGCGTGTCACTGTCCCCTTGGCTATCTCTTCTCCCATATTCTCCATAATTTTATGGTGAAAAATTTGATCATAAAATATGGCTAAATTTTATGGTGAAAAAATCATAGTAAAAGAAACAGGGATGGCATGGTAGGGACACCCCCGCATACCGCAACCACGGGATCCTAGCCAAAAGCTGATGGTCGCTCCACCCCTTGTTCTGCGTGTTTTTCCAGGAACGGAACACTTGTGTTTGCGTTTGGACAGAATGGACCAATCAGAAGTCTGGATTTTGTTTTCTTTAGGGCTTCCAGCCAATCACGAAGCAGCAGTCTGTTCCTGGCCCGCCCCTCCCCCGGTCCAAGGCGGGACAGACCCGTTCAAGCTGGAACAGGCCCGGCGGCGCGGCGCCACTTTCGAGTTTCCCGCCAAAAGTGTCCACCCTCGGTGAGTCAGCGTGGGCGTGACGCGAGTCAGGCGGGCATAAATAGAGACCTAGGAGAGGAGCAGGACACACGCACCACAGCCAACCATGGCAAGTGGAAAGAGCTATTGGAAACGATCCGAAGGCGGGTGCGAGCACGGCAAGCGCCCGTCGTCCTGCTCGAAGTGCAACCTGTGCGAGCACGGGTGCTTCAAGCCCCGCTGCCTGAAAGGCTGCTCGCTGCTGTGCAAGCACGGAGCGAAGAAAGAGAGGTGCACGGAGTGCAAGGAGAAGTGCGCGCACGGGAAGGCGTACTTCTGCAAGCACCTGGAGTGCCGCCTCGGTATCTGCGAGGAGCACAGCGCGTTGTGCAAGAAGGCCCTCCAGAAGAGCAAGTGCCCGTGGTGCCACCCGGGCCAGAGGGGCAAGGCCTCCAACGAGCGCTTCGTGAGGGACGCCGGCCTCTCGTCCACTTTCATCGACCTCTACGAGCGCGGCGGGGCCGCCCGCATGGACACGGACCGTTGCGAGCACGACAGGTTCAAGTTCTCCTGCCGCGAGTGCGGAAAGTGCCAGCACGGCGTCTACAGGCCCGACTGCCAGGAGGGATGCTTCCTGAGGTGCTGGCACGGCAAGAAGCCCGATCACTGCGCCACGTGCAACCCCAACCGCTGCCCTCACGGCAAGCTGCTGAGGTGCGCCGAATGCGACATGACCGCCCCCATCTCCCGGGTATCGCGGGAGCCAGTAAACCATATGGAGTAATAAAATAATTCTTGCATCCCTCACACCCCCAATGAGCCAACAATGAGTCCAAAGAAGGACAAACATAGATGTTCAAATAGTGACCTCTAGCCAGGAGTAGCCCGCAGCCCCTCAGCCCGCGGGCCGACTCGGCCCGTTCTCGACCCGCTCGGCCCGTACCAAAGGAAACAAACGGGGAGTTAGTATACCCGCCACCCTCCACGTGGCACCCGCAAAAGGAAACAACCGCGGGAAAAGAAACAAACGAAAGGAAACAAACGTCCACGCGTCAGGCGCCCATTGGTTCATAGGGAAACAACCCGCACTTTGGGGACGGCCAGGACGGTCCACTAGGAACTCAGATCTGAGATTTTTCTCAGTTTTTCTCAGTTTTCTCAGGAAGGCTGCCTGAGATTTCCTGAGATTTCCTGAGATGTCCTGAGATTTCCTGAGATTTCCTGAGATCAACTGAGAAAAATCTCAGTTTTCTCAGGAAAACTGAGAAAATCACCTGAGAAAACTGAGAAAACTGAGAAAAAACTGAGATCAGCCTGAGAAAGTCGCCTGGCCTGAGATTTTTTTTTCTCAGGAACGAAATTTCTCAGGCGCCTGGTTTTTTCTCAGGTTGCTGCCTGAGAAAATCTGAGACTGAGAATATCTGGGAAACTTAAGGCCTGAGAAAAACTGAGAAACCTCATGCACACAGAGAAATCGCATTCATACCACGCAACCAGAAATCACTTTGATTACAAATTATAATAATTTCTTGTGCAGTTGGAGTACAGCTCTTCAAGTTTAATAAGAACATCAATTTCAGTCACTAGACGAGTTGCTACAATCTGCTTCAGCGTAGCTCACTTTTCCATACGCCCTTGCACTTCTCCTCGTTGGTGCAAGGTCGCCCCGGCTAGGTTCAGCCACATTCTTGTGCTGCCTACCCCCTCTCCCCCTCTGCCCACGATTCCCCCGCGTAGGTTCAGCCGCATACTCGCGGCCATCGCCACCACGGGCAGAATCAGCAGCATTTTCTGCTGCAGGCTGCCTCCTTCCTCTCCCCCTCCGTCCACGCTTCCCCGTGCAGGTTCAGACGCATTGTAGCTGCATGGGTCATCACTGTCGCTGCTAGGTGGAGCCACATCCTCTTGGCTACCATTATCACTGCCGCTGCAGATGGAGGAATCAGTTTCTGCTGCAGGCTGCTTACCCCTCCTCTTCCTTGGTGCAGGCATGCCATCCTCGCTGCCACACTAGGAACGGAGTGTTGACAAACTTTGACAATTGTTTGTCAAGAATTGTCAAATAGTTCTAGTGTGACCCGCTGGCTTCACACAGCCAAAAAAAAAAAAAAATTAATCAATTTTTGGCGGTAGAGAGACCATGGAGGGACTGCCCGCTGCCCGCTGTAGACGCATACTGTAGTTCGTAGAAGCGTACTCCTTCGCTGCACTCCGGAGAGGAATCGTGACGGACTGACGGTCTCCTTCGCTGCCCTCCAGAGAGGAGGCCGCTAAAGCGGCCGCTCGCTTCGCTCGCTGGGAGCTTTGCGCGGATTGGTTGGCAGTTCTTCCGTGCGCTTGGCGCGGATTGGTGGTCAGTCAGTCCGCCCCTTCTGGATTGGCCGCGTACTCGGTGATGCCCTGAATAGTGTCGGATTACCTTACATTGCCAAATTAGTAATATAGATTCTTGACATATCAACTGACATGACCTTGACAAACCTTGACAGAACTTGACAAAAGCTTGACATGATAACATCAAAGGCTTGACAAACCTTGACAGAATGTTGAAAGGTTGACAAAACCTTGACAATCTTTGAAATATCAACATATCAACACGGAAAAAAATGTCAATACACTGACAAACCAAGGTGATGTGTCAAGAAATGTCAAGACGTTAACAAACGAAGGCCAAAAAAATTGTTAACATGACAAAATGTCCACAAATGTTAACATGACAAACGTCAACATGACAACCAAAGGCGTAGCAAACTGACAAATCAACACCACGCACAGGTAAACTTATTTCATTAAAATCAACAAGTTCAAAAGACCACCTAAACCAAGTCATCATCATCATCATCATCATCAAAATCAACATGGCTGCTACCTTGCTGCCTGAATTGCGGTTTTCTGCATTACATTAGCATGACAAACTGTACTGACAAAACACATGAAGGAGAAGTGCACTCAATCACAGTCCGAGGGTGGCGGGCAAGATGCACAGCCACAAGCATCTTACAAATGCAGTATAACATCCGCGTAGGGCTGTCCCAGCGATCATTGCTGAAATTAATGGACGACTTTCTAGAAATTTACCGCAGGAGACTGTCCAGTGCTACAGCGATGTGATGAGGGCTCAGAGCCTACAAAATCTGTGTCCGCAGGTGCCCTCCCCGCCATGCTGGGCTGGCCGATGTGTGCGCCATGGTTGTGTTAGGTAGATTGCCTGCATGCAAGGGAAACATGCGTTATCCAGCAAAGCAGCAAAGGGAACACACAACGATCTTAAGTGAGATGAATACCCGACGCCTTGACGCGCCAACAACGTTGCATTACCTAAATCAGTTGTGTGTAATGAGACGGCGTGAGAGCACAGCAGTCGCGTGGCTGTTTGTGAGTGATGGCTTGATTTTTGGACCGAGAAAGTGAGATAGTGGACAGAGAGAGAGAGAGAGAGAGAGAGAGAGAGAGAGAGAGAGAGAGAGAGAGAGAGAGAGAGAGAGAGAGAGAGAGAGAGAGAGAGAGAGAGAGAGAGAGGGCCTGGTATTCTCACCTAAACTGTCCCTATGTACCTCACAAGATGTAGGGAACTGCGAAACCACAGGAATACCTAGAGAAGAGCGCTTCCTGGCTCACGAAAAACTCGCCGATTGAGTGCTTGACGTTCACGTTTGATAATGCTGAACTGCGTTATCAAATCATCTGCGTTATCAAATCATCATCTGGCAGAGTCACGTCACTTGGTTGGTGCCGGGCCCGCTACAAAAAACGTAGCGGGCCCGGTGATGTCGCTATTACACCACCCGACTTTACATCGAGTCACTGTGAATGATATATATATGGCTGCCTACAGCACCGCGCATGGTGTCCAAGTAAAATTATGGCGCTGCCAAGGCTGCGTACCTGCCGTTATCGCCTTGGTCTTTGTCACGGTGGCGTTCTCCAATTCACGTGCAACGTCCACTTCCTGTGCCAGCTCTGGCGCGGCGCGTGCCCTTCGGGCTGAATTTCAAATTTCCGCGTGCAGTCCGTTGGAGAGGGGCGCTGCGTCCGGAGTCCGGACTTGGGAATTCGGAGGCTGCTGGTCGCACAAAAGATCGTTGTTGGCTGTTGAGTGATGTCCGACTGGCACGATGGAGAGGGCTCCATCACATTGGCGACCTCACCAGTGGCCCACATGTACCGACGAGACCTGCATCTCGAGCTTGTCGGCCCTCACGCTGCAGCTGTCGCCATGCGAGACGCCCTGAGACTCTCGGCATGATTTTTCCCGTGCAATATCACGCCCTCGATTCGCAGCAAGGCCCGTCTGCTCCAATATGGCCGACTGCGGGCTGTGCCGTAACAGGAAATGTCCGGGTGATGGCAGGCAGTGCCTACCCATCCCACCGCACGCACCGCGTCAAGCAATATTTCCACTTCCGCTGCTGCTGGGCACCGGGCTACTGCCTACATTTCTTCAATCGCTCCATCGCCTCCTCCATGGTGCCTCGCTCCCTGCGGCCCCTCCGCCACGCCGGATATCCATGGCAATCAAGCCTACCGGCTACCACCATACCGGCCACGAGCCCTTGCTGCACCAAACGAAGTGTGCGGCCCCGAATTAAGTGAAGTACACGGCAGGACTGGGAACCACCTGAAATTACATCGGGGTCTCCAGTGGACTTGGCGTCACATCTTGCTAACGTTGTCACTGTCGGCAGTTGTCAGTTGCTGTTGGTTGTTGCATGCTGAGGGTTGCAGATGTTCTAGGAACAGCTGGTCCAATGTTGCTATGCATGCAGTTACTCTTGCCATTACGTGTGTCCGTGTGCCTCCAACCATCCCGCCACAATGCCAGCACCCTCCACCCCGCTAACTCCCACTCGCCCCACTCCCCTGCCTGTTCCATACCCGCCCCACCCACAAATATACGTCACAGACATCCACATGCCGTTATCCATCCCCACCTGACTACGGACTACTCTCGCCCCCACGCTGAGGTCCCCCACAACACCGTAACACCGCCCTCCTCCCCCAAACCATCCGATGACCCACCCGACCATCCACCTTGAGTCCCCCCAAACCAACCTATCTGACTACCACCCTTCCGTATTACATACACCACCTTCCACACCAACATAACAAACCACCTACTAAACAAACCTACCGCCCCACAACGAGGTTCCCCTACACCACTGCACCCCGCCCACCCCGCCCCCCGCTGCCCCAACATACGATGACTCCACCCCACCATCCACGTGAAGCATAACCATCCACCCCGGCCTCCGGGGCAACCAATCAGCTGTCCACTCAACCATAACTGACACTGCTGCACCGACCACCGGCAAGCCCGCCTACGTACCATACCCAAGCCACCCACGCAACCCAAGCATCCCCAACCCTCACACGAACCTGTGACCTACGCACGAGCTACCTACAACTGCGACTCACAACTACTACATAATCAACCCATAACAATGTCCCCCATGACCCCCGCCAAAGGGGGGGGTCCCCCCAATAGTCACACACACACACACACACACACACACACACTCTACAATACCCAGGACCACGAGTACCCACCCAATTCACCTCCCACAACGGTATCACCCACGAGTCCAGTGCCCCACCCATGTCCACAGCGACACCCCGGAGACTTCACCACGCCCACCGACTGCACGCACGCACACCTAGCTGCACACTCCCACGCACCTACCCTCGCACGCACGCATGCACGCAGCCATCAACCCACCCACCAAGGCACGCCTGCACAAACGCGCACATGCACAAGTGCACGCACACGCACACATAGCTGCACACTCTCACGCACCCACTCACGCACGCACGCCTGCACACAGCCATCAACCCACCCGCCAAGGCACGCCTGCACAAACGCACTCATGCACAACTGCACGCACTCGCCCACGCACGCACACCTAGCTGCACGCCTGCACGCAGTCACGCAATGCATGGCAGCATGCCCGCCTTCTATATCATTCTTGGAATATCATGTTGCATATGGCATTATTATCATGTTTGTAAATTTAACTCCTTGCTTTCTGTATGCTTTCTTTCTTTGGGGGATGACTTGATGCAGATCGTGGAGCATACAAGCTCGACGAGAAGACGTACACATCAATATTGAGTGAAACCACCGTTGCTGGGCTCTGGCATGCCAGCTGTTATATGGCCATGAGCCATCAGCTAGCAATCCAGAAATAGGATGAGAGCAGTTTTGAGTCGATGTTTTATATTTTGATGGTATTGAAATGATGAGTCACAGAATGCCACAATGAAACATAAGTTCATTACTATCAAACAGCGTGATGCCATGAATGCCACGCCTAATACCACAAGATGTGCTAATAACGTATTTAATTCATTAATGAATTGTTGGATTTATTGCATGATGGTGTTATGCTTGTTAGAATACACATTTAATTCTGGCAATGGCATGCCTGAGAAAATGCCCTGAGATTTTAAGCGCCTGAGAAAATGCCCTGAGATTTTCAGCGCCTGAGAAAATGCCCTGAGATTTTCAGCCTGAGAAAAAAAAATCTCAGTGTCCACGTAAAATCTCAGTTTCCACTTAGCCCTGAGATTTCCTGAGATTTCCTGAGAAAAAGCCAATTTTCTCAGGCCAATCTCAGGAAATCTCAGGTCACTTTCTCAGGAAATCTCAGGAAATCTCAGGAAAATCTCAGGAAATCTCAGGAAATCTCAGGACATCTCAGGAAATCTCAGGAAATCTCAGTTTTTTTCTCAGGAAATCTCAGGAAATCTCAGGAAATCTCAGTTTTCTCAGTAGCGAGTTCCTAGTGTCGAACGAAACAATGCCAGCATAATATCTCACCCGATGGTAAAAACCAAGGGTCCTTGGGCTAGTCGAGGGTTCTTCGGGTCGAGTCCGGGTTTCTAACGGCCGTTAGAAACCCGGACTCGACCCGAAGAACCCTCGACTAGCCCGAGGACCCTTGGTTTTTACCATCGGGTGAGATATTATGCTGGCATTGTTTCGTTCGACCGTCCTGGCCGTCCCCAAAGTGCGGGTTGTTTCCCTATGAACCAATGGGCGCCTGACGCGTGGACGTTTGTTTCCTTTCGTTTGTTTCTTTTCCCGCGGTTGTTTCCTTTTGCGGGTGCCACGTGGAGGGTGGCGGGTATACTAACTCCCCGTTTGTTTCCTTTGGTACGGGCCGAGCGGGTCGAGAACGGGCCGAGTCGGCCCGCGGGCTGAGGGGCTGCGGGCTACTCCTGGCTAGAGGTCACTATTTGAACATCTATGTTTGTCCTTCTTTGGACTCATTGTTGGCTCATTGGGGGTGTGAGGGATGCAAGAATTATTTTATTACTCCATATGGTTTACTGGCTCCCGCGATACCCGGGAGATGGGGGCGGTCATGTCGCATTCGGCGCACCTCAGCAGCTTGCCGTGAGGGCAGCGGTTGGGGTTGCACGTGGCGCAGTGATCGGGCTTCTTGCCGTGCCAGCACCTCAGGAAGCATCCCTCCTGGCAGTCGGGCCTGTAGACGCCGTGCTGGCACTTTCCGCACTCGCGGCAGGAGAACTTGAACCTGTCGTGCTCGCAACGGTCCGTGTCCATGCGGGCGGCCCCGCCGCGCTCGTAGAGGTCGATGAAAGTGGACGAGAGGCCGGCGTCCCTCACGAAGCGCTCGTTGGAGGCCTTGCCCCTCTGGCCCGGGTGGCACCACGGGCACTTGCTCTTCTGGAGGGCCTTCTTGCACAACGCGCTGTGCTCCTCGCAGATACCGAGGCGGCACTCCAGGTGCTTGCAGAAGTACGCCTTCCCGTGCGCGCACTTCTCCTTGCACTCCGTGCACCTCTCTTTCTTCGCTCCGTGCTTGCACAGCAGCGAGCAGCCTTTCAGGCAGCGGGGCTTGAAGCACCCGTGCTCGCACAGGTTGCACTTCGAGCAGGACGACGGGCGCTTGCCGTGCTCGCACCCGCCTTCGGATCGTTTCCAATAGCTCTTTCCACTTGCCATGGTTGGCTGTGGTGCGTGTGTCCTGCTCCTCTCCTAGGTCTCTATTTATGCCCGCCTGACTCGCGTCACGCCCACGCTGACTCACCGAGGGTGGACACTTTTGGCGGGAAACTCGAAAGTGGCGCCGCGCCGCCGGGCCTGTTCCAGCTTGAACGGGTCTGTCCCGCCTTGGACCGGGGGGAGGGGCGGGCCAGGAACAGACTGCTGCTTCGTGATTGGCTGGAAGCCCTAAAGAAAACAAAATCCAGACTTCTGATTGGTCCATTCTGTCCAAACGCAAACACAAGTGTTCCGTTCCTGGAAAAACACGCAGAACAAGGGGTGGAGCGACCATCAGCTTTTGGCTAGGATCCCGTGGTTGCGGTATGCGGGGGTGTCCCTACCATGCCATCCCTGTTTCTTTTACTATGATTTTTTCACCATAAAATTTAGCCATATTTTATGATCAAATTTTTCACCATAAAATTATGGAGAATATGGGAGAAGAGATAGCCAAGGGGACAGTGACACGCAAACACGGGAACTTAGCCTAAAGCTGATGGTCGTCCCACCCTCCGTTCTGCGTGTTTTTTCAGGAACGGAACACTTGTGGTTGCGTTTTTACAAAACGGGCCAATCACCGTGCAGGGATTTGTTTCCATCGGGCCAGCCGGCCAATCAGAGTGCAGGGATCCGCCCGGGGTGTTCCGAGAACGGGGTCAAGGGGCTGTTCGTGCTGGAACAGGCCGGTCGCCCCCCGATAAATTACGCCAGCAGTCAGGTGGGAACATGTGGGCTCTGCCTGAGTCCGCGACGTGGATTGTGATCGGTCTGCTGGGAGTGCTCGGAGTGGCCGGACTGGGGATGTTGGGGTACGGGGCGTTCAAAACCCTGCTAGGAGACTACGATGAGAAGAGATACCGGGAAGAAGAGGCCAAATGGAAAAAGCTTATGATAGCGGGCGGGGTGATGGTGGCCGTGGGGGTGATCGGGCTGGGCGCGGGCACTCTCCCGTGGGAGAGACTGGCGGATTGGTGGCACTCCAGGAACCGAGTGGCGCCCGTGCCGACGGAGGATTTTAACTCGTACGAGAGGTTGTACCAGGAGGCAAGAGCGTTCGTCAGCGATCCGGGGAAGGACGTCGCGGGCTATTTCGATCCGGTAACCGGACGCCCCAGTATCGCCTACACGGGATACGGACAACAAGTGCCCGAAGGGGCCGTGCTTATACCGACGTACGCACAACAACCCCGCTAGACCGCCGCGGAAGCTAGCATTAGGCGGAGCCTATGGGGTCAGCTTGCTTGGGCGTAGGGGTAGTAAGTTCAGCACATCCACTTGGCCACCTTCCCCCGGACCAGGCAAAGCCAAGCGTGCGGCCACTAACGGTTCGTAAGGGGCTCCTTCAGCATATTCACCCCCATCCACTACAGATCCTGCCATTGCCGCTACGGAACCACCGTTCCGGCGGACAAAGGACCTGCAAGCATCATCGATCCCATCTAGGGCCGCCTGCTGCAGAGGCCCGGGCACACGGGCTGAATCTACAGCAGGCGGGTCTCGCCCCCCCCCCCCATCCAGTTTAACGCCCTAACCGTCTGACAGGCTAGTGTGCGAGCATTAAAAGCCCGACTCATCCTATCGCGCCTACGGCCTGAGCGTACCTGCTGCCACCAGTCACGAGGTGGCAGGGGTGCTGGAAGAGGTAGTGGAAGAAGGCACCGCTCCCTCACTTGTTGTTGTTGGACGGGCCGCCCTGCCCCTTCTTGCCGGGACCCTGCTCCAGCTTGTGCTGCAGCTTCCCCATGCTCATCGCCGCCCGCACCGCCGGAGACGCCAGCATTGCTCCACCCTCCTGGAATGGCAGCATTGCCGACGGCGTCCCCTTCCAACCCGTCGACCCCACATCCACCAGCTGGCATGCCGTGATCAGCTTTGCCAGGTACTCGGCTGCTGCCAGCTCCAGAATTACTTCGGAGCGTGGCGTGGCCCAGTAGCCAAATTCTGTCACCATCGTGTCCAGAATTCCTGCCATCTGCAGGAGCAGCATCCGCCTCTCCCCGCTGGCTGAGCTGCCGTGCATCGTCAGCATTAACGATGCACGGATGGACTTCCCCCCACGCTCTCCGCGTAGTCCAGCATTCCTGGCAGCACCGCCTCCAGCATGTTGCTCACCAGCACCGGCACTGCATGCCCACTCAGCGCCACCCCCTTCGTGCGCGCCAGTCTGCCAGCAGCCGTCGCTGCGGCTGGGCTTGCAGCTGCTGGAGTCTTTGCCTGGTCCAGCAGCTTCGACATAGCCGATATTAGGTCGCCAATATCTCCGCCAGTGCGGGCGTTGCCCGGCCGGGATGGAAGCCCTCCAGCTGGCGTTGCATAGCCCGTCTCGGTCCCCAGCAGCCGACCTAGGTTTCGGTCCAGGTCCGCCACAGCCTGGTCGATCGCCCCAGGAGCGCCATCGTCCTCCCCAGCGCCCGCTCCACCATGCCCCGCCCCTCCGCTTCCACCTGCCGAAGGGGGAACACCCCCCGTTCCCACCGCACCTGCTGACACTGGTGGGTCCGGCTCTGCAATAGCCTCCCCCAGTTGCGCTGCTAGCACATCGGCCAGGGCCTCCTCCCCATCCCAGTCGCTGACAAACCCCCGTTCCTCCAGGACGTCCATGACGTTCTTGGCACGCCCCGGAGTGAGCTTCTGGATCCGCTCTAGCCAGTTCCCCTCCCCTAGGATCTTCTGAACCGCAGTGGCGGCCTCCTTTGGGGTGCATCCCTCCTTGGCTGCTTGCTTGAGTTTCGCTAGGAAATTCCGGTCTGGGGCTGTCACTGTGGACATGGTAGGTTATACTGCTTGATGTGTTATCTTGCGTTTTGTTTTTTGTGTTGTGGTCACGTGAGGTTCTCAGGCAAAAGAAAACAACCTGCTTCCCTAGAATGGAAGCCCACCCTTTATAGCAACCACCTCTCCAGCCAACCCCTACCTGGGTGGCTGGGGTACGGGTGCCAGCACAAAAAATATTTTTTCTAAAATTATTTTTTCTTTTGGTGCTATACGGCGTTGCATTCTCCGCTCAGCAGGTTAGTCATAGATAAAATGAGCATAGCTCACCAAGTAGGCCAGCCATGATGACACCAATGGAGCCTGAATCCTCTTCATTTTTTTTATGAGAGGATTCAGGTTACATAAATGCCAACCATGTAGGTAGACAAGCCATGATGACACCATGGGAGCCTGAATCCTCATCATTAAATACATAAATGCCATCCATGTACGTAGGCCAGCCATGGAGACACCATGGGAGCCTGAATCCTCCTCATTAATTACATAAATGCCAACCATGTACGTAAACAAGCCATGATGACACCATGGGAGCCTGAATCCTCATCATTTTTTTTTCTTTGACATCCATGTACATACGTAGACAAGCCATGATGACACCAATGGAGCCTGAATCCTCATCATTAATTACATACATGCCATCCATGTACGTAGACAGGCCATGATGACACCATGGGAGCCTGAATCCTCATCATTTACTATTCCTTGACATCCATGTACGTAGACGGGCCATGATGACACCATGGGAGCCTGAATCCTCATCATTTTGTTTTCCTTGACATCCATGTACATACGTAGGCCAGCCATGGAGACACCATGGGAGCCTGAATCCTCATCATTAATTACATACATGCCATCCATGTACGTAGACAAGCCATGATGACCCCATGGGAGCCTGAATCCTCATCATTTTTTTTTTCTTTGACATCCATGTACGTAGACGGGCCATGACGACACCATGGGAGCCTGAATCCTCATCATTAATTACATAAATGACATCCATGTACGTAGACGGGCCATGATGACACCATGGGAGCCTGAATCCTCATCATTAATTACATACATGCCATCCATGTACGTAGACAAGCCATGATGACCCCATGGGAGCCTGAATCCTCATCATTTTTTTTTTCTTTGACATCCATGTACGTAGACGGGCCATGATGACACCATGGGAGCCTGAATCCTCATCATTATTTACATAAATGACATCCATGTACGTAGACGGGCCATGATGACACCATGGGAGCCTGAATCCTCATCATTAATTACATACTTGCCATTCATGTACGTAGACGGGCCATGGAGACACCATGGGAGCCTGAATCCTCATCATTTACTATTCCTTGACATCCATGTACGTAGACGGGCCATGATGACACCATGGGAGCCTGAATCCTCATCATTAATTACATAAATGCCATCCATGTACGTAGACAAGCCATGATGACACCATGGGAGCCTGAATCCTCATCATTATATACAAAAATGCCATCCATGTACGTAGACGGGCCATGATGACCCCATGGGAGCCTGAATCCTCATCATTAATTACATAAATGCCATTCATGTACGTAGGCCAGCCATGATGACACCATGGGAGCCTGAATCCTCATCATTAATTACATACTTGCCATTCATGTACGTAGACGGGCCATGGAGACACCATGGGAGCCTGAATCCTCATCATTAATTACATACATGCCATCCATGTACGTAGACAAGCCATGATGACCCCATGGGAGCCTGAATCCTCATCATTTTTTTTTTCTTTGACATCCATGTACGTAGACGGGCCATGATGACACCATGGGAGCCTGAATCCTCATCATTAATTACATAAATGACATCCATGTACGTAGACGGGCCATGATGACACCATGGGAGCCTGAATCCTCCTCATTAATTACATAAATGCCAACCATGTACGTAGACAAGCCATGATGACACCATGGGAGCCTGAATCCTCATAATTTACTATTCCTGGACATCCATGTACGTAGGCCAGCCATGATGACACCAATGGAGCCTGAATCCTCTTCATTTTTTTTATGAGAGGATTCAGGTTACATAAATGCCAACCATGTACGTAGACAAGCCATGATGACACCATGGGAGCCTGAATCCTCATCATTTACTATTCCTTGACATCCATGTACGTAGACCAGCCATGATGACACCATGGGAGCCTGAATCCTCCTCATTAATTACATAAATGCCAACCATGTACGTAGACGGGCCATGATGACACCATGGGAGCCTGAATCCTCATCATTAAAAAAATACATGCCATCCATGTACGTAGACGGGCGATGATGACACCATGGGAGCCTGAATCCTCATCATTAATTACATAAATGCCATCCATGTACGTAGACGGGCCATGATGACACCATGGGAGCCTGAATCCTCATCATTAATTACAAAAATGCCATCCATGTACGTACACGGGCAATGATGACACCATGGGAGCCTGAATCCTCATCATTAATTACATAAATGCCATCCATGTACGTAGGCCAGCCATGGAGACACCATGGGAGCCTGAATCCTCCTCATTAATGACATAAATGCCAACCATGTACGTAGACAAGCCATGATGACACCATGGGAGCCTGAATCCTCATCATTATATACAAAAATGCCATCCATGTACGTAGACGGGCCATGATGACACCATGGGAGCCTGAATCCTCATCATTATATACAAAAATGCCATCCATGTACGTAGACGGGCCATGATGACACCATGGGAGCCTGAATCCTCATCATTAATTACATAAATGCCATTCATGTACGTAGGCCAGCCATGGAGACACCATGGGAGCCTGAATCCTCCTCATTAATTACATACATGCCATCCATGTACGTAGACAAGCCATGATGACCCCATGGGAGCCTGAATCCTCATCATTTTTTTTTTCTTTGACATCCATGTACGTAGACGGGCCATGATGACACCATGGGAGCCTGAATCCTCATCAAGTCGCCTACGCCCGCGCGCGCGGCAGCTGGCGTGGCTGCACCTGCCAACTCGCCTGCGCCTGCACTCACGACCACCGGCGCGGCTGCACCTAGCAAGTCGCCTGCGGCCCCCGGCGCGGCTGCACCTGCACTGCCAACTCGCTTGCATGCGCCTGCGCGCGCGGCAGCACCTGCCAACTCACCTGCGCCTGTGCGCGCGGCCACCGGCGTGGCTGCACCTGCCAATTCGCCTACGCCCGCGCCTGCGGCCACCGGCGCGGCAGCACCTGCCAACTCGCTTGCGCCTGCGCGCGCGGCAGCACCTGCCAACTCGCTTGCGCCTGCGCGCGGCAGCACCTGCCGACTCGTCTGCGCCTGCGCCCGCGGCCACCGGCGCGGCTGCACCTTCCGACTCGCCTGCGCCTGCGCGCGCGGCAGCCGGCGTGGCTGCACCTAGCAAGTCGCCTACGCCCGCGCCTGCGGCCACCGGCGCGGCAGCACCTGCCAACTCGCTTGCGCCTGCGCGCGCGGCAGCACCAGTTGTGAGGGTGAGAATGCCACGAATTCCGCCATGGTTCTTGCAGGAAGTTGCCTTTATTAATAACAAGGAAACACAGACGTAAGTCACGTCACTTCCAAGACTGCACGCAGCACAGACGACAGGGTCGCAGTGCCAAGAGAACGTGCACGCAAGAACTAGCGTCCCGGTGTGACCAAGTCACTCATATAGCTTGCTAGGGACGCGTCCAAGTATTCAGCTGCACTGTCACAGCTGAACTGTCAATCAATTGATTACACAGACTCTGGCACGCCTTTGGCGCGCAGATCTATCAATTGTCCATACGGCTAGTCCTGTGGACCTATCCGTACACTAGTCAGCATCAATTGTCTCATAGGTCCTGGCGCGCTACAGCACGCCTACCTATCAATTGACCATCAAGTCCTGTACAAGTCCTGTCAACGTCCTGCGGACTATCAAAGTGACACTTGTACATCCTGTGTCCGTACGCGCCCACAGTGGCGCGCCGGGTACTGTCGGCACAGCCTAGGAAACGTCATAACTTTTACGTTCCTTAACCAAATGAGGCGTTCAAGGTGCCGCTGGAAAGAGCGTAACAATCTCTATCCATCTAACGTAAATCCTTTACGTTAACTCCAATCCCTTCTTTTCTTTAGGGATTACATCCCCTGCCAGGGACCCTTGAAGTAGCTTGAAATGTCCTTCACTCCAGCTTGAAGCTTGAACAGATGTCTTTAATGGCCATTGCCATTCCCCCAGCCTTTTCTTTTAAGGAACTGGAAAAGAAACAGATCTGCCACAGGGAAAACCATTCCATGAGAAATGGATAAAAACCTATGGAAGTGGCATTACAGAGTACCACCAGATATTAGAAGCACACAAAATTAAATACATACAGGTTAATTCTATGAGGTCTTCTCCAGGAATTAATCCCATCACCTCGGTAGAGCCTCCAGTACAATGACCTTCTGGCGGTGAGTTACATTAATCCCAGATACTAATCCCATAAAACCCAGTACATATTCAATATAAGTACAATAAATCCATGACAATTAAAATACCACTTGACAAAGTAAGGCGTATTACAATAGTTTGCCTGTCATTCTCTCAACAGGGGTCTATTGGCGCCCGTCTTACGGCGCCCGTCTACTTGCCAGATGGTAAACTGCCACAGCAAACAAATGACAAAATGAAAACACATAGGCAACAATTAAATCCTGCCCTGGGGAACTAGGGAAGTCTGAACAGGCAAACACCTGAACAGGCCAGCTTGTAGAAACATAATACCAGGGAATCGAACCCCGCCCTATAAACCCCAGAATAAAGGTTCCCAGACCATTGTGAGAAGTATGTACAAATATACATTTCTTTTAAAATAGAATACATGGTCTGTAATGGACCTGTCAACCTTGTGTAGTCAACAGCATGAACCCCAGCCAAAACCTGGCTGTACCTGATTAAAATCAGAGTGAGTGTACCATGGTCCATGAGCCTTAGTACAGACTAAGATACAGGTATTATGCCAGTCACAATGCTGACACTACCACACAATCTGCTCTCCAATGCCCTATAACCAGGCCCCAGCTTAGACAGCTTGCTGAGATGGGTCCATCAGAGACTGAAGAACCTTGTATTGCACTGCTGCCTTCTGCACTAGCTTGGTCAAAGCATCAGCAGGATTGTCAACCCCAGGGATATGCTCAATATTGGCCAAGGAGGACAATTCCTTAAGAAGGAGATAATCCAAGTCCCTACTTCTGGCCATCTGCCTGTGCACAAACTGCACCATCCCCATGGAGTCTGTTTTTAGAAGAGTGGTAACCTGAAGTGGCCAAGGAGTGTTAGAAGTCATCTGATGAAGCAACTCCTTCAGATAAAGGCTTGTGTGAATGCCTTCACAAATAGCCCTGCATTCTGCCACATCACTGCTGACAGCCACCCGTTTGTGCAGGCGACTAAACCAGCTCACCAAACTCCCCAGGCCTTCCTGTCTGAGCACAAAGAGCCCTGCAGCCCTGCCCCTGACCTTGGAGACCTGCCTGCTGTCCATTGAGCTATCCACATACAGCTCCATGCAAATGGGTTGTGATAAATCCACTGCAGACAACAGAATGCCAGATGAAGCCCTGACCTGATCAGCCACCTTGGCAGACCCTAGCTCCACCAGCATGTCATCAGGCAACCTGGCTATGACCATAAGATCTGGCCTGGAAATGCCTGCCACCCAAGCAACCATGCCCCTCACCATGGGACACAGTGCCTGTGTGATGGTTGGAGGAAGCTTGCTAATGAGGGTCTCTTGATAATCATTGCCCCCCACCAGCAGCATACGCCACTCCCCCCCCTTCTTCACCAGTGTGGCCTCCATGCCCACAAACAGCAGAGGCTCATTCTCCACCTGCCATTGCTCCCTACCCAGAGGAAACTTGGACTTAATGATGGAGATCAGCCCCTTAAGTTGTGCTCCCGAGTGGCATCTATCCGCTGGCCGGTAGTCGCCGGCCTGGGCGCCTAGTCAGGTGGGCATCAAAGATTGGTGTCTAGATGCTAGTCGGTGCCTAAGCAAGGTACGGAAGCCAGTGCGCGCCGGGACGGTCAGAGAACCGTCGCCCTCGGTAGCACAGATCCGCTGAGTGCCGGTAGTCTCGGGTTAGAGGCTCGAGCATGCACTATCGGGTAGCCTACCGGTAGTCTCGGGTTAGAGGCTCGAGCATGCCTTATCGGTTAGCGCCGCGCCGCTGAGCTCCTTGCGGCCTGGCCAGCTGCAAGGGTTCAATAGCAATCAGTGGCGGCTGCGGGCTCAGCCTCCCACAATCGGTTCCCCAAACAACAAAAATCCCGTCTCCATCGCCGGCGTGCTAGCCAGCGGTGAAGGGCATTCAACTTGTATTCACAACAGTCAACATTACCGTTGACCATTTTTCTGGGCTCATGGCGCGTGGCGCGGAGCGAACGCAGCTGCAACCCAGGACCAGGGAACGCAAGCATCAACTCCGGCGGATGGGAGTGGCGCAGCCACCGTGGCGACTGAGCCAGCTGGTGGCTCGGTCAGCACAGCTCCGGGGCAGCAGTCAGCACCAACTGCCCGGAAAGTTTTCAAGAAAGAAGAGCTGCCAAGTAAGCTGCCAGAAATTCTGACGCCGTCCGCCGTGGAGGAGTTTATTAACAGCCTGGGCGAGCTCCGGCAGGACTACAACGAACTGTCCGACGCAGTTTTCCTCACCAAGCTGCGCCGGTCAGAGGTATGCAACGAGGCTACGGGTAATGCGGACGTGCGAGGGGTCATTATCAACGCCAGCAAAGAGGCGTGGACCTGGCCCGACACAGTGAAGGCCCTGCAAGAGGTGCTCGACACCTCAAGCTTTCCTGACGAGGAAAAGGAGGGGCAGGCGCTGGTGCGCAACCTGTCGCTTGACCCCAATTACCTCAGCTCGGACATGGCCAGATTCGCGGCCCAGGTCCGGAGCAAGGGTGTCTTGAAGCACATGAGTAGCGAATATTTACTCAGCGCAGTTCTGGATGCGCTGGGGCTGACGCCAGAGAGCCGTGCCAATGTCAAGGCCGGTCTCGGCATGAAAATTGCGCTAGCTTCTTCCGTGGTAGTGGGCACCCCGGACGACCAGAAACGGTTCAACGCAGCCATGGCGCACCTCCGAGAGATGTTCAAGGACCGGGGCGGCCCCAGGCGTAACAACAAGCTGCCGACAGTTGCTCAGGTAAACCCTGTGCCTGCCTCGACCCCGCCAGCAGCTTCTCTGTCGGACTTGACCACTCTTGTTACCCAGCTGTCCACGACGGTGGCCGACAACGTGGTGCGAATGTTGGGTGGCAAACGCCGAGCTCGCGGTGGTCGGCACAACCAGAACGCGTCCAGCAAACGCGGGCCGGGAGGCGGTCAGGGCAAGCAGCCTCGCAGGAGGGCGGCACTGGCAGGCAGCAACAGCAGCAGGGTGGTGTCCCCAAGGAGAAGGTCGTCTGCGAGCGGTGCACCGGCGTGGGGCACACCGAGGCAACTGCACGCTGCGGCTGGACCTCGGCAAGGCGACTCGAGTGTGCCGGCGCTGCTGGGCGGTTCGGCTTCCTGGACACGACCCCAACACATGCCGCGCCCCACGGCCAGCCATGCCCAAGTGACGTCATAGAGGTGATGTGTGTCGCGGTGAGTCGGCTAGGCGTGAGGATGCTGTGCCTTGTAGTCCTAATGTTCCCACGTCAGTGGTTCAGAATGGAAGTGCAAGTGCTGCAGCTGATCAGGAGTGCGTGCCCAGCGTGGTCGCAATAGAGCCTGAACACGCCCTTCCGGAGCTCACCCCTTCAGGTGAGATAGTGCCGGCAGATGCCGAGGTAGCCCCTCACGTAGACGTGGAGTTGGGTCGCCGCCTCAGTAAGGCCTCACTAGAGCACATTGCCGACAGGAATGCACATGCAGAGAGCTTGGCGGGGCAGGTGCCTAGCATAGAAGGGGATGGCACCACCCCCACGGCCATAGGATTGCGGATGCTTGCTCACCAGATTCACCTTGCGGTGGGTCATGTGGCGGGGCAAACGCTAGACTGGGCGACTCGGCTTATGGGGGCGCCGGGGTTGAAGGTCGCTCAGGCGGAGTTAGAGGAGTGCCACGCATGCGCAAGTGTCAGGAAGAAGCGTAGGCGCTGGCATGCTAAGACTCCTTCCCCGTACCGGGGGAGGTTAGTGGGGGATGTCATGCATTTGGAGGAGGGGGACTATTATTTGGTCTTGATGGATCGCTATACCAAGTTCCTAGCCATCGAGCCCCTGCCAAGCATGGTAGAGGAGTCCTTGTGGCGGGGGCTGCGCATTGCCATGTCTCACTTCTTTCCCATTTCTGAGGTCATGTTGGACCAACAATTTGATTGCATTGTGGGGCGGGAGGGCTGTGAGATGGTGGTTATTGCTGGGCGGCAGGACCATGGCAACTTGGGGCTGATTGATAGGCACATCAGCAGCGTAAAGGGCATGGCAGCCAAGCAGCAGGCCAGCGGGTTAGGATTCAAGCCCGCGGGGCAGCCTTATGCACAACGCGCGCTGTGGTGCCGCTTGCTCATGGACAAGTACAACAGCCAGGTGCTTTTCAAGCTGCCCCAGGGACTAGGTCTTATTACCGCGCGGGGGCTGCAGTCGGGCATTTACCCTCCGGACGTGGCAGACCATTGGGAGGCCCACCTCGCTACCACCGCTGAGGTTAGGCGGCAGTTAGACCGCACCCAGCCTGACTTGTCGCAGGAGTGGGAGCTGGGGGAGTTGGTCTTGTTTCACAAGGAGAATTCCTTTGGCAAGCGGGGGCAGATGCAAGGGCCAGGCATGGTGGTGGATTTGGACTGGGTGCATAGGCGGGTGAAGGTGCACTGGGAGCATAGGGACTATCTCATCCCGTGGGATAAGGTGTATCGGTACAAGGCGTCCGATGCCCAGGTCCAGGCGGCCAAGGAGCACAGCCGCCAGCTCGGTTGGGATGTGGATAGCCGGCCGGCCAAGCGGGCCCGGCTGGAACCTGTCCTACCCACCCCACTTGGGGTGGCTGTGCATGATGCGCTTGTTGCCCACCCCCCTGCAGGCGCCGCGCCGGAGCAAGTCCCCGGGGTCGACGCGGGGGCGCTACCTCAGCCCCTCCCCGCGACCCCAGCAGCGCCCACCGTGGCGGCGCCGGACACATCGTCAGGCGCGGGCGTGGGCTCCCAGCTGGCCCACGTCCTCCGACAGCTGCTCAAGGCGGACAAGCTCAAGGCGGCGGCAGCGGGGGGTGCGGCACAAGTCAGCCGCGTCATGCCAGATAAGTGCCCCACGGTTGTGACTGAAGCTCATGATGTTCCCTCTAGGCATATTGCGGCCATAGATACCATGGCAGGCGTGTCTATCACGAGCCCGGCGGCGGCCGAGGCCTATTACCCTTTGCTGCCCAGTAGTTGGAAGGAGGTTGCGGGGTTTGACGGGCAGCGGGCCTATAAGGTGGCTGGGCAGGTGCTCATGCCCATCCTAGGGGTAGATGTCCCTGTGCAAGTGCTAGAGGGTTACAAGGGGATCACCCTCATAGGTAACCCTTTTGTTTCCCTCCCCGGGTTTTCTGTGTCAGCCGGCTTGGTGACCCTCGAGGGGGTGGGGAGCATAGGCTTGTACCAATATCACGTAGCGCTTGCAGCCCTCACGGGCCGGGGTCCCCCCGAGGCTATTAATCACCCTGAGGATTATGCCACTGCAGTAGGGGCCATTCGCGGGGCGGAATATACGGCAGAGCCGCTGGTAGCCGATGTCACGCAGCCGCAGAAGTGTCACCCCAGCAGTCTTGGCATTTTTCCCTGGAGCATCGCCACTAAATCTCCTGTTAGTTATCCGCAGTTTAAGGAGGACTGCCGTGACCCTGTCAAGTTCCATAAGTGGCGCGCGGCTTTCTTGCGCGCGCAGCTGGAGTGGGCGATGTATGGGGTGTATGGGGAGTTGATGGAGGTGCCGCAAGGGGCGGTAAAGCTGAACTTGAAGTTTGTGCTCAAGTATAAGCAGGTCCTCCCCACTGACCCTGTCACATTTCATGTACGGCCCTGTGTCACGGAGTTTAGGGGCTCGTCTGAGTTGTCGGAGGAGGAATTGTTTACGCCCGGGCTGTCGCAGACCACTAGCCGGGTGTTAACATCGGTGTTCTTGGGGCTGTTGGATCGGGGGTTGGACTATGCCATGGCCTGCTCAGATTTTCAGCGGGCCTTTCTCCATAGCGACCCGGCAGTGGCCGAGGAAGTGTGGCGTGGCACGGTGTATGTGGTCAAGGTCCCTTTGGTGTGGCAGGGGGAGCTGCGGTGTGTGTACTTGCGGCTTCTCCTTGGTGTGGAGGGCCTGCAGTCTAGCCCCATCATCTTTCGCAAGACGGCTGAACGCATCTTTGCTAGCATGGGGGCGGTGTTTTCCCGCATCGATAGCAACCTCTTTCACATCCACACACCCAACCCACACGAGCCCGCGTTCATGCAATGGCATGGGGATGACTGGCGGCTTATTGGACCCCGGGCGTGGGTCCGGCAGTTCATAACCGCTGTGGCCAAGCTTTTGCCCACTAGCCGCACGTTGTGGCTGGACCCCGACACCCCCGTCCCTTTCTGTGGCCTAACCTACACTTTGCACCGCACACCGGTTGGCTGGTGCATTGACATGGCGGCCAAGCAGGAATACGCCGACAAGCTCGCGCAATCGCTGCCTGAGCGGCTGGATGCGTCCGCGGGACCGCAATTGCGCGGCCAGCTGGGGTGGCTCGCGGGCACGGTGCGACCCGACCTGTCCATCTACGCGCGTGCGCCCGACGCCGTGCTTGCGGGCATGGGAGCGCAGCATCTTCGGACGCAAGTCTTGGCGTCACCGGGCCTGCGCGTGTGGGGGGTTGATATCACCCGCCCGGTGGCAATGACCATTTACTCTGACGCGAACCTGGAGTCGCGTACCATCACGCAGCTGCGCGCGCGGGAGGCGGCCATCTTTTTTCTTGATAGCCCCACTGGGCAGCCCACTATTGTCGACTGGTATAGCCGCATCCATCAGCGGGTAGTGGTAGACAGCAATCGCGCGGAGTGTCGCGCGTTCATTTCCGCTGTCGACCATGCGTGTTATGTGCAGCATCTTTTGCAATGGATTGCGGATAAGGCCCGCGTGGCGCTGTCGCTCCGCATGCGGCTGTGCACAGATAGCAAGTCAATAATTGAGTTTCTGAATAACCCGCTCGCCTCCACCACCAAACTAGATTACCTTGTGTTGGCCGAGTCCGCCACGGTGTTGGATGAGCGGCGGTGGATCCCCGAGAGCGAGAATATTGCCGATGCCTTGACCAAGCCAGCGATGCTGTCGGGGCCTCAGTACAAGCTGCTGCGGCAGCTCATGATGACATGAGTTTTTTTTACCGTGTGACCTGTCGTCTTTTTGCATGGGAATGGGCGCTTCTTTCATCTGTGAATACATTTCCCTAGACCTGACAGGCGGCCAGTGTGCCTAATAATGATGCATGTGGTGCAGTTGCACCCAAGTAGAAAAGGAGGCCGGGAGCAAAGCCCGGGTGTTTTTGGCGTGCTCAGATCCCAGCGTAGGGCACCCTCCTTGGGGTTTAGGATTTGGGGACGGTCAGTGTGCCGTTACGTGTTTCTCTACTTGAACGTACGTAGGGTCAGTGCTACCCTATTGCCCCTCGCTTTAAATAATTTATGATAATTATTTAAAAAGAAAGTATGGGAGTTGTGCTCCCGAGTGGCATCTATCCGCTGGCCGGTAGTCGCCGGCCTGGGCGCCTAGTCAGGTGGGCATCAAAGATTGGTGTCTAGATGCTAGTCGGTGCCTAAGCAAGGTACGGAAGCCAGTGCGCGCCGGGACGGTCAGAGAACCGTCGCCCTCGGTAGCACAGATCCGCTGAGTGCCGGTAGTCTCGGGTTAGAGGCTCGAGCATGCACTATCGGGTAGCCTACCGGTAGTCTCGGGTTAGAGGCTCGAGCATGCCTTATCGGTTAGCGCCGCGCCGCTGAGCTCCTTGCGGCCTGGCCAGCTGCAAGGGTTCAATAGCAATCAGTGGCGGCTGCGGGCTCAGCCTCCCACAATCGGTTCCCCAAACAACAAAAATCCCGTCTCCATCGCCGGCGTGCTAGCCAGCGGCGAAGGGCATTCAACTCCTTAAGCCACGACGTGGGAGCTATCAGATGTAGGTCATCCCCGTGCAGCGAAGCATACACTGGCAGGCCTTCCCATTGCCCCAGAAACAGACAGGGGTCTACAGGAGAGACCTTCAAGTTGCAATGTTCCTTCAGGAAACGGTTGAGAGTCTCCCTCCAGATTATTGGACTTGACCTCAGGCCCTCCAGGCCCTTGAGGATTTTAAGGAACTCCGTGTGGATGTCCCTTTTCCATACAGCAGGCACCCTAACATAGAAAGGCGTCTTGCCCTCCCACTTTTCCTGTGCCACATCTGCATCCCCCTCTAGAAATGCCCTCTTGAAGTCTACCACCACTGAGCCATAGTCCAAGCCCTTGTTGAGAAGGCCTAGAAATACACACAGCAGCAGCCTCCAAGTATCATGCAACATGCCAGGGGTATACAACTCCTCAGCAGTGCACTCACCAGTACCCTTGAACTCATTCAGCACTGGCCTGACATGTGGTACCTTGACCCCGTCCACCTCCTTCATCTTGATGACAAACTTGAGCTTGAGTAGACGTCGTGCAGGAGGCAGGTCATTGACAGGTTCCACGCATTTCTTGGAGATCCAGTCCTCCCCAGATTTAATCAAACCCAGTGTGACCTGGGGACACATAATGGGAGAGGACATGAGCTTCACCAGGCCTTGGTAGTTGATAGGGCTGTGTCCAGCAAGTGAGTGAGGACCAATGCCCAAACTGCTTGGATGACTAGCAGCTGGCAATATGAGGTCATCAACCAAGGGCTCCTGCCCCTGGCACACTTGCACACGCTTAACCGACCTGGTTACTGCACGTGATAGGTGAGTGGTCCTGAAATTAATCAGTGGGACCTGACCAGCCCCTTAGTCAGGAGAGAGGACGTGATCACTACTCCATCCTGGCATAGGAAATTCTGCCCCAGAAGAGCAGGTCCTTGATAGCCCTCCAAGACACAAAAAGCAGTGTCCTGTCCAAGGATAGGAATGAATACCTCACCCAGTACCTTCACGTGTACCCCGCCACTGAAGTCAGACACAAACTGATAGCTGGGTTCAGACATGCTGTACCCTGCTGCAGCCCTGGTCCCAATGATGGAAACCTGAGAATTAGTGTCTACCTCTAAGGCAGTGTCCAGCCCCAGATTGCCATGCCACCTGAGCTTGGCTACCTTGGGCTGCTTCTTGGCCCTTTGTAGAGCCCCAATCAATCCAGCCAAACTTGTCCCCCTGGGCTTGGTTAGTGCCTTGGGCTTGACAGTTGACTCCCCAGCTGTTGACCTTGCAGCCTGTTCAACAAGTACCTCTGCAACCTGGCCAGGGCTGACAGATTCCCCTGCAACAGATGTGGTCGTTGCGTCAGTGATGTCACCTGGGACCTGAAAATCCTGCAGATCCTGTGAGCCTTGTGCCTGACTGCCCTCATTCATCAGGTTAGGCTTGACATATGACCAACTCAGCCGGTGCACATGCTTTGGTTCGTCCTCCATGCTGACCAAGCATGCGTGGCTAGCTTCATCAACCTGGGTAACCACCCCAGGACTCCAGCTACCACGTTTGCCATAAAGGCTAGGTTCCTTCCAAGCTAGGACCTTCTGACCCACTTGTGGCTCCAGCATCTTCCAACCCCGGTCCTTCTCCCTCAGCTTGGCA
Source organism: Mesostigma viride (assembly GCA_009746045.1). NCBI lineage: Eukaryota > Viridiplantae > Streptophyta > Mesostigmatophyceae > Mesostigmatales > Mesostigmataceae > Mesostigma > Mesostigma viride. The sequence continues at coordinate 19,124 of RPFO01000986.1, read as the reverse complement.
AAGGTGACATGTGCAGCATGTTTCCAGCCCTCCAGCACATGTGGTGGGCACAGGCCATGATATAGACCCATTGGGCTGACAGCAACTCCATCATAGTAGAAGTTAACCCTGCTGTTCAGCTGCTGCTCCACGTTCCTCAGCCATGCCATCAAGTTTCGTTTAAGTGGCCAGCCGGAGCGGCTGCTTAGGTTTTAGCGGACAAGTGTTCGAAGCGCGTCATTGGTGAATTACTTGGGAACTTGGGTTTCCCCGCGAAACTCCAACCGCACGTTCAGATTTCCAAATCTCAAGTAAAGTTCGGCGCAACTTTCTGAACGGGGGCAGTTGACGAGCAGCATTCCTCCGGACGAATGAATTGCGTTCCATACTTGCGCAAAATTTTGAAAGGTAGCTTGCGTGCAGCCCTACTAAAATTTGCGCGGACGTTCAGATTTCCAAATCTCGGGTAAATTTCGGCGGAACTTTCTGAACGGGGGTAGTTGGCGGGCAGCGTTCCTCCAGACGAATGAAATGCGTTCCATACTAGCGCAAAATTTTGAAAGGTAGCTTGCGTGCAGCCCTACTAAAATTTGCGCGAAGTGTGGGACTGAAAATTCGTAACGGAAACTTTTTGGTAGTTGCCGTCACTTCCTTTTGTGCAAACGTGTGGGAGTGAAAATTCGTAACGGAAACTTTTTGGTAGTTGCCGTCACTTCATTTTGCGCGAGTGTTGGGCTGAAAATTCGTAACGGAAACTTTTTGGTAGTTGGCGTCACTTCCTTTGGTTCGACTGAAAATTCGCTGAAATTCGCTGAATTCGTACCGTAGCCTAATTTTTAGTACCTCGAAGTGACGGGGCACCTAAAAATTTGCCCACAAGTACACTTGGCAGCGCGCTCACTGGGAAAAATTGTACAGCCGCTCCGGCGGGCCACTTGAACGAATTGTAATGCACTCCTGACAAGTGCAGGTGCAGACAAGGGTACCCAGTCTTCAGAGATGATCAATTTCTTGACCTCCTGGATTGCCCTCTCGATAGCACCCTGCTGCCCATGAGCCTCCCTAGGTGTAACCAGCAACTCAGGAAGGGTAGGATCACCCTTGAGATGCTGAAACTGCATGTCCACCTGGATCCTTGTGGTAGGAAACTTGGCTCTTACATTCTGCAGGGCAGCCAGCAAGTACCTGTTCTTCATAGAAGGTAAATGCTCCAGCACCTTGTATTTCGTGTACCTGTCCACGCACACCAACAGTTGCATGCCCCCGATGTGTTGGATATCACACTGCAGATCACCAATGCTCTGAGGTAGAGCTTTGGCATGTGATTTCCTGGGCTTGTTGGAGGACAACTGGCACTTACACCGTGAGGCAGCTTGCTGACACGCCTTAAGAAGGGGTGCCCTGCCCATACGGAAGGCAAAGTTGTTTGACAGAGAAGTGGCATGCCCAAACATGTTGTGGATTCGGGCACCCAACTCCTGGTACACAGAGGAAGCAGTCCCTGGCACAGTCAGGACTGTGCTGTCAGGTTGTCCAGCATCACCATGCTGACTTCCATCCTGTTCTGACTCAGAGCCTGAGTCACCCTGCTCATGCCCAACACCTGGACCGCCAGCAGGGACCACATGCATACCACCAGAGGCCTTCACACCCCTCTGTGGTTGTACATTGGTTTCTCTCAAAATGAGAGGTCCACCCTCGTGCCCAGCACGAGGATGCATGGGGTCAGACATTCTTACAGCTGCACCAGCTGTCAAGGACGTCTTCATAGGAACCTGTACCTCTCCAGGTGACCTGGGGCCACACTGAACCTGGAGATCACCCTCTTGTTGCCCAGATATAAAATCTGCATTGGAGCACCTGGCCTCCCCCTTGGGTGAATTAAGGTGTGTAGGGGTTGCCTCAGACAGTCACTGCTCCTTGTTGTCTTCTTGCTGACTGCCCTTTGAAGGCTGGCCTGCCTGGGACTTGTTGTTGTTCTTCTTGTTGTTGTTGTTGTTATTCTTGTTGCTGCCCTGGCCCTGGGACTTCTTGAAGCTGGGACACTCCTTCTTGATGTGCCCCCACCCCTTGCACAGGTAGCATTGTATCTTGGACTTGCCCTGGCCACTGCCCCCATTGTCAGACGCGTTGCCCTGCTTGGGCTGACCACCCACCCGCCTGAACACCGACTTGGAGTGTGACCTCCTGTCAGAATCAGGTGAATGATCTCCCTTGCGCTTGTTATGGTTGCCCCTACGCCCTCCTTGGCTTCGGTCAGCCTCAGACGTCTTGGAGCCACCCTGGGTACGCCCGCCTGCCTGGGTAGCCTTCACTGCTGGCACTCCACCCTCAAACAGCTCCTCTGCCTCGAGTGCTTGTTTAATGATGACCTTGTAGGCCTTCAGGGTAGAGTGTGGGGCACACATGACTTTTAAGGAGCCACGTGTCGCCTTATCCAGCCCAGAAACCTTGAGCCAGTTGGTTAGGGCTATGTTATCAGCGACATTAAAGCCGTGAGCCCTGCCCTCCTCAACCATCTTACAATAGTTGAGAAAGTTCTGGATCAGGTCCCCCTTGACCTCCCACCCTTGATACTTGTCCTGCCAATGGATGCCGACCTTCTTGCGTTGGTCTTCCAGCAGCTCCTTCAGCTCAGCCACGTACAGTGCCCAGGCCTTATTGGCCTTCTTGCACTCCCTGGTCAGGTCCTTAATCTGGTCAGTACACTTGCCAAAAGTGCTACTTCCTATCCAGATTTGATAGTAATTTGTACCACCGTACAAGCTAGGGAACCCTTCCAATCCTTCCACAAACTCTTCAGCCTGCTTAGGCTTGGAGTCTGAGGTTACAGGCTGCAGCTGATTGACAATTAAAAGACCCTGTGTGGTGAGATCAAAGCCATGAACAGCTTGTGCATTATTATTATTGTGAGGAAGGTTGGTAATCTCTCCGGTAACCCCACGTCATCTACGTGAGCGGTTCCACTACCAGCACCCCCATTATTATTCCCACTGGCTGGGCCCTTGCTACGGCGTCCCTCAGCCATCCTGCACTACAAGCTATTCAAAGAACACCTTAGCAAAGCAGCAGAAAATATGTACAAAATTTGTGTCGCCACTGCCGCCTGCGCCGGTGTCGCTGCCGCCCCCGCGAATTGCCGCTGAAAATTCGACAAAAAAAATGTCGACGAGTACTGCAAAAGAAAATTAGGCCGACTAGTAGTCAAGGCCCCTGAAGTCGCAGTACGTGTATACGAACTCACGATCCTCCATATCCAGCTCCGGACCTGCACCGGTATGTATTAAAACCGGTGTGCTCCCCGCCGCGTAAGTTGCGACGCGCCGACGCGCGACGAGGCGCAGAGGATGTGTAAAGATCGTCAACAATTCCCACCCCGCGGGAATCCACTCTCGCACAGATGCGAGAAATGCCACCAGGTTAATTAAAACCTGGCGCTCACGACTGCGTACGCCGCGAGTGAGCAGCGATAGCAGCGCAAGATCTTGAAACAAATTTGTTGACACCGCCGGCGCGCCCCCCGTGCGTAGCGATGCCCAGTTTTGCAGGTTTCTCTGGTAACCGGTGAGTGAAGAGAGGACGTTGTCCAACTCCTCAATGGCAGTCGTGACTTCGGTCACCGACCGCAAACCTCCCCGCACCTGGACCGTAAATGTCGATAAAATGTTTCGAATCTGGTCCAACAGGTTGCGGATTGCCGGCACCAGTGCTGGCAAATCGGGGTCCTCGGGGTTATCCCCGAGCAATGGATGAGCTGCGCGCTGTTGACGATGAAGCTCGTCGAGCGAGATCGTAACTTCGTCGAGCAATTGCTGCCACGACGGCGCAGTCGGTCTTGACGAAGGACCAGCCGGCGGAGCGGCTATTTCCTCGTCATCGGGAATCCGGAATTCTTCAGAATTTGGCATCTTTTTAACAGAGCGTGTAATACGAGTTGTGAGGGTGAGAATGCCACGAATTCCGCCATGGTTCTTGCAGGAAGTTGCCTTTATTAATAACAAGGAAACACAGACGTAAGTCACGTCACTTCCAAGACTGCACGCAGCACAGACGACAGGGTCGCAGTGCCAAGAGAACGTGCACGCAAGAACTAGCGTCCCGGTGTGACCAAGTCACTCATATAGCTTGCTAGGGACGCGTCCAAGTATTCAGCTGCACTGTCACAGCTGAACTGTCAATCAATTGATTACACAGACTCTGGCACGCCTTTGGCGCGCAGATCTATCAATTGTCCATACGGCTAGTCCTGTGGACCTATCCGTACACTAGTCAGCATCAATTGTCTCATAGGTCCTGGCGCGCTACAGCACGCCTACCTATCAATTGACCATCAAGTCCTGTACAAGTCCTGTCAACGTCCTGCGGACTATCAAAGTGACACTTGTACATCCTGTGTCCGTACGCGCCCACAGTGGCGCGCCGGGTACTGTCGGCACAGCCTAGGAAACGTCATAACTTTTACGTTCCTTAACCAAATGAGGCGTTCAAGGTGCCGCTGGAAAGAGCGTAACAATCTCTATCCATCTAACGTAAATCCTTTACGTTAACTGCACCTGCCAACTCGCTTGCGCCTGCGCGCGCGGCTGCACCTGCCAACTCGCCTGCGCCTGCACTCACGACCACCGGCGCGGCTGCACCTAGCAAGTCGCCTGCGGCCCCCGGCGCGGCTGCACCTGCCGACTCGCCTGCGCCTGCGCGCGCGGCAGCCGGCGCGGCTGCACCTGCCAACTCGCTTGCGCCTGCGCGCGCGGCAGCACCTGCCAACTCGCCTGCGCCTGCACTCACGACCACCGGCGCGGCTGCACCTAGCAAGTCGCCTGCGGCCCCCGGCGCGGCTGCACCTGCCGACTCGCCTGCGCCTGCGCGCGCGGCAGCCGGCGTGGCTGCACCTGCCAACTCGCCTACGCCCGCGCCTGCGGCCACCGGCGTAAATGATGAGGATTCAGGCTCCCATGGTGTCATCATGGCTGGCCTACGTACATGGATGGCATTTATGTTATTAATGATGAGGATTCAGGCTCCCATGGTGTCATCATGGCCCGTCTACGTACATGGATGTCAAGGAATAGTAAATGATGAGGATTCAGGCTCCCATGGTGTCATCATGGCTTGTCTACGTACATGGTTGGCATTTATGTAATTCATGAGGAGGATTCAGGCTCCCATGGTGTCTCCATGGCTGGCCTACGTACATGGATGTCAAGGAATAGTAAATGATGAGGATTCAGGCTCCCATGGTGTCATCATGGCTTGTCTACGTACATGGTTGGCATTTATGTAATTAATGAGGAGGATTCAGGCTCCCATGGTGTCTCCATGGCTGGCCTACGTACATGGATGTCAAGGAATAGTAAATGATGAGGATTCAGGCTCCCATGGTGTCATCATGGCCCGTCTACGTACATGGATGTCAAGGAATAGTAAATGATTAGGATTCAGGCTCCCATGGTGTCATCATGGCTTGTCTACGTACATGGTTGGCATTTATGTAATTAATGAGGAGGATTCAGGCTCCCATGGTGTCTCCATGGCTGGCCTACGTACATGGATGTCAAGGAATAGTAAATGATGAGGATTCAGGCTCCCATGGTGTCATCATGGCTGGCCTACGTACATGGATGGCATTTATGTTATTAATGATGAGGATTCAGGCTCCCATGGTGTCATCATGGCCCGTCTACGTACATGGATGTCAAGGAAAAGTAAATGATGAGGATTCAGGCTCCCATGGTGTCATCATGGCTTGTCTACGTACATGAATGGCATGTATGTAATTAATGAGGAGGATTCAGGCTCCCATGGTGTGACTCTCCATGGCTGGCCTAAGTTATGTACATGGTTGGCATTTATGTAATTCATGAGGAGGATTTAGGCTCCCATGGTGTCATCATCGCCTGTGTACGTACATGGATGGCATTTATGTAATTAATGATGAGGATTCAGGCTCCATTGGTGTCATCATGGCTTGTCTACGTACATGGATGTCATTTATGTAATTAATGATGAGGATTCAGGCTCCCATGGTGTCATCATGGCCCGTCTACGTACATGGATGTCAAAGAAAAAAAAAATGAGGAGGATTTAGGCTCCCATGGTGTCATCATGGCCCGTGTACGTACATGGATGGCATGTATGTAATTAATGATTAGGATTCAGGCTCCCATGGTGTCATCATGGCTTGTCTACGTACATGGTTGGCATTTATGTAATTAATGAGGAGGATTTAGGCTCCCATGGTGTCATCATGGCTGGCCTACGTACATGGATGGCATTTATGTTATTAATGATGAGGATTCAGGCTCCCATGGTGTCATCATGGCCCGTCTACGTACATGGATGTCAAGGAAAAGTAAATGATGAGGATTCAGGCTCCCATGGTGTCATCATGGCTTGTCTACGTACATGGTTGGCATGTATGTAATTAATGAGGAGGATTCAGGCTCCCATGGTGTGACTCTCCATGGCTGGCCTACGTACATGGTTGGCATTTATGTAATTAATGAGGAGGATTTAGGCTCCCATGGTGTCATCATGGCTGGCCTACGTACATGGATGGCATGTATGTAATTAATGATGAGGATTCAAGGCTCCCATGGTGTCATCATGGCCCGTCTACGTACATGGATGTCAAAGAAAAAAAAATGACGAGGATTCAGGCTCCCATGGTGTCATCATGGCTGGCCTACGTACATGGATGTCAAAGAAAAAAAAATGATGAGGATTCAGGCTCCCATGGTGTCATCATGGCCCGTCTACGTACATGGTTGGCATTTATGTAATTAATGAGGAGGATTTAGGCTCCCATGGTGTCATCATGGCTGCATGGCCTACGTACATGGATGGCATGTATGTAATTAATGATGAGGATTCAGGCTCCCATGGTGTCATCATGGCCCGTCTACGTACATGAATGGCATTTATGTAATTAATGATGAGGATTCAGGCTCCCATGGTGTCATCATGGCCCGTCTACGTACATGGATGTCAAGGAATAGTAAATGATGAGGATTCAGGCTCCCATGGTGTCATCATGGCTTGTCTACGTACATGGTTGGCATTTATGTAATTAATGAGGAGGATTCAGGCTCCCATGGTGTCTCCATGGCTGGCCTACGTACATGGATGTCAAGGAATAGTAAATGATGAGGATTCAGGCTCCCATGGTGTCATCATGGCCCGTGTACGTACATGGATGGCATGTATGTAGTTAATGATGAGGATTCAGGCTCCCATGGTGTCATCATGGCAGTTACGTTAAATAGTGACGGAACCTTTTGCCGCCTGAGGCAAATCGGTCCGTAACACTATTTTGCCCGGAATAACCACTTCCGAGCACCCAAGTTAATTCGGCCGAATTAACTTGGGTGCTCGGAAGTGGTTATTCCGGGCAAAATAGTGTTACGGACCGATTTGCCTCAGGCGGCAAAAGGTTCCGTCACTATTTAACGTAACTAAAACCTGGCCTCGTGGAGGGGGGACGAAGAGCCCGAGACATCCGCCTAGGCCGCTGAGCACGCACCACTAAATGCGCCGGAGCTGCCTCAGTGAGGATTCGAACCCCTGACCTCCAAGGTGCACAGGTTTTAGTTACGTTAAATAGTGACGGAACCTTTTGCCGCCTGAGGCAAATCGGTCCGTAACACTATTTTGCCCGGAATAACCACTTCCGAGCACCCAAGTTAATTCGGCCGAATTAACTTGGGTGCTCGGAAGTGGTTATTCCGGGCAAAATAGTGTTACGGACCGATTCGCCTCAGGCGGCAAAAGGTTCCATCACTATTTAACGTAACTAAAACCTGTGCACCTTGGAGGTCAGGGGTTCGAATCCTCACTGAGGCAGCTCCGGCGCATTTAGTGGTGCGTGCTCAGCGGCCTAGGCGGATGTCTCGGGCTCTTCGTCCCCCCTCCACGAGGCCAGGTTTTAGTTACGTTAAATAGTGACGGAACCTTTTGCCGCCTGAGGCAAATCGGTCCGTAACACTATTTTGCCCGGAATAACCACTTCCGAGCACCCAAGTTAATTCGGCCGAATTAACTTGGGTGCTCGGAAGTGGTTATTCCGGGCAAAATAGTGTTACGGACCGATTTGCCTCAGGCGGCAAAAGGTTCCGTCACTATTTAACGTAACTATGGCCCGTCTACGAACATGAATGGCATTTATGTAATTAATGATGAGGATTCAGGCTCCCATGGTGTCATCATTGCCCGTGTACGTACATGGATGGCATATTTGTATATAATGATGAGGATTCAGGCTCCCATGGTGTCATCATGGCCCGTCTACGTACATGGATGGCATTTATGTAATTAATGATGAGGATTCAGGCTCCCATGGTGTCATCATCGCCCGTCTACGTACATGGATGGCATTTATGTAATCAATGATGAGGATTCAGGCTCCCATGGTGTCATCATGGCTTGTCTACGTACATGGTTGGCATTTATGTAACTAATGATGAGGATTCAGGCTCCCATGGTGTCATCATGGCCCGTCTACGTACCTGGATGTCAAGGAATAGTAAATGATGAGGATTCAGGCTCCCATGGTGTCATCATGGCCCGTGTACGTACATGGATGGCATGTATGTAATTAATGAGGAGGATTCAGGCTCCCATGGTGTCATCATGGCTGGCCTACGTACATGGATGTCAAAGAAAAAAAAAATGATGAGGACTCAGGCTCCCATGGTGTCTCCATGGCTGGCCTACGTACATTTGATCCTACGTACATGGTTGGCATTTATGTAATTCATGAGGAGGATTTAGGCTCCCATGGTGTCATCATGGCTTGTCTACGTACATGGTTGGCATTTATGTAATTAATGAGGAGGATTTAGGCTCCCATGGTGTCATCATGGCTGGCCTACGTACATGGATGGCATTTATGTTATTAATGATGAGGATTCAGGCTCCCATGGTGTCATCATGGCCCGTCTACGTACATGGATGTCAAGGAAAAGTAAATGATGAGGATTCAGGCTCCCATGGTGTCATCATGGCTTGTCTACGTACATGGTTGGCATGTATGTAATTAATGAGGAGGATTCAGGCTCCCATGGTGTGACTCTCCATGGCTGGCCTATGTACATGGTTGGCATTTATGTAATTAATGAGGAGGATTTAGGCTCCCATGGTGTCATCATGGCTGGCCTACGTACATGGATGGCATGTATGTAATTAATGAGGAGGATTTAGGCTCCCATGGTGTCATCATGGCCCGTCTACGTACATGGATGTCAAAGAAAAAAAAATGACGAGGATTCAGGCTCCCATGGTGTCATCATGGCTGGCCTACGTACATGGATGTCAAAGAAAAAAAAATGATGAGGATTCAGGCTCCCATGGTGTCATCATGGCCCGTCTACGTACATGGTTGGCATTTATGTAATTAATGAGGAGGATTTAGGCTCCCATGGTGTCATCATGGCTGCATGGCCTACGTACATGGATGGCATGTATGTAATTAATGATGAGGATTCAGGCTCCCATGGTGTCATCATGGCCCGTCTACGTACATGAATGGCATTTATGTAATTAATGATGAGGATTCAGGCTCCCATGGTGTCATCATGGCCCGTCTACGTACATGGATGTCAAGGAATAGTAAATGATGAGGATTCAGGCTCCCATGGTGTCATCATGGCTTGTCTACGTACATGGTTGGCATTTATGTAATTAATGAGGAGGATTCAGGCTCCCATGGTGTCTCCATGGCTGGCCTACGTACATGGATGTCAAGGAATAGTAAATGATGAGGATTCAGGCTCCCATGGTGTCATCATGGCCCGTGTACGTACATGGATGGCATGTATGTAGTTAATGATGAGGATTCAGGCTCCCATGGTGTCATCATGGCCCGTCTACGAACATGAATGGCATTTATGTAATTAATGATGAGGATTCAGGCTCCCATGGTGTCATCATTGCCCGTGTACGTACATGGATGGCATTTTTGTATATAATGATGAGGATTCAGGCTCCCATGGTGTCATCATGGCCCGTCTACGTACATGGATGGCATTTATGTAATTAATGATGAGGATTCAGGCTCCCATGGTGTCATCATCGCCCGTCTACGTACATGGATGGCATTTATGTAATCAATGATGAGGATTCAGGCTCCCATGGTGTCATCATGGCTTGTCTACGTACATGGTTGGCATTTATGTAACTAATGATGAGGATTCAGGCTCCCATGGTGTCATCATGGCCCGTCTACGTACCTGGATGTCAAGGAATAGTAAATGATGAGGATTCAGGCTCCCATGGTGTCATCATGGCCCGTGTACGTACATGGATGGCATGTATGTAATTAATGAGGAGGATTCAGGCTCCCATGGTGTCATCATGGCTGGCCTACGTACATGGATGTCAAAGAAAAAAAAAATGATGAGGACTCAGGCTCCCATGGTGTCTCCATGGCTGGCCTACGTACATGGTTGGCATTTATGTAATTCATGAGGAGGATTTAGGCTCCCATGGTGTCATCATGGCTGGCCTACGTACATGGATGGCATGTATTTTTTTAATGATGAGGATTCAGGCTCCCATGGTGTCATCATGGCCCGTCTACGTACATGGTTGGCATTTATGTAATTAATGATGAGGATTCAGGCTCCCATGGTGTCATCATGGCCCGTGTACGTACATGGATGTCAAGGAAAAGTAAATGATGAGGATTCAGGCTCCCATGGTGTCATCATGGCTTGTCTACGTACATGGTTGGCATTTATGTAATCAATGAGGAGGATTCAGGCTCCCATGGTGTGACTCTCCATGGCTGGCCTATGTACATGGTTGGCATTTATGTAATTAATGAGGAGGATTTAGGCTCCCATGGTGTCATCATGGCTGGCCTACGTACATGGATGGCATGTATGTAATTAATGATGAGGATTCAGGCTCCCATGGTGTCATCATGGCCCGTCTACGTACATGGATGTCAAAGAAAAAATAATGACGAGGATTCAGGCTCCCATGGTGTCATCATGGCTTGTCTATGTACATGGTTTGCATTTATGTAATTAATGAGGAGGATTCAGGCTCCCATGGTGTCTCCATGGCTGGCCTACGTACATGGATGTCAAGGAATAGTAAATGATGAGGATTCAGGCTCCCATGGTGTCATCATGGCCCGTGTACGTACATGGATGGCATGTATGTAATTAATGAGGAGGATTCAGGCTCCCATGGTGTCATCATGGCTGGCCTACGTACATGGATGTCAAAGAAAAAAAAATGATGAGGATTCAGGCTCCCATGGTGTCATCATGGCTGGCCTACGTACATGGAGTCATATTGATTCATGGAACAATGAGATACCATTCTTAATTGAAAATTGTTCTTGATACTTTCACATGCATGCCCGGAATCGTGAATTTGTGCGGGTTTCCATGATGACAATCCTCATTGAATTCTTGAGCACACAATATTGAGCAATTTAGGGGCACTTCGGCAATGTTGACCATTTTCATTCATGATAAAATTAACATTTAATGCAATAAATACATATTCCACTCATTTTAATAAACCATGCAAAAACTTTACAAGCACGCTCAAGCTAGGGGTGGGCTGGCATGCACGCGTGGGTGTGGGGGTGGGCTGGCATGCATGCGTGGGTGTGTGTGGGGGGCTAGCATGCATGCGTAAGTGTGGGGGGGGCTGGCATGCATGCGTGGGTGTGTATGGGGGCTGGCATGCATGCGTGGGTGTGTGTGGGGGGCTAGCATGCATGCGTGGGTGTGGGGGGGGCTGTCATGCATGCGTGGGTGTGTGGGGGGGCTGGCATGCATGCGTGGGTGTGTGGGGGGGCTAGCATGCATGCGTGGGTGTGGGGGTGGGCTAGCATGCATGCGTGGGTGTGAGTGTGGGCTAGCATGCATGCGTGGGTGTGGGGGGGGGCTAGCATGCATGCGTGGGTGTGGGGGGGCCGGGGCCGGGGCTAGCATGCATGCGTGGGTGTGGGGGTGGGCTAGCATGCATGCGTGGGTGTGGGGGGGGGCTAGCACGCCCCACCCCTCCATCGGCACAGCCAGCCTTGTGAGTCTACCCTTAACAACAAGGCTGGTAGGACGACACGCCTGAGCAGCATATGTCATGCCTATCTCAGGCTAATAATGTGTGATTTTGTGCCAACAACCAAGTTGTTCCACCCAACAACACATTATAAACCCTCTTCCAAAATGCCCAACAAGCCGGACACGTGGAGGACCACACACGCAGTATATAAAGAGAAAATAAGCTGACTTTTTATCCAGCCAACCTGTGGCTAGCTGCTCTGGTTAGCATGACAAATGCTAACATTTACTCAGTGGGAAAGGTGAAGAGACCATTGGAACAGCCTACCTGACGCATGTGCCACCAAAGCATTGTGTCCCGCAAAATGCACACTGCCTCCTTTCTAACAAGCACGAGCCGCTCTCTTTAGGAGACAGGTGCCAGCTCGTCAGTGTCTGGGGAAAATGATGCCGCTGCTTAGGAAGACCGCGTGAATTTCCTCGAACACAACTGTCTATAAAGCACAAGAAATTTCAGAGAAGCATGGAAATAAAAGCATTACACCTTCCCGACAGGTTGTGGGCCACGCGCTGCAGCAAGCCAGCCACGTCACAGACGAACTTGCTTAAAAACATCCAGGAATCCAGCGATGCAGCGCCAGGACCCGCAACTTCATGGCTGCATCTGGCCGGAAAGAAGGCAAAAAGCTTACGCTCAACGAGCTAAGAAAGCAGGAAAGCGCTATCTTAGGACGTTTAATACAAGAACGTACCATAACGGGCATTTATTCGTGCCCAGGCGCACAAGAAAGGCCACCCTTTCATGGAGAGGTCGGGCGCGCATCGCGCAGGCCTAATGTTATCTTACCGCAAAATGACGGGAAAGGTAAAGATAGCAGCGGGAATTTTTACGGCTTTAGAAACATCATTAAACTAGCTTCCTTACGACCATCAAAACTGGCAACAATCGACAATCACACCTGCAGGCATCAATTATACTTTATTCATCCCGACAGAAATTCAGGCCGGACCCCCCTGCCGATGGTAAAGAAAAAGAGCCCGCGACATTATAGATCGCAACTATCCCACCATAAATTAGAATCAGTAACTAATTTTCTCCAAGAATCGAGCATTTTTTCTGCTTTCCGCGAGCCAGATTTGTCACGTTTCGTCTAAAAGCAGTCGCCATGGCCACTTCCGCAAGGGGTGCGCGCACCGTGCACCCACTTTTCACGGTACGGAGGGTACCGCGGAATTTTTTTGGCGCGGAAAATATTCGCCGCGCCGAGTCCCCTTAACCATGCATGCATGCCCGTCGTCTCCAAACATTGCATTACATGCACGTGACGGCGTGTTCCCTCGGTCATGGTGCGCGGCGGTGCCAGCTGGACTGATGTCATGCCCTCCACGTAGGCTCGTTCTACATTTCAGAACTGATCCATGGCGCATAATTAGAATTTTGGAAGGTAGAATCAGGTTCTGAAGGTTCTACATAGTAGCCTAGTAAGGGTACACTAACATGTAGCCCAGTAGTTACTAATCCTGCGATCATGATGGAATATACATGTAGTGATACTAATCGATACATGTAGTACACATGGTTGGCGCACAGAATGTTGTACAACCTGCCCTACATGTCGGAAAAACGCACACTCTGACAAACGTGATTGAAATATATTGTACAACATCATCACTAACGCTACATCCGGAACTGTTCTAGTGAATAGCATTACAATGTACTCCCCCGGCAGGTGTGGGTGCCCGAGTACTTGGGAGTCTGAACACGCAGTGTCGACTCCTATTGGTGCAAAGGCATTTTTGTCGTTCGTGGAGGATATTTGCGTACGTTCGACGAATCATGTGAAACGACTGGTCCAACCTGAAAAATTTTGAATTTTTGCCGTGTCCAGTAACGGTCCTAGGTTGCACCCGCGGGCCGTTCCGGCAGCTGTACAGAATAGATCAGAAAGATACGCCGCGGAATGACGCCAGTGCCCGGCAAATGTGAGTCGGGAACTGAACAGTCACTACAAACGTCGAAAATCTATTGCTCCACCCCCCCAAAAAAAGCGTTCCGGAACTGTTCGAAGCGAATAGCACTGACAGGATTCGAACCTGCGTCCAGAGTGAGGTTGCGGAGTGAGGGAGG